>OV656867.1:38714012-39178669 GCA_927399465.1 Sarcophaga caerulescens
AGTCCTCTTCCTGCATAATCACTGCATGCCGTATCCTTTTTACATCAGCGGTTAAAGAAGCATGCTACATACATGCTACTTTGTGCTACTTTGATACAAGATATTACACACAATACAACAGTCAGTCATAACTGGTATAGTGCTATCACTAATTTATACTTTATACTGATAGTCACTGATAATCTAAGTAGTATTACGTTAAGTTATTTAAGTTTATTCGTTAAGTTTTTGTTATAAAAATAGAAATAAAATATTTATTTGAGTCAGTTAAATTTCGACAAACAAACTGTTTCAATTTAAAATATTTAAACTGGAATGGCATAGAATTCAAAGAATTGAATAGAAGATAAGAGAAAGCGAATATAAAATCCTGACAAAATAAGGAGAAAATAATTTAAGTGCGAAAATTCGCAAGTTCCAACATTCCGTTAAAAGGAAATTGTATTACAATAATGGCTTCTTAAACATATTCGTCGTCAAAGTGCTCTTTAACGCAGCACGCTATAGAATAACATCTCTCAATTGTAAATTTAAGTATAGTAAGAGTAAAATAACATAAATATTTCAGAGACTCACATATTACTTTCTATTTGTGATATTTAACGCCATTTAACGCTACGTCAGAATTACAACCTAGTTCTCATACCATGCGTGTTGTATGTGTTAATTTTACACAGGAGTGGTGGGGACTTATAGTTTAACGTCGACGAGATATTTGAAAAACTTTCAATTCCAATTTTCTTTACTCTCAGAGTTTTTTAAATTTCGTTATGTTCGAGATGTCTGGGCAGGGGGTTGCCCCACTGGCTTCCGTAAAGTAAGCCAGCGTACTACCTACAACACTACGGCTACTCCAGAGTTCAGTTATTAAACAAAATTCATTGATAAAGTCTTCAACTTCTATTCTATTCTATTCTATTCTATTCTATTCTATTCTATTCTATTCTATTCTATTCTATTCTATTCTATTCTATTCTATTCTATTCTATTCTATTCTATTCGCAAATTTTTTGTGCAAACAATGGTTTTTTGATTTCAATTCTTGTACGATCTGATCTACCAAAATCGCTAGCTAAAATTTTCCAAATAGTCATCATCTATGGTACGCACATTTCTTCATTTTGTTGATGGTTCTGAGTGGAGTGAGAAGAGTAAATATTGATGCGAAAACGATAAATTACTGATCGAATTGTTTGGACTACATGCTCATGAATTTCGAAAATGTGGAGCATATTATGGATGACGAAACTCTCTAAAGCTGTAATTGACTACCAATGATATGCTGATTTTTAGATTAAAAGTAATTGATGCATGACTGTAGGCCTGAACATAAACCCGGGCAAGACTATAATTGCACCATTTATAAAAAGAAGAAAACTCTCTAAATTTATAAATATTCCACTCCTTTGTGAGATATAACAGAAAATGGTGGTCCACTATATAGGAATAGTACTGGATATTAAAAATAGATCATCTATTTAAAAAGGCATCTCAGGAAAACCCAGAGATGTTAGGATGTTATGCGGAATACTTTTAAGAAAATCCTGAGTATGGAACTCAAAATTATACAAAATTATTTATACCATGAAGTCGCCGTAGTCTGGTAGGTAGTGTGTTGGCTTATTAGACGTAAAATACAAAAAGTATTACTTCGGCGATTTCCTCTCAGCAGATTTCTGGCAAAAACTCTGAGAGTAAATAAAATTGCCATGAAAAGTTTCGCAAAAAAATCTATCGATAGGAGTTGACTTTAAATTATAGGTCCCGCCGCTTATGTATAAAATTATCACACACAACATAAGTGGTGTGAGAAACTAGGTCGTAATCCCGACTGAAGGGTTGTAATGACCAATTATGTAAGTATGTGTAAAATGATGGGCAGATTATTGAACAAATAAAAAATAGTTCAATTGGAAATTTACAAGATACAGAGTCTAGCCTGTGTTGGCTTAACAGGTCCAATGAACGTTAGTACTTCAAACTGTATCCGTGCACAAACTAAACAATGATTCCAAATTAAATTCCACTACGGTGGAATCAACGCAGTAGAAAAACCACTAGGAAAAACTAAGCTCGTTGTTATTGTTCCGAAGAGTGAGCACTGCAATCATATCAAAACTCAAACTGTCACTTTTTTAAAAAGTGTGATTATTCCATTCATTATTTTGCGATCAAGTGTCGTTGCGAAGCATTTCCCAAAGTCTTCGAGACTACTGCTTCTGTCCAGGGGACAGTTAAAGTGGGAGCTGTCAGCCAATCTATTTTTTAAGTCCCGGCATTCCCTTTATTTCGTGTTGGACTTGTCTCCCATTATCCTAACCATAGAATCCAAAGCTCCAAAGCAACTCACTACCACGAGCTAAAAAGTAAAATCTAACAGAGCATCCAGTGCCGCTGTAGGATAGGTTCTCATTACTCCTTATCGGTAAACACACACTCTCTGTATAATATTCAAATCCACTTAAGCTGTTTTCAGATTTGTTCAACCGTTTAGATAATTGGTCTTATTGGTTATGGTTGCAAGTACAGAAAAACAATATTCTCAGAGCTCGTCTAAAGCTTTTTCACTATTCTTAACCCACACCAGACATATTGATGAAATAATTGGCTAAGAACACGACAATCACACTAAGCTTGGAATCAGTCAAGTGCAAGATAGCCGTAGTCGGAATAAATTTTAAGTGTACATAACATCACATTTATCTAAGTTTATTGATGATGATGTTGTAGACGCATTTTGATATCATAGAACTTGATTAATTCCCGGTAGTGTACAGCTATATAAGCCTAGGTAGCCTTTTTTGTACATGTCACCTTCAGAAGATACAGAATGTAAAGCAAAGAATATCCTCCAGCACTATATTTGTTATTCAGAAATTTCTTTTAACCGTGTCTAGTGTCTATCAATGTGAATGCAAATATATTTTATATGTGAGTATTGCGGAACTATTTGGTAATTTGTTCGAATTTTGAAATGTTTGATATGTTTAGTTCATTGCCCAATATTCCCTACAGCTTTGCGTTGATATCAGATGCATTGCATTGATGTGCATGTTTAAACTTATAGAAGAAGCATACTCAAGGTCCTAGGAACTTAGTTTTGGCAAATTTTACCTACTGATCTAAGATATTCTCGGGTACCTGGTGAAAAAAATTACATGATTTTTAAAAATCATGTTAACATTTTCTGAACTCCTATATGACTGTTGAAATTTTTGATGGAAATTTAATAAAAACTAGTAAAAAACGTGTAGGTATTAAGTTTAAATATGACAACTTATAGCTCGAATAGATTTTTATCACTATTCTGTTAGATTAGACAAGAGCAGGTGGTTTAACGCCTAGCACAGACGTCTCGAACACAAATATATCTTTCGTCGATTTCCTCTCAGCAGTCAATTGGTAAAATCTATGGGAGTAAATAAAATCGCCACGAAGAGTTTCTCGTTCGGCTTAGGGGTTGTTATGATCAATTAATTAGGTAAGTAACTCTCTTGCAAGTATGATTGATTCTACTTGTAAAATTAATTTCCACCCACTAAATTCTAGCATAGGAAGATAAAAAAATTTTTAAAACTTTTGTTAACGCAGCCAATTTGAAGATAGTTTGACATTATAATTTCTTCTTTTCTTCTAACCTTTATTTTACGTTGGTGTTAATTTGGGAAAACAGTGCATTGGGTACAGAGAACTTTGAAAACCAACAAATATTCTCTAAATATTTTTCACATAATATTTAGCTTATAACAGATAAATAAAACTTTTTTAAAGTGATCAAAAAAAACAACATATTTGTCAAAAATACAAAAGCAACGCTAATCTTTTATCTGCAAAATTTCAATGCTATTATTTGTGGTAAATCATTTGAAAATGTATTTATTTCAGCAATTTTGTTCATGCAATGCGTGTTCCTTTCATATGTTCAAAGTTATTTTTTTTAATAAAAAAGAAAGACTAAAAATAAAATTGAATATTATTGTCAATTTGCTCTCAGAAATACAAGTACCCATGCAAACATTTCAGTATGCAGGATAGGAAAGAGAATCAAAATAATAGTATTGATAGCGAACAAATTACAAAAGAAGCGAAAGAGAAAATAAATGTATACGATACTAAAGGGTGATTTTTTAGCTATTATCTTTTTGGCAACACTGGTTTAAACAGCTCACGAACGTTTCGTGTTTTGTTTCACTGTCAAACATCTTCAGTTTGGTCTATAATTTAACCATGAATTGTCTTACAAACGAACAACGCTTGCTGCAAATCATTGAATTTGGCATCATTGGACCGTACTTCTTCAAAGATGCTGCGAATCGTGAGATAATATCCAACTTTTTTCTTGCCCAAAATGCAAGAGCTTGACTTGCATGACATGTGGTTTCAACAAGACGGTGCCACATGCCACACAGCACGCGTAACAATGGTCTTATTGAGAGGCGAGTTCGGTGAAAATTTTATTTCACGTTCGGGATCGGTCAATTGGCCTCCTAGATCGTGCGATTTAACGCCTTTAGACTATTTTTTGTGGGGCTATGTTAAAGCTCATGTCTATACAGACAAGACCGCTTCAATTGACGCATTGGAAGACAGCATTGAAGCATTTGTTCGTGAGATACCGACAGAAATGTTGGAAAGAGTACGCCAAAATTGGACTAAGCGGATGGACCATTTTAGGCGCAGTCACGACAACATTTGCATGAAATAATCTTCAAACATTAAATTATTTGGACCGTACTATCGATTCAAATAAAGATTTCATGCATTTTTCTGAATTTTGTGTTTTTTTTTGAAAAATGTTCCTATATCTCTTAAAAAATCACCTCTTATTATCGAGCAAGTATACGTTCTTATCTGTGGTTCCAAAAAATAAAACAAAATAAAAAAAATTGGGAAAGAGATTAAGAGAGGAAAGAAACAACATTTTTGATAACTTTAGTGTTCTGCATTCTTAACCAGTAATTTTTCTATATACCATAGCATTGGCATTTCTACAGATATGGCTGTGAAATTCATATGTATGAATGTCTATACATATGTCCATTGTACATATGTATAAATAAACTTTCAGGAATACATGTGTACATAAATTCATCCCAAATTTTTTTTTGGAAGAAATTGAAGGCTAAACTAGAGCTGTTCATGTAAAAAAACATCGATGTTTTTTGTCATTCGATTCATTATTAATTAACATCGATGTTATTCAATGCATCAATTAAAAAAATATCGATGTTTGCGATGCATCGTATTTATTCTAACTGGAACTTAACAAAATTAATTGGATAAAAGTCGAATTATTTTAACATATTGAATATAAGAATTGTTTATTTTATGAGGAATTTTTTTTATTAAATTCAGTGTTATTTGTTTATTATGGTCTTAATTGTGTAAAACATGACATCAAGTTATATTTATATGGATAATTTGAAATATTGTTTTTGCTATCACTTTGGTGACGAGATTTACAAAATTAGGGCTTAGTATTACTATATTATTATTACATGTAAAAGAAATATAAATTCTGATTGAACTGAAATGTTTATAAATGAATTTGTGGACGATTGTCAAATAAAAATAATATAAAATAAAGTAGAATTTAAAATTAAAAAAGATTAGAAGAAATTTGTTTTACTAAATGTCCCAATACTTTTTATTTAAGCTTTGCAAAAACAATATTTTGTTCACCCTCTCTGCCTGCAAACTGCTTCTTTTTTGGGACAACACTAATGAAGTCTTTGAGAAAAGCCTTTCAGATGGCACGGAACTGGCAAACATTGTTAAATATTTGTATACTATATTGTACAACTGGGGAATGGACTTTTGTTGTCGGCCCACACTTCTAAAGGATTTTCATTAAACCGACTTACCGGACTTCGCAAATTAACTGAGAGTTCATCAGAAATGTTATTTTCAGTCCTATTTGTTTTCCAATTTCTATGAACTAATTTGTGGTGATCACTCCATAGACTAAATTCGTCTATCGGCTTGTCTGAAATATCGGAGTCGCCATCCCCAGACTTTTCATCTGCCATATCTCTTATTATCATTCCTTGGATTTTCCCAACGGCTTTCGAACATGCAAGTGGATCTTCAAAATGTATTTTTTTAAACCGTGGATCCAACAATGTGGCAATAGCCAGAATTGATATATGTTCGATAGCACCCATTCGCTTGTTGATTTCAGTAAGAGCAATTTTATTTACTTCTTTTAACAAGGATTCTTCAATTTCAAGAGCTTTTAGTTTCGATACCATACAGTGAACTAGCGGAATAAATTTGCTGATATTGCAATATGTATCACAGGATATTTCTTTTGTAGCTGCCTCAAAATGCCGTAATATGTTAAGTAGTTTTGAAGATGTGGATAATTCCATACCAGTAAACATTGGTGGGGCAGTTTTGTGTAGAAGTAATATTTCACTTACGGCATTTCGAAGTTCTAGAAACCTTTCGATCATATAGAACGTACTATTCCAACGAGTAGGTACATCTTGGATAAGTTTTGCATCAGCTTTTGTCGTTTTTCTTAATTCGTCGCTTGCTACGCAACTTTGTTTAAAGAAAGTGACAATATTTTTTATTTAAGTTTTTAATGCCTGCAACTCTGAGACATTTAGTACTTTTTGCGCAACTAAATTTAGTGTGTGTGCTAAGCACGGTATGTGCTTCTTTTTTCCAATTACTACTGCGGTAATTTTATCTTTTGGAAAGCCCCATTCATTGAATACCTTGGTAATAACAGTTGATATATATTCAGAAGTGTATCTTTCATCGAGGTGGTATACTCCCAACGTTATCGACTGAAATTCAGTTCCAATACCAAAATGGGGTGTGACACCCAAAAAATTTCGTATTTGAAAATCGGACCAAATGTCAGATGTCAATGTAATATTGTCCACTGTTGGTAATTTAGTTTTCAATACTTCTGATAAAACTTCAAATTTTTTTATCTACCCAACGTGTCACAGTGCGGTGATAGAACTTTTATTAGGTGTTTAAAACCTTCATTCCCTACCAGTGAGAATGCGTGATTATCTTTACAAATCATATACAATAGCGTTGTTAATTTTTCCTGCCTTGTCACCACCGGAATAAGAAGCAATTTCTTCAAAACTTTTATGTATAGACCTCTGACGCTTTAAAGGTACTAATTCAGTAGTAGTGTCATCATTTACCTCAATACATGATACAGAATGTACATTACTTGAACTACACACATGAATCGGCAACAACTGGTGTATTTTCGCCTAACGCTCTTAAAAAATTTGTATTTATTAATTGTTTTATTTCCAAAATTTTATCAATTTCCAAATATGTAGCCTTGTGAATGTGTTTAACCCATTGTCAGGGTATCCCGCACTGCAAAGACGAGTATACACGTCCTAATTTAAATATATTATAACATGCAGGCTTTCAGATAGCAAATTTTTTTTGCCACTAACAATACTGTATTAACTCAAAAAGCTCAAAGTTTGCAGGAGAGACAAAAAACTGTTTTCTCAATACTTAAGAAAATCTTCATTAGCAAAAGTTTGGCAATATTTAGAAAAACCATCAATTATTGTATTGCGCTGCATTAACTTCTTATTTGTTCGTTGTCTGCAGATAAAAAAGGGATTTTATAGTTACTATCATTTTCTTGAATTATTTTTGTTTATAAGAAGTAAATATTTTGAGTTGTGTTTTTTTACATGAAATTTATTTTTAATAAAACAGATAAACATGAAAGCAAAAAGTAAATAAAGTTTTTAAAGCTAAATAAATGCTAAAAACCGCTAAAAAAGTTTAAAGTATATATTTTATTAAATTAATTCCATATTAAGTTTTTGTAGTATGATTCGTAATACTTTTTAGGGATTATGTTTCTCTTGACTAGGTCCATAATATCCTTTTTTTATTTTCGGACAGCGGCACCTTTTGCGAATAAACACAAGGTGACCTGAAATAATTACAAACAAGTAAGTTAGGTATTAGAATTGGGAAAATGGGTTTAGAACTTACTCCAGGTTTTCCCAATAATTTTTAGATTTCAAATTATCTTTCTGTACAAAATAAAATAGCCTTTGTCCTTATAAGAAGTTTTGTAAGCAAATGAATCCAGGCTGTCCTTTTCTACACCGAGATACTATGCCATTTTATTTTTTTGCGCTCATTTACTACGAAATTTTTGCCCCACTGTCCCTGTAGGACTTTTAGATCTTAAAAATCCTCATAAGACAATTCGTGAACTTTATATGGCATTCCAGTCTTTTTAGCTGTTGCTATTAGAGCCGTATATTCACTTGGCGTATATACTGGTTTGCTACTAGATGTCTTTTTACCTGCTTCTCAATTACGCTGTGTACATTATCACCCTCGTTTTGAGAATGGACTTGAATTAAATATTTATGTGTTATACTTCTTAAGTTATATTTCTGTGCTGCATAAAAATACATGGAGAGCAAGTATTTGTTCTTTTGCTGTCCACAGCAGTTGTCCGAATAAAAAATTAAGTCCAGGTCCTGAGCGTTATCTAATTTTGTCACCAAATTTTTTATATATTGATGTACGCAACTCCCGATTTCATTTGCTCCACTTTTTCCTTCTACTTCCGTCCATAAAAAGCATTCGACATGTTTCAATTTGAGGTCACTGAGAGTAAAATTATAGCAATTTATTTTGCTTTTATAATAAAAGCTTGATGTCAGTCCTTTTGGAGGTGGAAGAACTGCTTGAAGGTCGTAAACAACTGCAATGCTATTTTCTTTATCAAAATCTTTTTCCTTTCTGCATAAATACTTTTGTTCTTGGTGTTTGTTGTAAACCTCGCTTAAGTCTTTCTTTTCATTCTCATCTGAATTCAAGAATGACTCGCAAAGATCGCATTGATCCTTTTTTGGTTTAAAAAATGAAATATTAAATTCGTTCTTGAAAATTCGGTAGAACATACTTTTACTACCAGGTGGCAAATTTACAGATTCTCGAAGCTATTTCTAATCCATGTATAGGTCGGTTAGGCTTTTGCCACTCTCAATGTACTCACGACTTGTTTGAGCACGTAAATAGTGACTCTCAACCCTCGGAATATTGTTAATAATAATAATTTTATATTTCAGGGTTGACGGTTAAATGCTTCCCATGCGTTCCACTATGGTCCTTAACTACAAAACCATGTTCATCTTTCTTTTTAATAACTGTTGCAATGACTGTATCATTTATGTCAAGTGTTGCTTTAAAAAAGAAATTACTTGTTGCGAATTAATTTCGAAGAAAAATGCATTGTTCAATCTGCGTTAATCTTGAGTACAAAAGCCACAAAAACAAAGACCATGAGCATGAAAGAGATAGAAAACGGAAGCACAACGAACAAGAGGCAATGTGTACACAATACACATTAACAAATACATCGAACATCTTCTAAATAAAACAGCAACAATAAACAATGTAGTCGCAAAAGATTTCTCGAGAATTCTCATCAGACTGAAGACGTTCGCATATAAAAGGGCAAGACAAGGCAGGCAGTGAGTCAGTTTTAATTGAGTCAGTCTTGAGTGGAGTTGCGTGTGAACTAAATAGTCGTGTTTGAAGAGATCCGTTGTGAGCAGTATAGCGAATAGTTGTGTGTGAATAATAGTGAACAAGCAATAAATT
Source organism: Sarcophaga caerulescens (assembly GCA_927399465.1). Lineage (NCBI taxonomy): Eukaryota > Metazoa > Arthropoda > Insecta > Diptera > Sarcophagidae > Sarcophaga > Sarcophaga caerulescens. The sequence continues at coordinate 38,723,640 of OV656867.1, forward strand.
GTAGTAATTATTGTTGTATCGGTTAAGTGTGAACAGTGGCACATAAGAAAGTGTGGACAATAAAGAGAGTTTAATTAAAATAAGACACATATTTGTTTTTACTTGGTTTGCAATTAACGAACTCATATTTTAACGTTTTTAAAAAGGTAAAAACGTAACAATTGGTGTCAGAAGTGGGATTTGCAAAATCCAAAAGTGAAAAAAAAATAAAAAAAAAAATAAATAAAATGAAACTCTCCGAATTAAGCGTGGAACGGCTTAAACGCGAGTTGCCTAAGCTAGAAGTGGCAACAACGGGCACGATGAATAAACTGCAAAGGCGGTTAAGGGAATAACTGCAGCTTCAGGGCATTGACATCGAATCCTACCAGTTCGAGGATGAAGAGGAACGAGAGTTACAGGCCCCTGCAATGCCTAGCAGTGCGGACATAAATTCGTTGCTGGCCGCTATGATGGAGAAAATGCAAATAGCAAACCAGAAGCTATTTGCTGATACACAAGAAGCAAACCAGAAACTTCTGGCTGATGTTCAAGAAGCTTCTAGAGCTGAGTCTCGAAAAGAAAGTGAACAAATGGTGCAGAAAATGCAAGAAGCGAACAAGAATCTATTTGCTGAATTAAACCTTCTGGCTGAGGCACAAGAAGCTTCTAGAGCCGAAAATGAGAAGATGCAAGCAGCAAACCAGAAACTTCTTGCTGATGTACAAGAAACTTCTAGAGCAAATAGTGAACAAATGATGAAACAAATGCATGCTGCACACCAAAAGCTATTTAGAGCAACAAGAGAGAAGCTGCAAGAAATACGTGAGTCATTCAGCAAAAGAATTACCAGTGTCGAGGTAAATGTGTCGGATTTAGAAAAGGCCGTTGACGCGAAGGTGGACAATTTGGAAAAGGCCGTCGACGGAAAACTCGTAATGGTGGAGGAAAGGATCATCAACCTCCAGAGCCAGCGTCCGGAACCAGTGCGAGTCGTATCTTAAAGTACTATCAGGATAAAAACACCTTGCTTTGATGGAAGCTCACCCCTATCCGTGTTCAAATTCCAATTTGAGACAGTAGCCAGCAGGAACGGATGGGACGATGGAGAGAAGGCGTTGGAACTAATTTTGACGTTAAAAGGTGTAGCAGCAGAGATACTAGAGACCATGCCAGCCAGCAGTAGAAGCAACTATAACGATTGGTTGCCTTACAGCGGAAATTCGGCAATGAGCACAAGCGAGAGCTGTACCGCATGGAGTTGAGATGCTGGGTGCAAAAGGCAAACGAGTCATTACAAGCCTTTGCAATGGAAGTTGAGAGGTTAGTGCGGCTTACATACCCAGGAGAAAACCACCCGTTGATAGACAACATTAAGACCGAGGCGTTTGTCAATGGCATACGCGACCTTGACATTAAACTAGCGGTATGTTCTACGCAGAAGACAACCTTTGCAGAGACCATGGCCTTCGCACTAGCCCAAGAGACCGCTCGCACAATCTCAAGACCACCAGTTAGCAAAGTGCAAAAAATGGAAGTAGTGGAGGAAGATGAATGCCTTTTAACTAAAGTTAAGGAGATGGTGAAGCAAGCTTTGGAAGAAAACGGACAGAAGGCTAAACTTAAATGCTTCAACAGTGGAAAGGCTGGGCATTTCCAAAGAAACTGTAAAGCGCCACGGAAAAGATCTAGATCCGCCTCACCATCAAGGGACAAGAAACGGGCGAACTACCAACCACCTTCACAAGAGTCTCCGTTAAACTAAAACGAGCTAGCACTGAGGGGCAAGTGCTGACTCCCACAAGCGAGGGCCCCACAATCTCAATATCAGTGATGCAACAGAACAACAGTAATCTTACGGCGTGCGGGTATATAAATGGCAGACAACACATCTTCACTATAGACACCGGTGCTACGCAGTCTATCATCAGACCGGATGTCGTGAAGGGGATGTGTGAGGCACTTAGCAATGTAAGATTTCGGACAGCTACTGGAGAGTCTGCCACCGTCCACGGAAAAACAGAGGCGAAGGTGACGATAGCCAACATCAGCGTAAGCCACGTCTTTATTGTTGCCGATATTGTCGACGAGGTTATCATTGGTGCCGACTTTATGATAGCTCATGGTATCAATTTGAATATGGGGCAACAGATAATGGGTTGGCGAAATGTGGAGATACCTCTTGACGTCGGATACAAGCATCAAGTGCATGCCAGAAGGATAGTTGCTGTCGAACAACAAAAACCACCAGCTCAAAGTGAATCACTGTTATGGGCTCGTTTGGACGGAGATTGTGAGGAGAACCGCTTGTGGGTTGTGGAACCAGCAGAAATACAGATGGATTTAATATCAGCAAAGGCCCTCGTCAAATCCACAGAACAGAGGATAGTCCCGGTGAGAGTGCTAAATCTATCAGGCAACGAAAAAGTCATCTGTAAAAACTCAGAAGTCGATCAATGTGTTCCAGTAGAGGCGGTAATAAACAGCGAACAATCGCCGCAAACTGCCGAATTATCAGCCAAGGATCAAAAGGAATTTGGAGAAAATGTGGAGAAATGGGTAGCAGGCTTAGCAGCTCCAGAGAGAAATAAAGCCAAAAAGCTGCTAGAGAGGTATGCTTTCGCTTTCGCCACGAACAATAGAAGACAAGGAAGAACAGCTATGGTCAAGCATGAAATTGATACGGGCGAAGCGAGACCAATAAAACAGCACCCAGAAGCATACCGCTGGCGAAGCGTAATGAGGTTAAAGAGCTAGTCGACGAAATGAGGAGGAGCGGTGTAATCGAACCATCATCGGGTCCGTGGAGCACACCTGTAGTCTTAGTAAAGAAGAAAGATGGCAGTACAAGATTCTGCGTAGACCACAGGAATCTGAATGATGTCACCAAAAAGGACAGTTACCCGCTAACTGTAAGAAATGCCTAAGATTCTTCAGTGCCCAGACAATGGCGACTAATTCTCGTTCATTTGTAGCACAATTTGCTTCTGACTTTGACAGAGTTCTAGATATCATCGTAATAGGTCTTCCATTTTGAGACAATACGGCTCCCAAGGCGACGGAAGAAGCGTCTGTTGTAAGTTTACTGTAATCGGGATAGGCCAACAGAACATCGTCCGAGGCAAGTATTTGCCTTAATTTTTGAAAAGCTGACAAAGCCTTTTCATCAAGTTTTAATTTAATATTTTTAGAACATTTAGCTGAAGTTTGTCCATTTTCACCCCTAAGATACTCTGTCAATGGTTTGGCGAATTTTGCATAATCCCTCACAAATCTCTTAAAGTAACCAGAAAGCCCTAAGAAAGATCTAAGACTTTTCAGACTCTTTGGGGTTTCGAATTCAAGAATAGCTTTTACCTTCTCGGGACAGGTTCGACTACCATCAGTTGTCACCATAAAAACCCAAAAAACTTACTTTGGTTTTAAAAAACTTAGACTTTGTAGGCGAAATTCTCATTCCCGCCTTCTCGACCATCTGCATTATTGTTTCTATGTGTTTCAAATGACTATACTCATCTGTTGAGTGAATAATGATATCATCCATATACACTTGGCATGTTTTTCCCACTTCTAAACGGAGAACATCATCAATTGCCCTTTGAAAAATGCTTGGTGCATTCTTAAGGCCGAATGGCAATCTACAAAATTCGTATTTGCCATTGTTCACACTAAAGGCAGTTTTCTGCCTGTCTTTTTCGTCAAGCATAATTTTATGAAAACCAGTTTTAAGGTCCAAAGTAGAAAAATATATGGATTTTCCTAAATTTGCCAAGATCACCGAAATATCCGGCATCATTCAGTTTTCTAAAATCGAATACCATTTTATTGTTTGGGTTACTATTCTCATCAAAGCCTTTTTCCCACAACGTGAACTGGAGATTTTCTAATTATATTGTCCCGTAAGAGTAACTCTATTTCATTATTGATAAATTCCGACATTAAAACTGGATAGGGGTATGACCTAGTATAAATCGGTTCGTCCGTACTAGTCTATATTTTTGCCACTACTATGGTATTGAAAGGCAATGATATCTGTGGGTTTGCAAATGCATTTGCATTTGATATCAAAATGTCTTCAAAGTCTTTCCGAACATGCATTGGTACATCTTCCGAATCTACATTAATTATTGACATCATTTCTGTTCTCGTACAACAGGGACACATTTCCTTTTTTAAAGCTAAAGGAGTCTCTCCCTATGTCTACAACCGCTTGGATTTCCTTTAAGAAATCACACCCAATTATGCCGTCAAATTTTTTTAACGACGGTATAATGTAAAATGTAGTTCTATAACCGAATAACATCATTTCACACTTTTTCTTTATTTCGTTTGTCCCGTTTATTGAATTTACTTTAAATGGATATTTTAGGGTAGCTACTCCTAATAAACAAGTAAGTGGCTGGATAAAATTTTTTGAAGTACCGGTATCAATAAGTGATTTAAGTCCCTTACTCCTTATTGTCTTAATTATAAAGGGTAAGAGAGGTTTTATTCTATAAAATTTAATTGTTCCAGGTCTTCGTCCTCGTCCAAGTCCTGTTCGAAGAGCAAGTTTACGTCCTCATAATCCTCCACAGCTTCAGAATCTATTAATGAACCTTTTGCGTTTTAGAAGCAGGGGCAGAGATTCCTGAATTTTCATCATCACCCCTGTGTTGTTGCTGTCCGGATTGGTTTGGTGCTGGTCGCGGTTGTTGAGAACGCCATTGGCCATATCCAGTCGAACGACCCATTGGTTGAAGTTGTCGTTCAACCGAATAGGCTGTTGGTTGTCTAAATATTGACGATCCAGAGTCTACATCCATTGGTGTAGGATTCGTATCCTCACTATCTTTTGGTCTAAAATCGCGTTTAGGTCTGTATGAAGGGTGTGTCACTGGAAAGCCGCCAATTTTCTTTGCCTGATATTGGTTCGACTTTGCAGAGTCTCCGGCTGCAAAAATTCTCGCGAATTGTTGTCATTTCTGGTCCGACTCCAACTCTTGGGCGGTAGCTAAAGCCTTTGGTAGATCCATCGGCCTGGCAGAAAATAAAATGTCGCTCAATGGGCGACGTAACCCTGATATAAAGACGCGCAACGCGTTGTCTCTCGCACGCTCGTTAAGTGCTGTCGCCACCTCGTCGTTACCAGAGTAAGTCATTTTGTTTTTATTAATAATTAGGGTCAAATGCTCGTGCACTAAGTCGTAAAATTCTGAAATTGTCAGTTTCCCTTGCCTTAATATACTGAGCTCGTTTTCTAGTGCCTGCAAGGACCTCTTGTCCGCGTAACATTAGTCCAGTCTAGCGATAATGGCCTCAAAATTGAGAACCGTATTAAATGACGCTAGTTTGGCGTTGGCCATTCCCGTTATTTTGTTTCGAAAAACCCCTATTGCTATGTAGTAGTTCTCCGTGTTTTCTGGATAGTACTTTATTACAAAATGTGCTGCATCTCTCCATGCCGTGTAAGACTGCGCATCACCCCTAAACTCTGGTAAGGATTTAATCAGGTCCAACGAATTCCCCCTCCTATTGTCCGGTACTGACACGGGTTCGAAGGTCTCTACCCTAGGATTCTTACCTTAGATTCTCGAATTTCCGTGTCAAAGCTTTAAATTTCGCCGTCAATTCCATGTCAATTCCTGATCAGACCTAATGCTTCAACCCTAGTAAGACCCATGTCGTTAAGAGTAAGTAAATCGAAAAGAAAAAAAAATATCAACTTGTCCTGGCACTTAAAAACTGCAACCCCTCTTCTACTTTCTCTCTTCCTATTACTTTTTTTTATAGATATCTACTATTCGAAAAAAAAAGAGGACTATCAATATTTTCTATTATTCTTTAATTATCCTGCAATCAATTGAATTTCGTTTCCTTATCAGAAAAGGTACTTAAATTAATTCAAAATAAAAAATTTATTAAAACTTAAAATAGGTTCTTTGTTTTCTTTTTAACTTTGAGTGTTTAAACTTATTTATTTTAAATTCACTTAAATTAAATTCTCTATCTTTAAAAAATTCAAAAAAAAATCCTTAATTTATCAAATATTATCACAATTAATTTCCAAAGAATATACCATATTTTCACTTCTCTTTAAAATGATCAAGTTTTAGCATTCTTTCTCAAAATAAGTGGAATTTACTTTAATCGATTTTATTAAATTTAACTTTACTCTTTTATTTACTTTAGTTAATTCAAATTAAATGTTATTATTATTTTTTTAAATCAGCCGCCTTTCTTTGATAACATTAGTCAAATTTATTTTATTTGAATTTATTTAACTTTTCTAAAATTTTAGTAAATTTAACATTTAGGACTTACAGTACCATAACAGCTTTCATTTCTCCTTTTGATAATATCGGCAGACAGGTTGGAGGCAACTCAATGAAGTATTTATGGTGTTTTTCTTGTTAGTTAGTATAAGTTGAAAACTTGTTGAAGTAGTTATCAGATCTTCCTTGCCAGTCAATGTCGGCACAAAGTTGGAAATTTGGTGGGTTAGTTACAGTATCTTCCTGTCAGGCAATATAGGCATTTAGATTACACACTAAATATTTTATTGGACTTACTGATTTTTTAATTCATCTGCTTATTAAATTATAGGATTTCACAAGTTTCTTCTTTTAAAACTCTAATTTTAATTTACACTTTTGTTTAATGTTAATTTTTAGTTTTTTTTTAATTCACTTATGTTTTTTAAAATTTTATTTTATTATCCTTTATAAGGATTTTTTTATATTTTTTTAGGACGATTAACCTTTTATAAGGATCTCTTGCGAACAATTATTCTTTTTCTTTTATAAGGATCTTGGCGAACGATTATCTTGTTATTTCGGTTCTATTATCCTGTTGGGTGCCAGTTAAATGTTTACCGTATTTTAGGTTCTATAAACTACTAGTTAAAATAAACACTTGTTTTGTTTTCGGTGATTCGATATAGAATGTCTCTTTATTTTGTTCAGGTTTTCTTTACAATTTCAATTTTGGTAATTAACAACAGTTTTTAACATAGGTTTCATGTTACATTAATATGATCGGTAAAACACAATAAATTTTAATAACTCAAAATCGCTTACAAAGCATTTTGAGCGTCGCCTGAGTTTACATTAATACGATTGGCTAAAATACAATAAATTTCAAAAACTAAAAATTACTTACTTACAAAACTATGGATCAAATATGGGTACACATATGTATGTATCCGTGTATGTAAGTGTATTATGGCGCAAGTTAAATTAATATTAAAACTTATCAGTACTTATCAGTAAAAAATCTATATACAGCTATGGACAGAGAAATAGCGTACTTCATAGTCGTTCGAGAAATGGTTCAACAAATTCAAAAAAATATATATATTCATTAAATATTTTTACATAAATTAATTCATTTAACTTGTTAGTAAAAAGGAGAACTTAAAAACAATGCTAACTGATATTTTAATCAACATAAAATCTATAAAGTTTGACTTTGTTTATATTTTAAGTGGACAACAAAATAGCGCATTTTTCTTGATCTGCAAAAAAAAAGAAGTAAATTAATTATAAACTTGGTTTATTTTTACGAATGTACTTGCCGTGTTAGTACTTTGTGCTGTAGCCTTTATTTCTTTTTACAGCTTCGCATCTGAGGGTAAACTTTCTATTAATTTTCGACATTTATCTAAAGGAGTAGAGTCCCATGCTTCTTTTATGGCTTTCCAAAGATCATCAGAATTTTTACATTTCTGTTGTCCTACCTTAACCTTTACGTCCTTCCACAAATTTTCTATAGGGTTAAGGTCAGGACTCTGTGCAGGCCAATCCAGAACTGGAATCTTTTCATCGGAAAGCCAATTTTTTTCTACTTTTGCCGTATGTTTGGGGTCATTGTCGTGCATAGAGATCCAATTCAGAGGCATATTTTCGAAGCAATATGGCTCCATTGTGTTTTTTAATATGTTAAGATAGGCGAATTTATCCATATTGCCATTTATTCTTTCAAGTGCTCCGACGCCATGCCACGAAAATGATCCTCAAACCTTTAAATTTCCTCCACCATGCTTTACAATTTTTAAAGTGTAGCGAGGATTGTATTCTTGGTTCTTTTCACGATGAACGAACGTTTTTCCATCAGGACCAATCAGATTAATTTTAGTTTCGTCCGTAAATAAAATTCTTTTCCAAAAATTGATGTCTTTGCTACCGTAAGTATTTGCAAAAGATAATCGCGCCTTGACATTCTTTTTTGACAGAAGAGGTTTTTTTCTACTAACACGTCAAAACAAGTTATTTTCATTCAGCCGCCTTCGCACAAGTCTAGCCGACACATTTAAGCCAAAATCCTCATTCATTTCGGCCATTATTGTTCTTGAGGACTTGAAAGGATCAAGCTTACTCTTCCGAACAATTGCACTGTCTTGATGCAAGGTTGTTTTTCGAGGGGGATTCTTTCGATTATTCTTTCTTTTTAGCAAACTATGAAGAGCACTAATGCATTTGACTATGTTGTAAATCATTTTTCCGGAACAACCAATAATTTCAGCTATTTCCACTTGTTTTTTACCTCTTGATAAAGATCCCAGATAATATTTTTTTTCTCAAGTGAACAGTGTGGTCCTCTACCCATTTTTAATTACAAAATGAAAAAAATTGTATTAAAATTAATATTTTAATTAATTTTCGACCAAAACTAAGAAACGGAATTCCAAATAACTTCTTCTACCAAATATCGAAAGTTAATGCGCTATTTCATTGTCCAAGCAATAAAACAATTATTTTATCAAAACACACCAAAAACAAACATGTACATTATTTAACGGTACAATTCCATAAAAAATTAAGAGAAATGCAGTAAAGCAAACTAAGAGCATCGCATTGTTTTAAGTTTTCTACTTTTCAAGAAATAATACATTGTATAAAGCTCAAGATTAGTGCGCTATTTCTCTGTCCATAGCTGTATATAAAAATGAATGTGTGTTTATTTGTTTGTGGGTTTGTTTGTTTGAAGTCTATAGACGGCTAAACGGCTGGACCGATTTTCTTGAAATTTTAACAATACCTTCCTATATGTCTGGAAGGAACTACAGGCTACTTTTTATTTTAAAATTTTAAGTAGGCGAGGTGCCACGCCCACATACCCAATAAGTATTTAATGTCGCATATCTCATAAACTGCAACAGGTAGAGTCCCTAAATTTTGTATGGACGACTTTGACGTATATATGAACAAAATGGGCGCATTGGCTATAGTGGGCGTGTCATCTCCCATATAAAAAATATTAAATTAGTATATCTAACCTAAAATTTTATACTCCTAAAATTTTGTCGAAGCCACTTTAGTATCAATATGAATATTTTAGACAAAAATGGACTGACTAGCAATATGGGGCGTGGCACATTCCATATGAATATATGACTCTATATATTTAAAAACGGCCGGGCGATTTTCTTGAAATTTTAACATACCTTCCTGTATGTCTGGAAAGAACTATAGGCTACTTTTTATTTTAAAATTTCAAGTAAGCTAGGTGCCACGCCCACATACCCAATAAGTATTTAATGTCGCATATCTCATAAACTGCAACAGCTAGATTCCTCAAATTGTGTATGGACAATTTTGACATCTATATGAACAAAATGGGCAGACTTGCTGTAATGGGCGTGTCACCTTCTATAATAATATTAAATTAATATATCTAAGAAAATATAACAGTTAGAGTCCTAAAATTTTGTCGAATCCACTTTAGTATCAATATGAATATTTTAGACAAAATGGGCTGACTAGGAAAAGGGGGCGTGGTACTTCCCATATGAATTAAATTTAAAACTTCTTACATCTGGGAAATCATTATAGATAAAATCATCAAATTGTACACGGGCAACACTGAAATCCATATGAATAATTTGTGAAAAAATTGCCGGACTAGCAATAAGAGCGAGACACTCCCATATAAATATGATACTATTACAGCTAGAATCGAGCATGAACAACTTTGAAAGAATGCGATAGCTGCAGAAACACCGATGTAAGCCAAGAAGGAGAAAGACTACGATCATCAACATCTAGAGCTGCGGAGACACAAGATCAACGTGATGCACGTGTAGAAGGAGAGAGGATACGAGCATCAACATCTAGAGCTGAGGAGACACTTGCACGTCTTATAGCGTAGACAGACGACAGCGTTAATGCGCATTAACGTTCTTAATTGGAATTAACTTTAGAATTATCCGCATTCTAATCCGCATTAAGTCTGATATAAATGCTCAAAATCGATGAGCATTTAAACTGGATTTAGGTTTAGCAGTGTGGCAACACTACAAAAAACCATGTAGATGTGTCAAATTGTCATTCTGTATGAATGGTTATTTTTGAAGAAGAAGAAAATTAAAATGGATTTGAAGGCAGAAAAGGTAAGTTATTTCATTGTTTTTCGCCAAAAAATATAAATATAAATATCTCAATTCTTTTTTTATTTTAAGGTATCTAAAATAAAGAAGAGAAGCGTGTGGTCGGAAAACGATACATTGGTTTTGCTGGAGCTGTGGGAAGAAGGAGCGAGTGACTTGCGGCGCGCAAAAAGGAATGGCCATATCTATAAGGAGATTTCGGTGCAAATGGACCACAAATTTAGCTCAGAAGAAGTCCACATAAAAATAAAAAATTTGAGTCAAAAATACAGGTATTTTTCCTTTTGATTTAATAACTCTTTTTGATAAAAAGTATATCTTTTGAAAATTTCAGAGATGAGAAAAAGGAAATGGGACCATCTGGTGGAAGCCCATCAAAATGGAAACATTTCAATGCGGTACACCGGATAATTGGAAGCAATGCCGCCAATAGTGCCGAAGTTTTAGAAACTTTTTTATATGTATGTAAAAATGCCACTATTTTATATATTTCAAAACAAATTTATTTAACATAATTTCATTTTAATTAGGTAAATACGCCATCGCCGGAAACACAGCCACTGCCCTCGCCGGAGTCACAGCCAATGCCATCACCAGTGTCACAGCCACTGCCCTCGCCGGAGTCACAGCCAATGCCATCACCAGTGTCACTGCCATTGTCATCGCCAGTGATGAGTTCAACAGCCGCAGCTTCGTCTGGAAGAAAGAGAAACCATTTAGGCGAAGTGGTTAAAATTATTAAGGAGCAAAATGTAATGCTAAAACGTGTGGTAGAAGATAGCCAATCATTAGCGAACGAAATCGTCAGTGCGATTCGGGAACAAAATGAAACTGGCAAGGAATTTATAAATTTAATGAAAACATTAATAAATAAAATTTAAAAATTTTCTTATTTTATATATGTATACATAATAATAAATATAACTATAAATATAAATTATAGTGTTTGTACTTACTAAAACTCTGAGCTATTGCATTCCTAATAACCGATGCAGTTACGTCATTTTCGCCCATTTTTGTTGAGTGGTTGGGTTGGCTTCGTGCAGTTAAGTCTCCTGCAACATTTTCTATCCATGCGGAAGGGATTTCATCATTTTCCATCTTCAAAAAATTATGCAAAATGCAGCATGTTTTTATTATTTTGTTTACATTTTTAGGTGCTACTTGTAAGCCCCTGCCGATTCTTCGAAATCTAGCTTTAAGTTGGCCAAATGCATTTTCGATTACACGACGACATCTGGACAGCCGGTAGTTGAAGGTTTTTTCAACATCTGGCTGATTTATGGAATATGGGAAAGGCTTCATCATATACCGACTTAAGCGAAAAGCAGAGTCACCAATAAGCAACAAAGGTACATTAATGTGGCCAATTACTTTGCTGTTTTGCGTAAAAATTTCAGCACTTTCGTGAAATCTTTTTAACGAACTATTTTCAAAAATGTATGAGTCATTGTTTTTCCCACTTGATCCAATGTTTATATATGTAAATTTTGATCTGCGAAAAAATAACACCAAAAAGATGACAGTTTTCAGTAACCTTTAAACAAAATTTACCTGTGATCACAACTTGCCAATAGAACCACTGAATACCAGCCTTTATAGTTATGGTAGTCTACTGCATCCTCTTTTTTTGGCTGCATTTCTATATGACATCCATCTATAGCTCCAAAGCATTGCGGAAACCCAAGCTGTTCGAAACCTTCAACAATGCGCTTAATTTCTTGGGGACTTGGAGGGTACGAAGTAATACAGTGAACTAGATTATTACATATTGCGTCACAAAAATCTATAACTATTTCACCAACGGTACTGCGTCCCACACCGAACAAATTACCAATAGTCCTATATTCCGCAGACGATCCCAATGCAAACAATGCTATTGCCACTCTCTTATCGAGTGGAATACAAGGTCTCATATTGGTGTCCAACCTTTCCATATTTTGAATTTTTTCACATATTTTTTGAAAAGCAATCCTGTTGAGCCGAAAACTTTCCTTAAATCTGTTGTTGTCCATCGTTGGCACGTCAGATTCCCAAAAAGTGCTGTTGCGGTTCTTTAAAAAAATCAATTTATGAATTATATCCTTTAGAAGAAGATAATAAACCTACAAACTTCCACATGTGCCTTTCTCTTATTTCGGAGTGTCCCACTGCCATCCCAACTTGTAACAAAGCATTTAGATTTATGGTTGCTAGTGTATGTATAATTTTAACATTATGCAACAATCTCAGCAAAAGCAATTTAAGTTCTTTGTTAAATAAATAGTTATTTTTCACCAGTAGCAAAGCTGCTAATTTTACTTTCTGCTTTCTTTCCATTTGATCTCGATGTAATTTACAAAAATTTTTTTTTTCAAAATAAATAGTTGTTTACAATCAAACAGCTGTTTGCTATATCCAGAAACTATCGTCTGTCAGGGTAAAATTTTAATTCGCATTAGTGAGCTGTTAATGCGCATTAACGCTGTCGTCTGTCTACGCTATTAGAAGAAAACGATCCCATCCCCCGGAGACCTGCTGTTGGTCGATGATTTTATCAATGGATATATTACCTGTTTGCATATATCATTGAAGTATATAGTTGACACCTTTTTATTGTACATTACAAGAACAAAGTGAAGTCAATAATAAAACGCAATTTTCTATGTTGAAGCGGATTTTCACCTGAATGGCTTTGTAGTTACACGTAATTTCAAAATTTTGAAAATCCACATGCAATCCATGTGAAACAAATGCACACACATTGAGTAACGATCTGATGGAGATTTTGATCAGACGTTGTGATTGAGATTTACTTTTTACAAGATTAGGCACAATTTGCAGCGACTGTGAATAGTATTCGGTACAGGAAGTTGATAACGGAGTTTATGAGACCCAAATTGGATGACATTGAACTGGGCGAGATGCGGTTTCAACAAGACGGCACACCGTGCAAGCAACAATCGATTAATGCAATTGTAATTAAGAAATCATTTTATTTTATATATTATTATATTATACTTTATTTGTTATGGGGAACAGCCGCTAGTATGACATGAGTTGATTGTTCTTTTACAAAGATAAAAAATAGTTTTTAAGTAAGACAGTTAGTTGTTTAATTAAATTCAAATTATTAAACTATTTTATTATTTTTGTCAGCACAATCTTTATAATAAAATCTTTTATAATAAACGATTGAACAGCGAGTGATTTTTGCTTTTGCACAGAACAATAAAATAACTAATGTAAAGCATGTGTGGAATTTTATCCCGTTATAAAATTGTGTATACTATAATGTATTATGTTTGTTTTAAAACTCTCCAAAAAACATCGAAATCGACAATGCACTTAAAAGAAGGAATTCGTTCATAAAATATAATGTTGTTCTAACCGAATATACTGCCCCCATTGAAAGGCACTTTCAATCAGCTTCGATAATTGGGAGTGGAGCGATTTTCTGGATTGACCTTCGAAGAATCCCTTTTGAAGTTTGGATATCTACAACTCTAACTTTGCGATCTCTTCCATATATTGTATTTACAACACGAGCAAGGTAAGGTGGTAAATTATCTTTATAAACAATAACTAATTGTCCTTCTCTGATGTTTGCGTACGGCTTGAACCTGTTGTTGAAGCCTTTTGTTGAAGATCAAGAACATAATCACGACGCCATTGAATCCAAAACTGTTGTTTTAAATATGTGACCGTTTGCCAACGTTTCAAATAATTTATGTTTTCGTATGGAGTTAAGTTTTCTTCTGGTAAGGACAACAAAGATGAACCAATGAGCATATGGGCTGGGGTTAACGCTTCACTATCATTTGGATAATCAGATCTAGGTGTTAAAGGCCGAGAATTTAAATTGCTTCAACTTCAATTAAAACGGTTTGAAATTCGTCATAAGTAATACCAGATTTCGACATATTTTTAACTAGAATATTTTTCGTGGATTTCACAGCCGATTCCCAAAGGCCACCAAAATGAGGAGATCTAGGAGGAATAAATATAAATTTGATAAATTTATAGTGCATTAAAGAGTTCACATTTTCGCTGTTAAAGAACTGTTTTTTAAAGTCTTGAAGTTTGGTGCTAGCGCCAACGAAATTTGTAGCGTTATTGCAATATAACCGCAAAGGTATTCCACGTCTTCCTATAAAACGTTTCAGACATAACAGAAAGGTGTTGGTAGCAAATCTGAGACTACTTCAATGTGCATAGCCTTTGAAGCGAAACAAACGAAAAATGCCATGTATGTCTTGTATGGTGGTTTCCCTTTGATACGATATGAGATGTAGAATGGTCCACAAAAATCTACGCCACTTACGATGAACGGCCCTATATTTATTTAAATTCAAATTTTGTCAGGTTTTGGAAAGAATATTGGTAGGGAAAAATTTTTCTTTGTGGCAACGCTGAGGGCAAGACAAACCAGGCAACGAGTCAGTAAGAATTGAGTCAGCCTTGTGTGAAGTTACGTGTGAACAAAAATAGTCGTGGTTTAAAGATATCCGTTGCCAGCAGAATAGCAAATAGTTTTGTGTGAATAAGGTCTAAAGTAGTATGTTTTTGTATGTTCTAGGGCACTTATTCCATACAAATTTTGGAGCATGCTTACGCTACACTCGGTCATATTAGCTTGTTGATAGGTTTGTAACATGTAATGTATTTGACAGTTTTTTTTTCTATACAAGATGTACACCTGCATGATCGTTTTTAGGGTTAGGTGGTTGTGTGGTTGCTTTTACTTGCATTGCTTTTCGAATGATTGGACGGACAGAATGAGTTCGTGTAACATTTTTGAAGTTTTTGGTTGGCCATCCTTTGATTGTAAGTGAGTAAGTAGGTATGTATTGTTGAAGAAATAGAAATATAGTTGTATGCGTTGTTGTTCTTGCGTTCAAAGAATCTTTAATTTTAAACTGATAAGAAAGGGTAGGTTTGTTTTGTCTATTTTATTTTTTGTCTGATTTAATGTTGAAGAAACAGAAAAGGTATACACACCTGCTTGATCGTTTTTCTTTTTGGGATAATGAAGTCCTATCACGTATTGTTAAAGAAATAGAAAAGGGATGTATGTGTTGTTGTTGTATTATTGTGTTAGAAGGATAGGGTAGGTTGGTTGTGTGGTTGTTTTTTTCTTTGTGTGATTTAATGTTGGAGAAATAGAAAAGGTATGTACACCTGTGTGATAGTGATCATGTGATCGTTTTCTTGGGATAATAGATTCTTATCACGTATTGGTCATGGTCAAATGTTGAAGAAATAGAAAAGGGATGTATGTGTTGTTGTTGTTGTATTTTTGTGTTAGAAGGAGCTTTAATTTTAAACTAATAAAAAAGAGATAAACACTTGTGTGATAGTGATCATGTGATCGGTTTCTTGGGGTAATAATCTTATCACGTATTGCTCATGGTCAAATGTTGAAGAAATAGAAAAGGGATGTATGTGTTGTTGTTGTTGTATTTTTGTGTTAGAAGGGTCTTTAATTTTAAACCATTAAAAAGGGAGGAACACCTGTATAAAAATTGAGTCAGTCTTGAGTGGAGTTGCGTGTGAACTAAATAGTCGTGTTTGAAGAGATCCGTTGTGAGCAGTATAGCGAATAGTTGTGTGTGAATAATAGTGAACAAGCAATAAATTGTAGTAATTATTGTTGTATCGGTTAAGTGTGAACAGTGGCACATAAGAAAGTGTGGACAATAAAGAGAGTTTAATTAAAATAAGACACATATTTGTTTTTACTTGGTTTGCAATTAACGAACTCATATTTTAACGTTTTTAAAAAGGTAAAAACGTAACAATTGGTGTCAGAAGTGGGATTTGCAAAATCCAAAAGTGAAAAAAAAATAAAAAAAAAAATAAATAAAATGAAACTCTCCGAATTAAGCGTGGAACGGCTTAAACGCGAGTTGCCTAAGCTAGAAGTGGCAACAACGGGCACGATGAATAAACTGCAAAGGCGGTTAAGGGAATAACTGCAGCTTCAGGGCATTGACATCGAATCCTACCAGTTCGAGGATGAAGAGGAACGAGAGTTACAGGCCCCTGCAATGCCTAGCGGTGCGGACATAAATTCGTTGCTGGCCGCTATGATGGAGAAAATGCAAATAGCAAACCAGAAGCTATTTGCTGATACACAAGAAGCAAACCAGAAACTTCTGGCTGATGTTCAAGAAGCTTCTAGAGCTGAGTCTCGAAAAGAAAGTGAACAAATGGTGCAGAAAATGCAAGAAGCGAACAAGAATCTATTTGCTGAATTAAACCTTCTGGCTGAGGCACAAGAAGCTTCTAGAGCCGAAAATGAGAAGATGCAAGCAGCAAACCAGAAACTTCTTGCTGATGTACAAGAAACTTCTAGAGCAAATAGTGAACAAATGATGAAACAAATGCATGCTGCACACCAAAAGCTATTTAGAGCAACAAGAGAGAAGCTGCAAGAAATACGTGAGTCATTCAGCAAAAGAATTACCAGTGTCGAGGTAAATGTGTCGGATTTAGAAAAGGCCGTTGACGCGAAGGTGGACAATTTGGAAAAGGCCGTCGACGGAAAACTCGTAATGGTGGAGGAAAGGATCATCAACCTCCAGAGCCAGCGTCCGGAACCAGTGCGAGTCGTATCTTAAAGTACTATCAGGATAAAAACACCTTGCTTTGATGGAAGCTCACCCCTATCCGTGTTCAAATTCCAATTTGAGACAGTAGCCAGCAGGAACGGATGGGACGATGGAGAGAAGGCGTTGGAACTAATTTTGACGTTAAAAGGTGTAGCAGCAGAGATACTAGAGACCATGCCAGCCAGCAGTAGAAGCAACTATAACGATTGGTTGCCTTACAGCGGAAATTCGGCAATGAGCACAAGCGAGAGCTGTACCGCATGGAGTTGAGATGCTGGGTGCAAAAGGCAAACGAGTCATTACAAGCCTTTGCAATGGAAGTTGAGAGGTTAGTGCGGCTTACATACCCAGGAGAAAACCACCCGTTGATAGACAACATTAAGACCGAGGCGTTTGTCAATGGCATACGCGACCTTGACATTAAACTAGCGGTATGTTCTACGCAGAAGACAACCTTTGCAGAGACCGTGGCCTTCGCACTAGCCCAAGAGACCGCTCGCACAATCTCAAGACCACCAGTTAGCAAAGTGCAAAAAATGGAAGTAGTGGAGGAAGATGAATGCCTTTTAACTAAAGTTAAGGAGATGGTGAAGCAAGCTTTGGAAGAAAACGGACAGAAGGCTAAACTTAAATGCTTCAACAGTGGGCATTTCCAAAGCTGGGCATTTCCAAAGAAACTGTAAAGCGCCACGGAAAAGATCTAGATCCGCCTCACCATCAAGGGACAAGAAACGGGCGAACTACCAACCACCTTCACAAGAGTCTCCGTTAAACTAAAACGAGCTAGCACTGAGGGGCAAGTGCTGACTCCCACAAGCGAGGGCCCCACAATCTCAATATCAGTGATGCAACAGAACAACAGTAATCTTACGGCGTGCGGGTATATAAATGGCAGACAACACATCTTCACTATAGACACCGGTGCTACGCAGTCTATCATCAGACCGGATGTCGTGAAGGGGATGTGTGAGGCACTTAGCAATGTAAGATTTCGGACAGCTACTGGAGAGTCTGCCACCGTCCACGGAAAAACAGAGGCGAAGGTGACGATAGCCAACATCAGCGTAAGCCACGTCTTTATTGTTGCCGATATTGTCGACGAGGTTATCATTGGTGCCGACTTTATGATAGCTCATGGTATCAATTTGAATATGGGGCAACAGATAATGGGTTGGCGAAATGTGGAGATACCTCTTGACGTCGGATACAAGCATCAAGTGCATGCCAGAAGGATAGTTGCTGTCGAACAACAAAAACCACCAGCTCAAAGTGAATCACTGTTATGGGCTCGTTTGGACGGAGATTGTGAGGAGAACCGCTTGTGGGTTGTGGAACCAGCAGAAATACAGATGGATTTAATATCAGCAAAGGCCCTCGTCAAATCCACAGAACAGAGGATAGTCCCGGTGAGAGTGCTAAATCTATCAGGCAACGAAAAAGTCATCTGTAAAAACTCAGAAGTCGATCAATGTGTTCCAGTAGAGGCGGTAATAAACAGCGAACAATCGCCGCAAACTGCCGAATTATCAGCCAAGGATCAAAAGGAATTTGGAGAAAATGTGGAGAAATGGGTAGCAGGCTTAGCAGCTCCAGAGAGAAATAAAGCCAAAAAGCTGCTAGAGAGGTATGCTTTCGCTTTCGCCACGAACAATAGAAGACAAGGAAGAACAGCTATGGTCAAGCATGAAATTGATACGGGCGAAGCGAGACCAATAAAACAGCACCCAGAAGCATACCGCTGGCGAAGCGTAATGAGGTTAAAGAGCTAGTCGACGAAATGAGGAGGAGCGGTGTAATCGAACCATCATCGGGTCCGTGGAGCACACCTGTAGTCTTAGTAAAGAAGAAAGATGGCAGTACAAGATTCTGCGTAGACCACAGGAATCTGAATGATGTCACCAAAAAGGACAGTTACCCGCTAACTGTAAGAAATGCCTAAGATTCTTCAGTGCCCAGACAATGGCGAGTAATTCTCGTTCATTTGTAGCACAATTTGCTTCTGACTTTGACAGAGTTCTAGATATCATCGTAATAGGTCTTCCATTTTGAGACAATACGGCTCCCAAGGCGACGGAAGAAGCGTCTGTTGTAAGTTCAAATATTTTACTGTAATCGGGATAGGCCAACAGAACATCGTCCGAGGCAAGTATTTGCCTTAATTTTTGAAAAGCTGACAAAGCCTTTTCATCAAGTTTTAATTTAATATTTTTAGAACATTTAGCTGAAGTTTGTCCATTTTCACCCCTAAGATACTCTGTCAATGGTTTGGCGAATTTTGCATAATCCCTCACAAATCTCTTAAAGTAACCAGAAAGCCCTAAGAAAGATCTAAGACTTTTCAGACTCTTTGGGGTTTCGAATTCAAGAATAGCTTTTACCTTCTCGGGACAGGTTCGACTACCATCAGTTGTCACCATAAAAACCCAAAAAACTTACTTTGGTTTTAAAAAACTTAGACTTTGTAGGCGAAATTCTCATTCCCGCCTTCTCGACCATCTGCATTATTGTTTCTATGTGTTTCAAATGACTATACTCATCTGTTGAGTGAATAATGATATCATCCATATACACTTGGCATGTTTTTCCCACTTCTAAACGGAGAACATCATCAATTGCCCTTTGAAAAATGCTTGGTGCATTCTTAAGGCCGAATGGCAATCTACAAAATTCGTATTTGCCATTGTTCACACTAAAGGCAGTTTTCTGCCTGTCTTTTTCGTCAAGCATAATTTTATGAAAACCAGTTTTAAGGTCCAAAGTAGAAAAATATATGGATTTTCCTAAATTTGCCAAGATCACCGAAATATCCGGCATCATTCAGTTTTCTAAAATCGAATACCATTTTATTGTTTGGGTTACTATTCTCATCAAAGCCTTTTTCCCACAACGTGAACTGGAGATTTTCTAATTATATTGTCCCGTAAGAGTAACTCTATTTCATTATTGATAAATTCCGACATTAAAACTGGATAGGGGTATGACCTAGTATAAATCGGTTCGTCCGTACTAGTCTATATTTTTGCCACTACTATGGTATTGAAAGGCAATGATATCTGTGGGTTTGCAAATGCATTTGCATTTGATATCAAAATGTCTTCAAAGTCTTTCCGAACATGCATTGGTACATCTTCCGAATCTACATTAATTATTGACATCATTTCTGTTCTCGTACAACAGGGACACATTTCCTTTTTTAAAGCTAAAGGAGTCTCTCCCTATGTCTACAACCGCTTGGATTTCCTTTAAGAAATCACACCCAATTATGCCGTCAAATTTTTTTAACGACGGTATAATGTAAAATGTAGTTCTATAACCGAATAACATCATTTCACACTTTTTCTTTATTTCGTTTGTCCCGTTTATTGAATTTACTTTAAATGGATATTTTAGGGTAGCTACTCCTAATAAACAAGTAAGTGGCTGGATAAAATTTTTTGAAGTACCGGTATCAATAAGTGATTTAAGTCCCTTACTCCTTATTGTCTTAATTATAAAGGGTAAGAGAGGTTTTATTCTATAAAATTTAATTGTTCCAGGTCTTCGTCCTCGTCCAAGTCCTGTTCGAAGAGCAAGTTTACGTCCTCATAATCCTCCACAGCTTCAGAATCTATTAATGAACCTTTTGCGTTTTAGAAGCAGGGGCAGAGATTCCTGAATTTTCATCATCACCCCTGTGTTGTTGCTGTCCGGATTGGTTTGGTGCTGGTCGCGGTTGTTGAGAACGCCATTGGCCATATCCAGTCGAACGACCCATTGGTTGAAGTTGTCGTTCAACCGAATAGGCTGTTGGTTGTCTAAATATTGACGATCCAGAGTCTACATCCATTGGTGTAGGATTCGTATCCTCACTATCTTTTGGTCTAAAATCGCGTTTAGGTCTGTATGAAGGGTGTGTCACTGGAAAGCCGCCAATTTTCTTTGCCTGATATTGGTTCGACTTTGCAGAGTCTCCGGCTGCAAAAATTCTCGCGAATTGTTGTCATTTCTGGTCCGACTCCAACTCTTGGGCGGTAGCTAAAGCCTTTGGTAGATCCATCGGCCTGGCAGAAAATAAAATGTCGCTCAATGGGCGACGTAACCCTGATATAAAGACGCGCAACGCGTTGTCTCTCGCACGCTCGTTAAGTGCTGTCGCCACCTCGTCGTTACCAGAGTAAGTCATTTTGTTTTTATTAATAATTAGGGTCAAATGCTCGTGCACTAAGTCGTAAAATTCTGAAATTGTCAGTTTCCCTTGCCTTAATATACTGAGCTCGTTTTCTAGTGCCTGCAAGGACCTCTTGTCCGCGTAACATTAGTCCAGTCTAGCGATAATGGCCTCAAAATTGAGAACCGTATTAAATGACGCTAGTTTGGCGTTGGCCATTCCCGTTATTTTGTTTCGAAAAACCCCTATTGCTATGTAGTAGTTCTCCGTGTTTTCTGGATAGTACTTTATTACAAAATGTGCTGCATCTCTCCATGCCGTGTAAGACTGCGCATCACCCCTAAACTCTGGTAAGGATTTAATCAGGTCCAACGAATTCCCCCTCCTATTGTCCGGTACTGACACGGGTTCGAAGGTCTCTACCCTAGGATTCTTACCTTAGATTCTCGAATTTCCGTGTCAAAGCTTTAAATTTCGCCGTCAATTCCATGTCAATTCCTGATCAGACCTAATGCTTCAACCCTAGTAAGACCCATGTCGTTAAGAGTAAGTAAATCGAAAAGAAAAAAAAATATCAACTTGTCCTGGCACTTAAAAACTGCAACCCCTCTTCTACTTTCTCTCTTCCTATTACTTTTTTTATAGATATCTACTATTCGAAAAAAAAAGAGGACTATCAATATTTTCTATTATTCTTTAATTATCCTGCAATCAATTGAATTTCGTTTCCTTATCAGAAAAGGTACTTAAATTAATTCAAAATAAAAAATTTATTAAAACTTAAAATAGGTTCTTTGTTTTCTTTTTAACTTTGAGTGTTTAAACTTATTTATTTTAAATTCACTTAAATTAAATTCTCTATCTTTAAAAAATTCAAAAAAAAATCCTTAATTTATCAAATATTATCACAATTAATTTCCAAAGAATATACCATATTTTCACTTCTCTTTAAAATGATCAAGTTTTAGCATTCTTTCTCAAAATAAGTGGAATTTACTTTAATCGATTTTATTAAATTTAACTTTACTCTTTTATTTACTTTAGTTAATTCAAATTAAATGTTATTATTATTTTTTTAAATCAGCCGCCTTTCTTTGATAACATTAGTCAAATTTATTTTATTTGAATTTATTTAACTTTTCTAAAATTTTAGTAAATTTAACATTTAGGACTTACAGTACCATAACAGCTTTCATTTCTCCTTTTGATAATATCGGCACACAGGTTGGAGGCAACTCAATGAAGTATTTATGGTGTTTTTCTTGTTAGTTAGTATAAGTTGAAAACTTGTTGAAGTAGTTATCAGATCTTCCTTGCCAGTCAATGTCGGCAAAAAGTTGAAAATTTGGTGGGTTAGTTACAGTATCTTCCTGTCAGGCAATATAGGCATTTAGATTACACACTAAATATTTTATTGGACTTACTGATTTTTTAATTCATCTGCTTATTAAATTATAGGATTTCACAAGTTTCTTCTTTTAAAACTCTAATTTTAATTTACACTTTTGTTTAATGTTAATTTTTAGTTTTTTTTTAATTCACTTATGTTTTTTAAAATTTTATTTTATTATCCTTTATAAGGATTTTTTTATATTTTTTTAGGACGATTAACCTTTTATAAGGATCTCTTGCGAACAATTATTCTTTTTCTTTTATAAGGATCTTGGCGAACGATTATCTTGTTATTTCGGTTCTATTATCCTGTTGGGTGCCAGTTAAATGTTTACCGTATTTTAGGTTCTATAAACTACTAGTTAAAATAAACACTTGTTTTGTTTTCGGTGATTCGATATAGAATGTCTCTTTATTTTGTTCAGGTTTTCTTTACAATTTCAATTTTGGTAATTAACAACAGTTTTTAACATAGGTTTCATGTTACATTAATATGATCGGTAAAACACAATAAATTTTAATAACTCAAAATCGCTTACAAAGCATTTTGAGCGTCGCCTGAGTTTACATTAATACGATTGGCTAAAATACAATAAATTTCAAAAACTAAAAATTACTTACTTACAAAACTATGGATCAAATATGGGTACACATATGTATGTATCCGTGTATGTAAGTGTATTATGGCGCAAGTTAAATTAATATTAAAACTTATCAGTACTTATCAGTAAAAAATCTATATACAGCTATGGACAGAGAAATAGCGTACTTCATAGTCGTTCGAGAAATGGTTCAACAAATTCAAAAAAATATATATATTCATTAAATATTTTTACATAAATTAATTCATTTAACTTGTTAGTAAAAAGGAGAACTTAAAAACAATGCTAACTGATATTTTAATCAACATAAAATCTATAAAGTTTGACTTTGTTTATATTTTAAGTGGACAACAAAATAGCGCATTTTTCTTGATCTGCAAAAAAAAAGAAGTAAATTAATTATAAACTTGGTTTATTTTTACGAATGTACTTGCCGTGTTAGTACTTTGTGCTGTAGCCTTTATTTCTTTTTACAGCTTCGCATCTGAGGGTAAACTTTCTATTAATTTTCGACATTTATCTAAAGGAGTAGAGTCCCATGCTTCTTTTATGGCTTTCCAAAGATCATCAGAATTTTTACATTTCTGTTGTCCTACCTTAACCTTTACGTCCTTCCACAAATTTTCTATAGGGTTAAGGTCAGGACTCTGTGCAGGCCAATCCAGAACTGGAATCTTTTCATCGGAAAGCCAATTTTTTTCTACTTTTGCCGTATGTTTGGGGTCATTGTCGTGCATAGAGATCCAATTCAGAGGCATATTTTCGAAGCAATATGGCTCCATTGTGTTTTTTAATATGTTAAGATAGGCGAATTTATCCATATTGCCATTTATTCTTTCAAGTGCTCCGACGCCATGCCACGAAAATGATCCTCAAACCTTTAAATTTCCTCCACCATGCTTTACAATTTTTAAAGTGTAGCGAGGATTGTATTCTTGGTTCTTTTCACGATGAACGAACGTTTTTCCATCAGGACCAATCAGATTAATTTTAGTTTCGTCCGTAAATAAAATTCTTTTCCAAAAATTGATGTCTTTGCTACCGTAAGTATTTGCAAAAGATAATCGCGCCTTGACATTCTTTTTTGACAGAAGAGGTTTTTTTCTACTAACACGTCCAAACAAGTTATTTTCATTCAGCCGCCTTCGCACAAGTCTAGCCGACACATTTAAGCCAAAATCCGCATTCATTTCGGCCATTATTGTTCTTGAGGACTTGAAAGGATCAAGCTTACTCTTCCGAACAATTGCACTGTCTTGATGCAAGGTTGTTTTTCGAGGGGGATTCTTTCGATTATTCTTTCTTTTTAGCAAACTATGAAGAGCACTAATGCATTTGACTATGTTGTAAATCATTTTTCCGGAACAACCAATAATTTCAGCTATTTCCACTTGTTTTTTACCTCTTGATAAAGATCCCAGATAATATTTTTTTTCTCAAGTGAACAGTGTGGTCCTCTACCCATTTTTAATTACAAAATGAAAAAAATTGTATTAAAATTAATATTTTAATTAATTTTCGACCAAAACTAAGAAACGGAATTCCAAATAACTTCTTCTACCAAATATCGAAAGTTAATGCGCTATTTCATTGTCCAAGCAATAAAACAATTATTTTATCAAAACACACCAAAAACAAACATGTACATTATTTAACGGTACAATTCCATAAAAAATTAAGAGAAATGCAGTAAAGCAAACTAAGAGCATCGCATTGTTTTAAGTTTTCTACTTTTCAAGAAATAATACATTGTATAAAGCTCAAGATTAGTGCGCTATTTCTCTGTCCATAGCTGTATATAAAAATGAATGTGTGTTTATTTGTTTGTGGGTTTGTTTGTTTGAAGTCTATAGACGGCTAAACGGCTGGACCGATTTTCTTGAAATTTTAACAATACCTTCCTATATGTCTGGAAGGAACTACAGGCTACTTTTTATTTTAAAATTTTAAGTAGGCGAGGTGCCACGCCCACATACCCAATAAGTATTTAATGTCGCATATCTCATAAACTGCAACAGGTAGAGTCCCTAAATTTTGTATGGACGACTTTGACGTATATATGAACAAAATGGGCGCATTGGCTATAGTGGGCGTGTCATCTCCCATATAAAAAATATTAAATTAGTATATCTAACCTAAAATTTTATACTCCTAAAATTTTGTCGAAGCCACTTTAGTATCAATATGAATATTTTAGACAAAAATGGACTGACTAGCAATATGGGGCGTGGCACATTCCATATGAATATATGACTCTATATATTTAAAAACGGCCGGGCGATTTTCTTGAAATTTTAACATACCTTCCTGTATGTCTGGAAAGAACTATAGGCTACTTTTTATTTTAAAATTTCAAGTAAGCTAGGTGCCACGCCCACATACCCAATAAGTATTTAACGTCGCATATCTCATAAACTGCAACAGCTAGATTCCTCAAATTGTGTATGGACAATTTTGACATCTATATGAACAAAATGGGCAGACTTGCTGTAATGGGCGTGTCACCTTCTATAATAATATTAAATTAATATATCTAAGAAAATATAACAGTTAGAGTCCTAAAATTTTGTCGAATCCACTTTAGTATCAATATGAATATTTTAGACAAAATGGGCTGACTAGGAAAAGGGGGCGTGGTACTTCCCATATGAATTAAATTTAAAACTTCTTACATCTGGGAAATCATTATAGATAAAATCATCAAATTGTACACGGGCAACACTGAAATCCATATGAATAATTTGTGAAAAAATTGCCGGACTAGCAATAAGAGCGAGACACTCCCATATAAATATGATACTATTACAGCTAGAATCGAGCATGAACAACTTTGAAAGAATGCGATAGCTGCAGAAACACCGATGTAAGCCAAGAAGGAGAAAGACTACGATCATCAACATCTAGAGCTGCGGAGACACAAGATCAACGTGATGCACGTGTAGAAGGAGAGAGGATACGAGCATCAACATCTAGAGCTGAGGAGACACTTGCACGTCTTAGAAGAAAACGATCCCATCCCCCGGAGACCTGCTGTTGGTCGATGATTTTATCAATGGATATATTACCTGTTTGCATATATCATTGAAGTATATAGTTGACACCTTTTTATTGTACATTACAAGAACAAAGTGAAGTCAATAATAAAACGCAATTTTCTATGTTGAAGCGGATTTTCACCTGAATGGCTTTGTAGTTACACGTAATTTCAAAATTTTGAAAATCCACATGCAATCCATGTGAAACAAATGCACACACATTGAGTAACGATCTGATGGAGATTTTGATCAGACGTTGTGATTGAGATTTACTTTTTACAAGATTAGGCACAATTTGCAGCGACTGTGAATAGTATTCGGTACAGGAAGTTGATAACGGAGTTTATGAGACCCAAATTGGATGACATTGAACTGGGCGAGATGCGGTTTCAACAAGACGGCACACCGTGCAAGCAACAATCGATTAATGCAATTGTAATTAAGAAATCATTTTATTTTATATATTATTATATTATACTTTATTTGTTATGGGGAACAGCCGCTAGTATGACATGAGTTGATTGTTCTTTTACAAAGATAAAAAATAGTTTTTAAGTAAGACAGTTAGTTGTTTAATTAAATTCAAATTATTAAACTATTTTATTATTTTTGTCAGCACAATCTTTATAATAAAATCTTTTATAATAAACGATTGAACAGCGAGTGATTTTTGCTTTTGCACAGAACAATAAAATAACTAATGTAAAGCATGTGTGGAATTTTATCCCGTTATAAAATTGTGTATACTATAATGTATTATGTTTGTTTTAAAACTCTCCAAAAAACATCGAAATCGACAATGCACTTAAAAGAAGGAATTCGTTCATAAAATATAATGTTGTTCTAACCGAATATACTGCCCCCATTGAAAGGCACTTTCAATCAGCTTCGATAATTGGGAGTGGAGCGATTTTCTGGATTGACCTTCGAAGAATCCCTTTTGAAGTTTGGATATCTACAACTCTAACTTTGCGATCTCTTCCATATATTGTATTTACAACACGAGCAAGGTAAGGTGGTAAATTATCTTTATAAACAATAACTAATTGTCCTTCTCTGATGTTTGCGTACGGCTTGAACCTGTTGTTGAAGCCTTTTGTTGAAGATCAAGAACATAATCACGACGCCATTGAATCCAAAACTGTTGTTTTAAATATGTGACCGTTTGCCAACGTTTCAAATAATTTATGTTTTCGTATGGAGTTAAGTTTTCTTCTGGTAAGGACAACAAAGATGAACCAATGAGCATATGGGCTGGGGTTAACGCTTCACTATCATTTGGATAATCAGATCTAGGTGTTAAAGGCCGAGAATTTAAATTGCTTCAACTTCAATTAAAACGGTTTGAAATTCGTCATAAGTAATACCAGATTTCGACATATTTTTAACTAGAATATTTTTCGTGGATTTCACAGCCGATTCCCAAAGGCCACCAAAATGAGGAGATCTAGGAGGAATAAATATAAATTTGATAAATTTATAGTGCATTAAAGAGTTCACATTTTCGCTGTTAAAGAACTGTTTTTTAAAGTCTTGAAGTTTGGTGCTAGCGCCAACGAAATTTGTAGCGTTATTGCAATATAACCGCAAAGGTATTCCACGTCTTCCTATAAAACGTTTCAGACATAACAGAAAGGTGTTGGTAGCAAATCTGAGACTACTTCAATGTGCATAGCCTTTGAAGCGAAACAAACGAAAAATGCCATGTATGTCTTGTATGGTGGTTTCCCTTTGATACGATATGAGATGTAGAATGGTCCACAAAAATCTACGCCACTTACGATGAACGGCCCTATATTTATTTAAATTCAAATTTTGTCAGGTTTTGGAAAGAATATTGGTAGGGAAAAATTTTTCTTTGTGGCAACGCTGAGGGCAAGACAAACCAGGCAACGAGTCAGTAAGAATTGAGTCAGCCTTGTGTGAAGTTACGTGTGAACAAAAATAGTCGTGGTTTAAAGATATCCGTTGCCAGCAGAATAGCAAATAGTTTTGTGTGAATAAGGTCTAAAGTAGTATGTTTTTGTATGTTCTAGGGCACTTATTCCATACAAATTTTGGAGCATGCTTACGCTACACTCGGTCATATTAGCTTGTTGATAGGTTTGTAACATGTAATGTATTTGACAGTTTTTTTTTCTATACAAGATGTACACCTGCATGATCGTTTTTAGGGTTAGGTGGTTGTGTGGTTGCTTTTACTTGCATTGCTTTTCGAATGATTGGACGGACAGAATGAGTTCGTGTAACATTTTTGAAGTTTTTGGTTGGCCATCCTTTGATTGTAAGTGAGTAAGTAGGTATGTATTGTTGAAGAAATAGAAATATAGTTGTATGCGTTGTTGTTCTTGCGTTCAAAGAATCTTTAATTTTAAACTGATAAGAAAGGGTAGGTTTGTTTTGTCTATTTTATTTTTTGTCTGATTTAATGTTGAAGAAACAGAAAAGGTATACACACCTGCTTGATCGTTTTTCTTTTTGGGATAATGAAGTCCTATCACGTATTGTTAAAGAAATAGAAAAGGGATGTATGTGTTGTTGTTGTATTATTGTGTTAGAAGGATAGGGTAGGTTGGTTGTGTGGTTGTTTTTTTCTTTGTGTGATTTAATGTTGGAGAAATAGAAAAGGTATGTACACCTGTGTGATAGTGATCATGTGATCGTTTTCTTGGGATAATAGATTCTTATCACGTATTGGTCATGGTCAAATGTTGAAGAAATAGAAAAGGGATGTATGTGTTGTTGTTGTTGTATTTTTGTGTTAGAAGGAGCTTTAATTTTAAACTAATAAAAAAGAGATAAACACTTGTGTGATAGTGATCATGTGATCGGTTTCTTGGGGTAATAATCTTATCACGTATTGCTCATGGTCAAATGTTGAAGAAATAGAAAAGGGATGTATGTGTTGTTGTTGTTGTATTTTTGTGTTAGAAGGGTCTTTAATTTTAAACCATTAAAAAGGGAGGAACACCTGTATAAAAAAATATTTTATACAGGATGTACACCTGCATGATAGTTTTTTTTGGGATATCAAATTCTTGTCACGTTTAGTGCTTAGGATGAACACCTGCATGATCATTTTCTTGGGAAAATAAATAGTAACATCGTATTCCCAAATGGAAACAAGATTGTGCATGTTCATTTTACTTGTATTACTTTGCAAACGAATGATTGGACGGACAGAATGAGTGTGTGTAGTTCTACTCATCTACATCCCAGAGTATAAATTGAGTGCATTTTTTTTTTTTGATTTCTAATTGTTATACAATTGTATATTATAGTATAAATAGGGAATCTAAATGGATCTTTTCAATAGTCGTATTCTGAAAATAATAATTAAAACATACACAGCAGTTCCTCTAGAAACGTGAAAAATGAAAAAAATGAACACAGTATCAGGTCTTAATAAACTCAGTGGGAAGCAGTACGAGAAGGAAGCAATATGTTTAAAGGACATACCTTTAAATAGCATCAATCCAATCATCAAATGTAATAGAGTGAATACTAAATTCGGGGAAAGGATAATGCTCGAGTTAGAAAGAAATGTAGTAGTGTAGGAGATCAAATTGAAGACCTCTGTAAAGGCAATTTTTATTTTAAAAGAATTGAACAACGAAATACTAATTATACTTTACAATTTGGAATATATGAAATTTAAATAAAGAATACAAACAGAAAAAAAAACTTTATTCCAAACATTAGAAACCATTTTAAAAATATGTTAATATCGTTTAGTTAATCATTACCCTCTGTTCATAGTACATCGTCCCGCAATTACGCAACCTACTTTTGACTTTTTAAAGAAGGGGGAAAAAAATGGCGACATCAGCTGAGTTAGAGGATATATTATATAGACATAGTAATCAAATTGATAAACAACATGATTTATTTTTAAATATTATCAATGAATTATGAATATGCAGCATTAGTAAAATAAGTAATCCATTTGTATGTATTAATAATGTCATACATTTATATTATTGTGAAAAAATTTACTCAGAATCTTTTGGCATTTGCAGATGTCAAATATTTTATGAAAAATATTTGTTAACGTTTAAGCTTTTTAATCTGTATAAACGAATGTTTAACTATTATTATGTTCCATAGATATATGTATTGTATTGTACCAAAATAACAAAATATAAAATAAATAAAATAAGTACCTAAATAAAAACCTAATTTGTTTTAATTATTCTCTTTATTATAGCAATGAGGTGGCTGTTTTAAAAAATAAGATTTCAGATGTGGTTAAGTTTTTTCTTCATTTGTTATACAATTTCTTCGTTTGAATTTATTAAAAATTACAATTTATTGAAAACACAATTTTTACATTTAGTATTAATTCAATTCATCAATCCATCAATCCATAATATTTACAAATCAGTTATTATTATTATAATTACATACTTAAGAGTTCAAGATTATTTTTCTTTTTCAGCTTAATAATAGATCTATGTTAACAAAATTACTATATACATATACATACATTATTATTTTGGAGGAGAAAATTTGGCAAAAAACCTATATGATTTTACTTAAAACTACTTATGCTACTTAACTACGACTAGAAATCCGTCAGTCTAATTTTAATAACTTTTTTAAAAATTTTACCCACACTCGATAATAAACTGATGGGTCGGTATGAAGATGGGCAATCGACTGGTTTACCAGGTTTTCTTATTGATATAACTTTAGCCTCCTTGAACCTTTGAGGAAAATAACAGAACTTTAAGCAGGAATTAACAATGATGGTCAAAAATTTAATGCCCTTGTAGGGGAGCTCCCTAAGGCATATGTTATTAATACCGTCGATGCCAGAACTCTTTCTATTCCTCAAGGTTCTTAATATGTCAGAAATCTTAGAGATATTTACTAAATTAACATCCGATGGATCAACTATCAAGGATCCATAAGATTCCAGAGTATTATGTATTAAAGAAGTCGTAGTTGGGTCGCCTAAATTGGTTGAAATAGAGTAGGTAGAAGCATAGGTTCGTGCTAAGATTTTACACTTTTCCCGATTGGTGATGAACCGAGAACCATTTTGTCTTAAAATAGGGATATTATTAGCCCTTTTCCTCAAAATTTTCGTCAAATTCCAGAAAGGCGCCGAGCCCCTATCAAGTATTGACAACAGAGAATCCCAAGACTTATTTCTGAATAAATTAATTTCCTCACGAATTTTCTGATTAAATATTTTCATTTGATAGAAGTCGGCGATATCCCTATATCTTTGCCAATCCCTTCGGTACCTATTCCTCAGTCGTATCATAATCTTAATATAGTCAGGCAAAGGCTTACCCCCTGGTGAGTGGTATATCTTTGGCACACTACGAGTGACAGCATCATTCAAAACGTTTTCGAAATGTATAATACTCTCTCCTATACTATCACAATTATTAATGTTGTCAATATTAGGTAAGTTTAAATTTCTATTTAAATATCTGGAAAATTGGTTCCAATTAGCTTTACGGACCGGTCTCCTCTGTGGTGGTTGGGCACGTTGTCGAATATTTAGGTAATGTATTTTACTTGGACATTGGTCGTATGTAGATTTGTGCGGGCCATTACAATTTGCACATTTAGGTGTAGATTCTTGACAATCAGATGTTTTATGCTGTCCAGCGCAGTTTGAGAAAAACGTTTTAACCTTGCAGTGGCTGGAACCATGGCCAAACATTTGGCAGTTTAAACATTGCGTTATCTGGGTTTTTTTGCATGTTGAAATTCCCATTTCATCCTTAAATAGTCAATTATAGAATATTTTTGCCTTAGTTCTTTAATTGTTACAGATAATCTTTTGAAGTATACCACATATATAACAAACTCTACATTATATGTATTTCTCTTTATAACGATTTTAACGTCCATGCAATGAAGACCCATATCTGTTAGTTTCTTTTTAATGATCAGTGGATCTTGTTTATCCAGACCGAACAGAAGAGCTTTATACGGCTTTTCATCTTTGGTGGCATAACTGAAAAACTCGTACTTGCCTGTGAGAACACTACAGATAGTTTCGTAATCTGTTTTAGATTTAAGAAATAATTTCAATCCAATTGAAATTTTCCGTATAGAGTATTCTTTTATTTTGCTTAATTTACAAATTTCTTGAACTTCTGCAGTTTTGCACTTTAATATAGTTATTGGCGGTATCTGAACCTTTACTTCTTTATTAACGATAACTTCATCATCATCATCAATTTTATCATCTTCAATGGTCTGAAGAGGAGAAAAATAATTATATTTTTTTGATGCACTAGATGCATTGATTGTTTTTGGTTTTTTGTTCATATTATTAATGCGTTAACATTGTCGCAAATAAGTGCACGTTTGATTTTGTTTTTATAAATTCTTAATTTTGTAACGGGTTTTTTTAATGTTTGTTTTGTTTTCAACTTTTTAAATAAATTGTATTATTATAAATACACAAAACAAAGCAAGACTGTCAACGAGAGCAACTGAAACACGTCTATTCACAACAAGTGATCGAGTCTAACTGATTACATTTAGTAAGATTATAAGAATTAATTATATTTTTCACTTCATTTTCAACTTGATATAGTCTATGTTTATAAAAAATACAGGGGCATGTGTCAGGACCGCATGTGCTGTTTTCATTCGACCATTCGCAAACCTCGAAATGTTCACCATGCCTATTTTTTATTCTTTTCAGGTTGCCAACATACTCCAGTTTCGTTTGTATGTTGATGAGTTTAGTTTTATCCGCATCAGAAATTATGCGCGAGAAAGATTTTAAAAAGTTGTATATTTCCTTTAAAATCATTTTATGTTTATGGTTTTAATATTTATATGATTTAAGATCGCTCGTAAAAGATATCGTCTTTATGGTTATGTATTTCAGCACTGGTGTCTATATCCCTTTCGTGTTCGGGATAGTACTGAGAACAGTAGGTGTTAAGTTTTTTATATTTATAGTTTAATCTCTTCTATACAATAAGATGTATCCCCAGTATTGTCAAAAAAAAAAAAAAAATGTTAGATAATAAACCAAATTTACTCTCTTTATACCTACGTAAAATTTTAAATTTTTATAATATTGTGAAATTAAAAGAATTTTATTTTTTATTTTATTTTATTTATACAACATATAAAATATTCAGAGTTACATATACATTTTCAATATTTTCTTTACTTTATTTGTAAGAGGTACATATTCAAACATTCTATCATGTATAATTAAACAATATGCAGATGTGTTAAGTGGTATGTTTTGTTGTGTCTTCAATTCGATTCGTATATCAATAGGTCCAGTTTTTACGGTTTCATTTTGATGTGTTACATATAGAACAATTATAAAAACTATCTAAAAACTAACTAAAACTATTAAAACTATCTCGTTTTAGTAAGGGTTGCGAGGCGCGTGAATAATAACTTTCTTGAAATCTTGAGTACATATGGAATAGTAGAGCGAACCGATTTCTATCAAATTTAAGATTTAAATCATCGTAGGGATACGACTCTGAGTTGAGATGAACTTTAACATCAGTTAGATCACAATGCATAAATTTGTTAGAGCTGATTCGAAATGCTATTAGCAGAAATCGAGGTCTTTCACTTTCACGAGCAAGCTTAGCATTCCATAATATTGTATTACTTTCGGGAATAGAGGGATAGTAATACATATCCCTACTTCTAAACGATATATTCAAAGGTCGACGACTGTTGATAGTTTTATACATTTCTAGTTTATAGACATCAGCAAGTTGAACATGTGGTACTTTCCATTTTATATTTAAATTTATATAATTGATTTAAAGACTTGAGAATCATCTTTAGATAGTAGAAGAATTGATTCGTGTTTGGAATTAACTATTATCTTATTGAAATCTTCAGCAAATCCGAGTAACATTTTTAATGGAACACAAAAATTAAAGCTTCCAGCAATAAGAGAAAGATCAGATTCACCATTGATTGGTGACCATCCTGCATTTACTAATGCATCACTTTCGAATTGATTTAATGATACATAGTTCTTAATATCCGTTGTTATACCCAGATGACGTGTACGATCTCATAACGAATTTCATCGAATAGATAGACTGTAGAATCGTCCTTTGTTGCAAATCCTTCTATGTATAGAAAACTTTCACTTGGTAGAACTAACAAATCTTGGTTTTGAATAGATATACGAATTTCATCGTTATTCTTAAGGGATTGTAGGTATGATGTATAACTATGATATTCTTTCTTGATGATTGAATTATCCAAGTTTGGTTGTTGTAGTATGCTAATTATACTCATTTTTGTTTTAGTTTAAAACCAAGTCGTTTGTGATAATTTATTTGTTTATTTGTGATAATTTCTTAGAAACTTCAGTTTTTGTTGCTGTTTTTATTGCTGGAGCTGGGTGTAACGTTTTCGATTGCGATATTGATAATGAATTGTTGTTGTCGTTGCTGTAGGAATTGTTTTTACTATCGAATATAATCATTCCTTCAGCGGTTTCTAATGTAATCTAATAGTTATTTTTTCTACCCGAAAATTAATAAGGTTTCCGTCCTGATCGGTTACTTTTAGAACAACGGTTTTGACTGCTCTAGTCTTAACTGGTAAATAAATGACGTTTGCTGGTGCTTCTGTTATTTTATAGCCAGGACTCACGTTAAGCGAAAATTGATGTAGAGTGTGAGCAGAGACGTTATTTATATAGGATACGCTGACAATATTACACTCAACTAAAATAGAGTTTATTTTTGTTATATTTATTGTATTGTCTGATTTATGTTCTTGACCAGGCTTTAGAACTCTCTTACAAAATCCAAGCAGTGTTCCAATTGATCTCTCTTTATAGAAAAATATTGTATCAGTTGAGCTCTCTATGTAGGTTTGTAGTGTGTTATATTTTGATTGAATTTTAAGTTTTCCTTTTACATTCAATTTTTTATATTTTCTAATTAGAAAATCAGCTAAGTTTGAGAATTCATGTGATCCCACAGGAATTTCTATAATATGGTTACCAATATGAAACAAATTGTTGTCTTAATCAATATTCGGAATTGAGTGATATGTATCAAAACTTATTAGGCCGCAAACATAGTTTGATTGAAGCACAATGGGTGGAAAATAGTCAGCAACTAGTTTTGATGTATTTCCGTTCAGAGTTAATGTAATGGACATCTCCACGTATATCTTGCGAATGAATAATTTTTAAATATTACAGCGTTTTTATAATGATGTTGATGAATTTATTATTATGATTATTTGAATTTATCCAAGAATTGTGATTTGATGAAAATCCCAACCATTTAACATACAACATATTTCCTCTCCTCTTTAATACTTTTTCAACTAAATATGTTTGAGTATATTTCGTTTTCAAAAGTTCATATTCATAAAATACACCTTAAATTTCACTACCACGATAGTCTTATAAAATGTAAGTATTGGGATTTGTATTTCTTATATTTTTGATTTTGAAGATTTCTGTAGTCCAATTTGGTGTATATCCTTTTTCAAATATATGTTTATATTTTCTTATACGAACATGATCACCAATTTTAAACTTAGGTCTCCTAAAAACCTTTAACTTATTGTAAAACTCCAAAAGAGTTTTCATTGAGAGAGTTCACTTCATTTGGTGTCATTTTAATTGTTCTATGAAGTGTATTATTATATTTATCTACCAGTTTATCCATTTGTAAGTTCCTTGAAAGCTAAACTCTTTCCACATCATCCCTTTCAATGTTCTATTAAACCGTTCAACTATTGATGCTTTCAAAGAACTATATGTTGAATAGTGATTAATTTTATGGGATTGCATTAAATGTTGAAATTGGTTATTAAAGAACTCTCTACCATCATCGGTTTGCAGGTTTTTCGGTTTTCGCTTTGATATATCGAATACACTTTTCATAGCAGCCGTTACGTTTTGTGCGCCTTTACTTTTAACGGCAACAGCCCAAGCTTTTTTTGAAAAAGTATCTATAACTGTTAGAAGATAACGATAACCATTATTATATGTTCCATAGCTTCCCATTTCAACTAGTTCAGCTTGCCATAAATCATCAATACCTTTCACTACAACTCGTCTTCTTTTGAAATTTTTTCTAGCTTGTTTATGTAATTCTTCTATTATTTGTCTTTTGTCTGCATTCAAATCCATATTATTTATGTGTGTGTGTGTGTAAGTGTATTTTATTCGATTTTTAGTTTTTCTTTTGAGTGAATGATTTAAATAGATATTCTTCAATATGATTTAACCTTTGATTATAGATATTAATTCTCTTTGGAATTTCAATTTCAATTTTCTTTAAAGCTTCGTAAAACACTTTCATTTCACCTTCATTTTATTGAATTTCTCTATAACTTTATTTCTGTATTTAATATTTCCATTATATATTTCCTGCTGAAATACTTTCATATCATTGTCATGTTTTAGATGAACATTTTCTACCTCATTTTTTAAATTGTTTATTTGATCAACTAGATCATCATATATTTGTGTTATATATTTTTGTCTACAAAATTTTTGTTTTTATGATTATATTTATTAAAACTTTCTCCAAATTTATTAATATAAGACATCTCTTTCACTCTTCTAATAAATTATGTTAGATTCTTTAAGTTTTCGACAGCACCTTCCGATGAAAGAAGTAAACGTAGTCTGTCAATTGGTTCATTAGGATAATCAAATATACAAATATATATTGCTAGTGATTTTAGTAATAATCCACTGCCTTTTGTTGAAATTTTTGTTATTGTTTTGAATATATGTTTAATTATTCGTCTATATTTGAAGGCTCGTGTTCCTTTCACTTGTTCATTAGGTTCATAGCGACTATGTGCATTGGTATGAATTAAAATCTCTTTATATTTTTTCAAATCATTTTTAGTATAATGGAAATACTAGTTGAAATGGAAATATACTAGTTGAAATAATCCAGGTGTCATTTTCAATTTCATACTTCCTATCTGCATAGTATTATCTCCATTAAATATTAATTTTTCCTTGCCATATCTCCAACTTCCGTCTGCATCTTGATTAAAGCCATAAATTTTATCCAATTCCTTATTATCAATAAGTAATTGAATATTTTGAAATAATGGAGAGTTTTTCGTCAGCTTCTGGTTATGATCTGATTGCTATCTGGTTATGATCTGCTTGCTATCTGGTTATGATCTGCTTACTATCTTGTTATGATTTGCTTGCTGTCTGGTTATGATCTGCTTTATATCTGGTTATGATCTGCTTGCTTTTCTTTTCAAGTTTTTGATACATGTACTTGATACAGGTCTATTATGACCATAGTTTTGTTCATCATCATTATCATCAGTTGATAAATTTTCATATTGAAAACATCACTATCACCATTTGCATCATAATAATCACCGTCATCATCAATAGCCTATATCCTTATGCTTATGTTCAAGTTTTCCGATGTTTTCATTATAACCATTTACGTCATCATTATCATCATCGCCATCAATAGTGTTGTCTATATACATATCCTTATTTTTATCTTCAAGTTTTCCGACGATTTTTTTAAGAGGTTTTGTTATTGGTTGAAAGGTATCTTCTAATAACTTAACTCTATCTATTTGATTCAGTTTAATATTTTTAAACTTTTCCTTCAGAGCAGCTCTAGTCTTTACAAAATCTAACATTTTATTATGATAATTTGTAGACATTATAATAGTTTTCTTATATCTGATCACGATGTGCTTTGTATCTGCTCACGATCTGCTTTGTATCTATTAACGATCTGCTTTATATCTGGTTATGATCTGATTGCTATCTGGTTATGATCTGCTTACTATCTGGTTATGATCTGCTTGCTATCTGGTTATGATCTGCTTTATGTCTGGTTATGATCTGCTTGCTTTCTGGTTATGATCTGCTTGCTATCTGGTTATGATCTGCTTGCTATCTGGTTATGATCTGCTTTATATATGCTTACCTCTTGCTTGCTATCTAATTATCAAATAACATTTCATAGTTGTATGAAACTATCAAATCCTTTTCGATAACGTCCTTTATTAATTAAATCATCCTTGCTTACAACAAGAAATCCATATTTATCTTTCCAACACTCACTGCAAAGGTCAACAAATTGTTTAAAAGTCATAACACATATAACATTATCATTATATATATGTTTTAAATTCATTTCATCCTGTTTAAATATTACAATCATATTTGCATTATCGCGTATTAGATGTTTAGGAATTTTTAGTAAATGTTTGACAATCCAATCAATAAAATATTCTAGTTCTAGGTCAATGATTGAACAGGTCAAAATAATATATATAATTTGTAAATGTTTGACTCAAATAAAAACAATCTATAAATTTGTGTCTTCCCATACAGAAGTAATCTGTTATACTATTTTGTTTCTCACAAATAATATCATCGAATATTATTATAGAATGTGGATAAGCTTTTGCTGGACTTAGAGCTTAACTTCTTCATTTTCCGAAAACATAAAAAGATTAATATCTTTTATCGGTTTAATTAATTTTCTAAGATATCAATATTTTGGTTGATATAATGATTTCGAATATATATAGATAGGACTTTCAATTAGACTTATCATCACATTAGTTTTACCACAATTCGATGGTCCCACTATCAATGCCCGAATCAAATTCGGTAATAATGTATTGTGTACAACTGTTTTATCCATTGATTGAGATGATTCATCAATAGTTCTTATAATAATTTGCTTTGCTTGTTTAACTAGCTTCATGTTGACTGACATACTGAAACAGTAATCTAATAAATTGGTGTATATATAGGAAATCGTCTTGATTTCAGTTGATATTCCATTTCATTATATCATATCATATATCATCATAATATCATCATACATATCATTTGTTCTCACATCGTATATAAATTAATCGGTATCCATATATCAGAGATTGATATTATCAAGATATTTTGGTTTCATATAATTATAATGAAAATTATACATTTTCCATTTTGATAATTCTAGAACAGAATACAATGCCATTTTCCAACGTGATAATATCATGACTAATGTTATTAACTTTATATGATGTGGTTCTTTTAGAACTGTCACTAACAGGATACATTGCTGATATAACAGCCCACTTGAAACAATATTGATCATTGTTTTGAACATTGATGCACGCGTGTTTCTTTTGTATTGGGATTGGTAGAGGGATATGCTGCGAACCTTTTATGCATTGATATTTATTTATATTAATTTCTATCCGCAATATTTGTATTAATGCCCATTCGCTATCACGTTCCTGGAATTCACTCATTTTTTTATTTTTATTATTTTATTATTATCATTTTATTATATCTTAAATTTGAAAACACAATTTCACAAACACAACTATCAATTTCTAGCACAAGAATGACTTCTAAATCCTTAAAACAAGTCTGTTTATACTCTGGGACATAGATGAGTAAAAGTACACACACTCATTCCGTCCGTCCAATCATTCAATGTGAACAAATGGTGGAGAGAATGGAAACAGCAAACCAAAAGCGATATGGTTCGGCTTCTAGAGCCGAAAGTCAGAAATTCCAGCGATGACTCATGATGAAAATGTATTAAACATGTGTTGCATATGTAAACTTGTCAACAGTGTTTTGACAGTTGACTTTTTATTAATCTGTAATTAAATGGAAAGTGAAATAATTTTATATTAATATAATTTTTTTTAACACCTAAGTATTATTGACTTACCTTGAAATATTTTTAATCCATACGTAGTGGAATCTCTCACCATCTTCTAGTAACAATAAATTAACGTGCTTAGTCTTTTCATTTATACTTGAATAGTACGGTACGACTATCTCATTGCCATCATTCAACCCAAACACGTTCACACTAATATCAGGAATTTGCAGTTCAAAATCATTAATTCTATTCGTTAGTAGCGGAAAAGTCAAATCTTCAAAATTTAAAACAATGCCATTTTCCAACGTGATAATATCATGACTAATGTTATTAACTTTATATGATGTGGTTCTTTTAGAACCATCACTAACAGGATACATTGCTGATATAACAGCCCACTTGAAACAATATTGATCATTGTTTTGAACATTGATGCACGCGTGATTCTTTTGTATTGGGATTGGTAGAGGGATATGCTGCGAGCCTTTTATGCATTGATATTTATTTATATTAATTTCTATCCGCAATATTTGTATTAATGCCCATCCGCTATCACGTTCCTGGAATTCACTCATTTTTTTAACAATAGCATCGCATTGTGTTTTGTAAATATTTAGAATATCATCCATAGTTGATGATGAGAGATTAATTATAACCATCTTAGTCTGATGTGATTTCACTTCGATGTGGCATAAATTCTCCTCTTCTTTAACCAACATGTATTCACAAAATATTTCTAGATTGAATTTTATGTTATCATGTTTTTTAATCATATTGCTTAACAGCTTAATCACTTTGAATTTAATTCCCGATAAAAAGTTCTCAGGTATTAAATCTGTTTCATTCTTATTCGCAATCACATATGTAACGATGCGATTATTAAACACTGATCTCACACATTTCACTTCATCATCATTATTATCAATATTGTCATCATTTCGCATTTTATCAGCACAATTAAGTTTATGTGCATTTGTTCGAATATGATAGTACCAATTCGTCTTTGGAATATGTTGATTGCAGTCAGTACAATTAACAGTATCAATTGTGGAATGTTGTAAAATGTGTTGTTGATAATTCAGTTGACTTGAGAAGTATTTATTGCATGGGATCCATTTAAATGATGAAGATGGTCCATCGTGACATAATCTAATTTGTCTTCTTAAATTCCTATTAAACTTGAATTCTTTTCCGTAAAATTCACAAGTAAAACTAGCCATTTCTATTTTTGTTATTTTTTATCTTAAATTTGAAAACACAATTTCACAAACACAACTATTAATTTCTAGCACAAGAATGACTTCTAAATCCTTAAAACAAGTCTATACTCTGGGACGTAGTTGAGTAAAAGTACACACACTCATTCCGTCCGTCCAATCATTCAATGTGAACAAATGGTGGAGAGAATGGAAACAGCAAACAAAAAGCGATTTAAAGCTTCTAGAGCCGAAAGTCAGAAATTCTAGATGATGTACAGGAAGCTTCTAGAGCCGAAAATCAGAAACTTCTAGCTGAGTCGCGAAAAGATAGTGCACAAATGATTTGAAGCAACGACAGAGAAGCTGCAGGAAATACGTGAGTCACTCAGCAAAAGAATTACCAGTGTCGAGGTAAAGGAGTCTGATCGACGGAAAACCAGTGTGAATCGTATCTGAAAGTAGCAGCAAGATAAAAACACCTTGCTTTGATGGAAGCTCACCCCTATCCGTCTTCAAATTCCAATTTGAGACAGTAGCCAGCAGAAACGGATGGGACGATGGAGAGAAGGCGTTGGAACTAATTTTTACGTTGGAACTAATTTTGGCGTTAAAAGGTGTATCAGCCGAGATACTAGAGACCATGGCAGCCAGCATTAGAAACAACTACAACGACTTAATGGTGGCCTTACAGCGGAAATTCGGCGATCAGCACAAGCGAGAGCTGTACCGTTTGGAGTTGAGATGCCGGGCGCAAAAGCCAAACGAGTCATTACAAGCCTTTGCAATGGAGGTTGAGATGTTGGTGTAGCTTACATACCCAGGAGAAAACCACCCGTTGATAGACAACTTTAATCCGAGGCGTTTGTTAATGGAATACGTGACGCGGACATCAAATTAGCGGTATGTTAAACACAGAAGGCAACCGTTGCAGAGTCCGTGGCTTTCGCACGAGCCCAGGAGATCGCTCGCACCATTTCTAGACCGCAAGTGAGCAATGTGCGAAAAATG
The DNA here is from genome assembly GCA_927399465.1 of Sarcophaga caerulescens. Lineage (NCBI taxonomy): Eukaryota > Metazoa > Arthropoda > Insecta > Diptera > Sarcophagidae > Sarcophaga > Sarcophaga caerulescens. Next base: position 38,765,580 of record OV656867.1, read on the forward strand.
GAAGTAGTGGAGGAAGAAGAATGCAGTTTAAATAAATTTAAAGATATGTTGAAGCCAGTTTTGGAAGAGAGTGGACAAAAGACTAAACTAAATGCTTCAACTGTGGAAAGGGTGGTCATTTCCAAAGAAACTGCAAAGCGCCACGCAAAGATCAAAATCTGCCTCACCATCAAGGGATAAGAAACGGGCGAACTACCAACCACCTTCACAAGAGTCCCCGTTAAACTAAAACGAGCTAGCACTGAGGGGCAAGTGCTGGCTCCCACAAGCGAGGGCCCCACAATCTCAATATCAGTGATGCAACAGAACAACAGCAATCTTACGGCTTGCGGTACATAAATGGCAGACAACACATCTTCACTATAGACATCGGTGCTACGGAGTCTATCATCAGACCAGATGTAGTGAAGGGGAAGTGTGAGTCACTTAGCAATGTAAGACTTCGGACAGCTACTGGAGAGTCTGCCACCGTCCACGGAAAAACGGAGGCGAAGGTGACGATAGCCAACATCAGCGTAAGCCACGTCTTTATTGTTGCTGATATTGTGGACGAGGTTATCATTGGTGTCGACTTTATGATAGCTCACGGTATCAATTTGAATATGGGGCAGCAGATAATGAGTATTATCTCCATTAAATATTAATTTTTCCTTGCCATACCTCCAACTTCCGTCTGCATCATGATTAAAGCCATAAATTTTATCTAATTCCTTATTATCAATAAGTAATTGAATATTTTCAAATAATGGAGAGTTTTTCGTCAGCTTCTGGTCATGATCTGATTGCTATCTGGTTATGATCTGCTTGCTATCTGGTTATGATCTGCTTACTATCTTGTTATGATTTGCTTGCTGTCTGGTTATGATCTGCTTTATATCTGGTTATGATCTGCTTGCTATCTGGTTATGATCTGCTTGCTATCTGGTTATGATCTGCTTTATAAATGCTTACGACTTGCTTGCTATCTAATTATCAAATAACATTTCATAGTTGTATGAAACTATCAAATCCTTTTCGATAACGTCCTTTATTAATTAAATCATCCTTGCTTACAACAAGAAATCAATATTTATCTTTCCACCACTCACTGAAAAGGTCAACAAATTGTTTAAAAGTCATATCACCAATAACATGATCATTATAAATATGTTTTAAATTCATTTCATCCTGTTTAAATATTATAATCATATTTGCATTATCACGTATTAGATGTTTAGGAATTTTAGTATATGTTTGACTCAAATAAAAACAATCAATAAATTTGTGACTTCCCTTACAGAAGTAATCTCTTATACTATTTTGTTTCTCACAAATAACATCATCGAATATTATTATAGAATGTGGATAAGCTTTTGCTGGACTTAGAACTTCTTCATTTTCCGAAAACGTAAATAGATTAATTTCTTTTATCGGTTTAATTAATTTTCTAAGATAGCAATATTTTGGTTGATATAATGATTTCGAATATATATATGTTTTTAAATCTCAATCCGTTAGGACTTTCAAATTAGACTTATCATCACATTAGTTTTACCACAATTCGATGGTCCCACTATCAATGCACGAATCGAAATCACTAATAATGTACTGTGTACAACTGTTTTATCCATTGATTGAGATGATTCAACAATATTTCTTATAATAATCTGCTTTGCTTGTTTAACTAGCTTCATGTTGACTGACATACTGAAACAGTAATCTAATAAATTGGTGTATATATAGGAAATCGTCTTGATTTCAGTTGATATTCCATTTCATTATATCATATCATATATCATCATAATATCATCATACATATCATTTGTTCTCACATCGTATATAAATTAATCGGTATCCATATAGCAGAGATTGATATTATCAAGATATTTTGGTTTCATATAATTATAATGAAAATTATACATTTTCCATTTTGATAATTCTAGAACAGAATACAATGCCATTTTCCAACGTGATAATATCATGACTAATGTTATTAACTTTATATGATGTGGTTCTTTTAGAACTGTCACTAACAGGATACATTGCTGATATAACAGCCCACTTGAAACAATATTGATCATTGTTTTGAACATTGATGCACGCGTGTTTCTTTTGTATTGGGATTGGTAGAGGGATATGCTGCGAACCTTTTATGCATTGATATTTATTTATATTAATTTCTATCCGCAATATTTGTATTAATGCCCATTCGCTATCACGTTCCTGGAATTCACTCATTTTTTTATTTTTATTATTTTATTATTATCATTTTATTATATCTTAAATTTGAAAACACAATTTCACAAACACAACTATCAATTTCTAGCACAAGAATGACTTCTAAATCCTTAAAACAAGTCTGTTTATACTCTGGGACATAGATGAGTAAAAGTACACACACTCATTCCGTCCGTCCAATCATTCAATGTGAACAAATGGTGGAGAGAATGGAAACAGCAAACCAAAAGCGATATGGTTCGGCTTCTAGAGCCGAAAGTCAGAAATTCCAGCGATGACTCATGATGAAAATGTATTAAACATGTGTTGCATATGTAAACTTGTCAACAGTGTTTTGACAGTTGACTTTTTATTAATCTGTAATTAAATGGAAAGTGAAATAATTTTATATTAATATAATTTTTTTTAACACCTAAGTATTATTGACTTACCTTGAAATATTTTTAATCCATACGTAGTGGAATCTCTCACCATCTTCTAGTAACAATAAATTAACGTGCTTAGTCTTTTCATTTATACTTGAATAGTACGGTACGACTATCTCATTGCCATCATTCAACCCAAACACGTTCACACTAATATCAGGAATTTGCAGTTCAAAATCATTAATTCTATTCGTTAGTAGCGGAAAAGTCAAATCTTCAAAATTTAAAACAATGCCATTTTCCAACGTGATAATATCATGACTAATGTTATTAACTTTATATGATGTGGTTCTTTTAGAACCATCACTAACAGGATACATTGCTGATATAACAGCCCACTTGAAACAATATTGATCATTGTTTTGAACATTGATGCACGCGTGATTCTTTTGTATTGGGATTGGTAGAGGGATATGCTGCGAGCCTTTTATGCATTGATATTTATTTATATTAATTTCTATCCGCAATATTTGTATTAATGCCCATCCGCTATCACGTTCCTGGAATTCACTCATTTTTTTAACAATAGCATCGCATTGTGTTTTGTAAATATTTAGAATATCATCCATAGTTGATGATGAGAGATTAATTATAACCATCTTAGTCTGATGTGATTTCACTTCGATGTGGCATAAATTCTCCTCTTCTTTAACCAACATGTATTCACAAAATATTTCTAGATTGAATTTTATGTTATCATGTTTTTTAATCATATTGCTTAACAGCTTAATCACTTTGAATTTAATTCCCGATAAAAAGTTCTCAGGTATTAAATCTGTTTCATTCTTATTCGCAATCACATATGTAACGATGCGATTATTAAACACTGATCTCACACATTTCACTTCATCATCATTATTATCAATATTGTCATCATTTCGCATTTTATCAGCACAATTAAGTTTATGTGCATTTGTTCGAATATGATAGTACCAATTCGTCTTTGGAATATGTTGATTGCAGTCAGTACAATTAACAGTATCAATTGTGGAATGTTGTAAAATGTGTTGTTGATAATTCAGTTGACTTGAGAAGTATTTATTGCATGGGATCCATTTAAATGATGAAGATGGTCCATCGTGACATAATCTAATTTGTCTTCTTAAATTCCTATTAAACTTGAATTCTTTTCCGTAAAATTCACAAGTAAAACTAGCCATTTCTATTTTTGTTATTTTTTATCTTAAATTTGAAAACACAATTTCACAAACACAACTATTAATTTCTAGCACAAGAATGACTTCTAAATCCTTAAAACAAGTCTATACTCTGGGACGTAGTTGAGTAAAAGTACACACACTCATTCCGTCCGTCCAATCATTCAATGTGAACAAATGGTGGAGAGAATGGAAACAGCAAACAAAAAGCGATTTAAAGCTTCTAGAGCCGAAAGTCAGAAATTCTAGATGATGTACAGGAAGCTTCTAGAGCCGAAAATCAGAAACTTCTAGCTGAGTCGCGAAAAGATAGTGCACAAATGATTTGAAGCAACGACAGAGAAGCTGCAGGAAATACGTGAGTCACTCAGCAAAAGAATTACCAGTGTCGAGGTAAAGGAGTCTGATCGACGGAAAACCAGTGTGAATCGTATCTGAAAGTAGCAGCAAGATAAAAACACCTTGCTTTGATGGAAGCTCACCCCTATCCGTCTTCAAATTCCAATTTGAGACAGTAGCCAGCAGAAACGGATGGGACGATGGAGAGAAGGCGTTGGAACTAATTTTGGCGTTGGAACTAATTTTGGCGTTAAAAGGTGTATCAGCCGAGATACTAGAGACCATGGCAGCCAGCATTAGAAACAACTACAACGACTTAATGGTGGCCTTACAGCGGAAATTCGGCGATCAGCACAAGCGAGAGCTGTACCGTTTGGAGTTGAGATGCCGGGTGCAAAAGCCAAACGAGTCATTACAAGCCTTTGCAATGGAGGTTGAGATGTTGGTGTAGCTTACATACCCAGGAGAAAACCACCCTTTGATAGACAACTTTAATCCGAGGCGTTTGTTAATGGAATACGTGACGCGGACATCAAATTAGCGGTATGTTAAACACAGAAGGCAACCGTTGCAGAGTCCGTGGCTTTCGCACGAGCCCAGGAGACCGCTCGCACCATTTCTAGACCGCAAGTGAGCAATGTGCGAAAAATGGAAGTAGTGGAGGAAGAAGAATGCAGTTTAAATAAATTTAAAGATATGTTGAAGCCAGTTTTGGAAGAGAGTGGACAAAAGACTAAACTAAATGCTTCAACTGTGGAAAGGGTGGTCATTTCCAAAGAAACTGCAAAGCGCCACGCAAAGATCAAAATCTGCCTCACCATCAAGGGATAAGAAACGGGCGAACTACCAACCACCTTCACAAGAGTCCCCGTTAAACTAAAACGAGCTAGCACTGAGGGGCAAGTGCTGGCTCCCACAAGCGAGGGCCCCACAATCTCAATATCAGTGATGCAACAGAACAACAGCAATCTTACGGCTTGCGGTACATAAATGGCAGACAACACATCTTCACTATAGACATCGGTGCTACGGAGTCTATCATCAGACCAGATGTAGTGAAGGGGAAGTGTGAGTCACTTAGCAATGTAAGACTTCGGACAGCTACTGGAGAGTCTGCCACCGTCCACGGAAAAACGGAGGCGAAGGTGACGATAGCCAACATCAGCGTAAGCCACGTCTTTATTGTTGCTGATATTGTGGACGAGGTTATCATTGGTGTCGACTTTATGATAGCTCACGGTATCAATTTGAATATGGGGCAACAGATAATGAGTATTATCTCCATTAAATATTAATTTTTCCTTGCCATATTGCCAACTTCCGTCTGCATCATGATTAAAGCCATAAATTTTATCTAATTCCTTATTATCAATAAGTAATTGAATATTTTCAAATAATGGAGAGTTTTTCGTCAGCTTCTGGTTATGATCTGATTGCTATCTGGTTATGATCTGCTTGCTATCTGATTATGATCTGCTTACTATCTTGTTATGATCTGCTTGCTGTCTGGTTATGATCTGCTTTATATCTGGTTATGATCTGCTTGCTATCTGGTTATGATCTGCTTGCTATCTGGTTATGATCTGCTTTATAAATGCTTACGACTTGCTTGCTATCTAATTATCAAATAACATTTCATAGTTGTATGAAACTATCAAATCCTTTTCGATAACGTCCTTTATTAATTAAATCATCCTTGCTTACAACAAGAAATCAATATTTATCTTTCCACCACTCACTGAAAAGGTCAACAAATTGTTTAAAAGTCATATCACCAATAACATGATCATTATAAATATGTTTTAAATTCATTTCATCCTGTTTAAATATTATAATCATATTTGCATTATCACGTATTAGATGTTTAGGAATTTTAGTATATGTTTGACTCAAATAAAAACAATCAATAAATTTGTGACTTCCCTTACAGAAGTAATCTCTTATACTATTTTGTTTCTCACAAATAACATCATCGAATATTATTATAGAATGTGGATAAGCTTTTGCTGGACTTAGAACTTCTTCATTTTCCGAAAACGTAAATAGATTAATTTCTTTTATCGGTTTAATTAATTTTCTAAGATAGCAATATTTTGGTTGATATAATGATTTCGAATATATATATGTTTTTAAATCTCAATCCGTTAGGACTTTCAATTAGACTTATCATCACATTAGTTTTACCACAATTCGATGGTCCCACTATCAATGCACGAATCGAAATCACTAATAATGTACTGTGTACAACTGTTTTATCCATTGATTGAGATGATTCAACAATATTTCTTATAATAATCTGCTTTGCTTGTTTAACTAGCTGACTGACATACTGAAACAGTAATCTTATAAATTGGTGTATATATAGGAAATCGTCTTGATTTCAGTTGATTTTACGAAGAGGTGTAAAACTAACGAAAACAAATGGTTATAATCTACAGTCAAAACAAAAAACCCAGTCACTGTAAGATGAGAAGAGGACTTGTAAACAACTTAATAAATAAATTACCTGTTGAATTACATCTTCCTGGTTATCAGTTTTGTGGACCTGGTACAAAACTTGAAAAACGTTTAGCAAGAGGAGATAAGGGTATAAATTTATTAGACGCAGCTTGTAATGAAAACGATATTGCATACTCACAATCAAAAGATATAGATACATGACATCAAACAGATAAAATCTTAGCTGAAAAGGCCTGGCAACGAGCTAAATCTAAAGAACGTGCTAACGCGTGGTTTGTGACAAACGATATGAAAGCTAAAGTGAAATTTGGATTAGGTTTGAAGGAGCAGAGGCATAAGAATTCAAAAAGAAGGATAAAAGGAAAAAAGAATAAATGTAATAAGAAATTATTCACAGCTACTGTGAGAAAAACTTTAAAACAGTTGAAAGAACAGAAAACCCTTGATATAAATGATGCTTTTAAAATAGCTCAAAAGACTATTCATAAATAGCAGAGAGTTCTCGTACGAACAAATGACAATCATATGACAGATTTTTTGAGAAACTTTTCATGGCAATTTATTTAGTCTCAGAGTTTTTGCCAGAAATCTACTGAGAGGAAATCGCTGAAGAAATACTTTCTGTGTTTTTGTTTTGATGTCTGGCCAGGGGCTCGAACCCTGGCTTTAAATCTAATAAGCCAACACACTACCTACTAGACTACGGCGAATTCGGCATTTTTTAGAATAGAAAATTTAAAATTATAGAGGGTGTTGACTCACTTATGGCGCTCTTGTAGGTCTGAAAACCTTGCGACATTCTGTTAATGATTTTCTGTTAAATTCTCCATATTAAAACCTTTGAAAAATAAAAAGATAGACCATAGTGCCCTTACCAAAAATAAAAAGAAAACTAATTTCTTTTCCTTTTCTGAAGGGAAAGTGAATGACACGACTTGTATAATAACTGACTGACCATCTGAATGACAATCAATAATTTTTAATAATAATAATGTTATAACGGGGAATTCCTTTAGGGAAAGATCGCAATGGAGGAACGCCGTTATTAAGTTTTGTTTATTAATATTGGGTTTAGGTATGTTATATTTTTAGACACAGTAGTCCACGGAGGTCTTCCTGAGTCCTAACAAGCTATTTATTTATTTATGTTAGACACAGTAGTCCACTAAGGTCTTCCTGCGTCCTAACACTTTCGGTTCTTTATAGAAAAAACAAAGCGCTCTTGATTTTTAATTCTTTATTGTTTAGCTTAGATTGTTTCTATCTGAATGAACTAATTTTATCGTTGCCCTGACCTTACTTAAGTTCATGAAAATCATCAAAGTCGTCTAGTACATAACAAAAGGCTTAATTACAAAAACAAAATTAGTGTAATGCTAATGAGATATACTAGTATATACTATACTAATAGAAAATGTATGTAACGGTCAGACAATATTTTAAATAATAAAATAATATGAAAATATATTAATAAATGTAATTTAGGCCGCTACAACCTCCCCCTCTACCGCATTAATCGTCCCGATGATGCAACCAGGTCCCAAATCGCGGCACTCGTGATCGAGTAATATTTCGTTTCGTATCGAATGACCTAATTACGGCATTCGATAGCTATTGGTTTTGGTTTTGTGAAAAGAAATTGGGTTCTTGTATTGGGTAAGTGGTAAGAGATTTTGCTTGATTTAAACAAAGATAAATAATTTTGAAATAAAACACAAGTAAGTAAAATTAGAGAAAAATATTAAATATATTAATTATAATATTATTTAAATATTTAGAAAATGGATCCATCATTTTTATTTTTCTCAAACTCAATCGTTTTAATTTATAATTCTACATTTTTGATAGCCATGTTTGCAGCATGTGTTTAAAAGATTATCCGAATTTAAAATTTTGTGATATTCTTCACTTTCATTTATGTTGAGCGTTAAGAGATCTAATTTTCTTTCAGCTATAGAAATGGTTCTTTGTTTTTTAAAATGTGAAGTTTGTGTTCCTATACTTTTAGGTTCAAATTATAATATTCGCTGTTTTCACCTTTTTTTTGTAAACCTTTTTCAATATTTCCTCATAGGAACCACCACCGGTATTTTCTTTGATTCATTGTTAAATGAAAGCTTTTTTTGTGTTATGTTTTTGGTCAGCAAAAACCTTAAAAATTAGTGAACAATTTTTTTATATTATTATCACATCTTTAATAGGTGGACCATTCTTCCCACAATCTTTTAGTTGTTTCTTTTCCCTGTCCACAATTGGGTAGCAAATTAAGAGAAGAATTATTATAAATAAAAAAATTTTCTGTTTATTTCATATTAATAAAAAAAACCAAAGCGTGTGAAATTTCTATTGGTCATGTAGTATCGAATGAGATTTCGAGAGATATTACTCGAACGGGTACTCGTTATCGAATGACAAAATCTCAAATTTCGATACACCTGACTCGCTAACGACTGCGGCGATTTCAAATACTAAAATTTCGATCGACTTTATTCGATAACGAAAGCGGCGATTTGCCCCATGATTTTTGCTGTTGTGACTTCTTTTCAAGCCGTCTTAAACTGGTTGAATTAGTTTGGTTATCGTTTATCGTTTTATTAGGTTGTGGGTTGTTACTAACTCCATGATGAGCTCTTTTATGTTGATGGTTGGCGTTTTTAGTTTCGTTGCTTTCATCTTCAGGTTGATATGTGTTGTTTAGACCCAGATTCTGTTTCTTTTGAGACTGGTAGCTGTTGCTTGGACGACCTCTTTTTCGTATTGGATAGATTGGTGTATCAGACTCTCCTTCATATGGTGTAAGAGCTGATGTATGTACAGTCGCGAGTGGCGTATTTGGCGCATTTATTGAAACAATTGTAAAACAGGATGATCCTTTAGATTCCGTGATTATATATGGACCATCTCTGCGAGGCGTGAATTTTGAGGTTGTGCCGTCTTTAGCTTTGCTCAAGATACGTGTTGCTACTAAAACCTTATCACCAACTTTTATATTATTTGCAGCTCTTCGTTTGCGATCAGTAAATGTTTTATTTCGATCTTGCATTTTCATTTGAGCATCATTTGCTATTTCTAAGGTTTCTGCAAGCTTTACCAGATGTTGTAAAAATATCCTGACGAAGTGATCTAGGTATAAGAAGTTGATCATTTTCCGAATCTTGATCTGAGTTGTACTTGTACAAAATACCATCGATCATTATGTAACCTCTGTTTGTATGCCTAGTTACATTTTCGTCGTTATTTTCAAATGAGGTTATAATTTTCTTAAATTCTTCATCTTCTAAATGAGTTTCACGAAACTCTTTTAGGCCTTCAAGTGGAAAATCGATTTCAACAGCATTACAATTACAGGATTCAATACATTGACTACTTTCGCATGGCGGACGGGATAGGGTATCTGCAATGACATTTTGCTTTCCTGAAGTGTACTGAAAATTTATGTTATAACTTTGTAGTAACAACGACCATCTTGCTAACATCCCGGTCGGTGTTTTTAATGTGAAGAGCCATTTTAGTGGTTGATGATCGGTGTAAACAGTTACTTGCGATCCCTCAATGTAACCTCTAAATTTCTGAACAGCCCATACAACAGCCAGTGCTTCTCTTTCAGTGGTTGAATAATTCCTTTCAGCTTGAATTAGAAGGCGGCTTGCGTTTTCGATGGGATGCTCATCTTCGTTCTCCCCTTGCAATAATACAGACCCGATCGCGTAATTGCTAGCGTCTGTTTTTATATAGAATGGCGGATTCTCTCTTATTTGTTGCAGTATTGGAGGAGTTACTAACTTTTCATTTAATTTTAAAAAAGCTTCGTTTTCTTTCGTTGACCATTTCCAAATAGCGTTCTTTTTAGTTAATTTGGATAGTGGTCTTGATATCCAATTGTATTCCTTCTTTTGTCAAAATGTGACCCAAGTATTTTACTTGAGGTTTGCAGAAAAAACATTTATCTTTATTGACATGGAATCCTAAAGCTTTTAGTTTTAAGGTCCAGATCCTTTAAATGGTTTTCAAAACTATTCGAACAAACTATAATATCATCTATGTAAGCTAAAATGAGAACGTTTGGCAGACATGATTTTACCTTATCGATTACCCCCTGGAATTTTGCCGGGGCATTTTTTTAAGCCGAATGGCATTCTGTTAAAGACATATATACCAAAAGGAGTTGTAAACGCTGTTTTCAGTTTATCTTCGTCGTTCATTTCAATTTGCCAATAACCTGTCCATTGTAGACATATAAGGAGTCGTTTTAGCAGCATGTAATAGATCCTCCATTCTTGGCAATGGACAGGTATCGGTGACAGTTATAGAATTTAATTTTCGATAATCTACGCACAGTCGTATGGAATTATCTTTTTTCGGTATTAAAACTACGTGGAACGCCCAGGGTGATTCTCTTTCTTCAATAATATCTTTTGATAACATATCTTCCAAATCTCTTTTTAGTTTTATCTTCATTGCTGGTGAAAGTCTATATGGAGGATTGGAAATGGGTGGGTTATCCCCAGTATCAATTTTGTGTTTTATCCCTTTTATGGGATATTTTCAAAAATATCTTCATAGGAGTTTAAAAAATTTATTAGATTTTCTTTTTGCTTCATATGAAATGAGATTTGTTATTTAGTACCTATTGATTATGGTGTATTTAGTTAGAGTTAGTAAATAATTTTAATTCTCTATGTTTAGACTCAAATTTAAAACACCAAAGATGCTTCAATGGTCCAACTTGTCGTATTATTGATGGATAATGAGTTAAGAAGTGGTGCTTAGGCTTTAAAGTATTACCAAATAACTGTACATACAAACTGTGGTGTTTTTCAATTTTTTTTTGAAGTCTATTTAAAATTGTTTCATCAAATTCAGGTCTTAATATTTCGTCCATTAATTCTACCAATAAACATAAAAGTTTCCGGTGTTTATTCTTATTCGGAATTAAATCTCCTATCATTAGTGGAAGAAAATTTTTGTAGTTTTAAATGTGAAACTTTAATTGGAGGGGAAACGTTAAATTTTTCAGTTTCACCACATTGGAATAAATTTTTTCTGTTTCTATAAAATGTAATAAAATTTTTTCGCACACTCCTTCAAATAAATCTTGCATAATATCTCCGTAGAAATTTTTTAATTTTCAGAAATACCTGTTAATTTTAATCGTTTTTTGGGAATTTCATTTATGTTTATATTTTTTGTGTAGTTTGTTTCAGTGCGAAGTTTATTTTTAATTTCGTGCGTTAAGCTTGAAGAATATTCTTTATTATTCAAACAATGTCTGCAATAAAACTTTGAGGAATAACTTTTTGTAAATCTCAGTACTCTATTCAAACCTAAATTATCGCCTATTATCAGAACCAATACGAAATAAAGTTTTATTTCCTGATTATTTATTTTCACATCAACACCAAGGTCAAGGTCTTTTACATCTTGTACTAAAACTTTTAATGATGCATCATTTCCAAAACTTTTTCTTTGCTTTTAAAGAAAAGGGCTGGAAATATATTTTTTAAAGAAGATAGGTGTTCTTCTGGCAATGTTGGAAAGCTATAGTAAAAAGCTGCAATTGCTTGAGCACCTTTATGGGAACCTAGAGGGTTGTTAATTTCAAATTCATCAAAATAAATTATATAAGGGATACAGTATACTAAAATCTATATCAACCTGTTAAGTTGAGATTTATTATATTAATTTATTTATTCAAAAAATGTGTTAAAAAGCATGAAATACTTACTTCCACTTGTTCAGCACTTCTACAATATTATTTCCATTGACTGCGTGAATATCATCTCTTCTTTTAGAATAACAAATACGCCAATTATTTGTTACTTCACTCCAGGGCTCTGTAAAAACTTTAAGCCACTCGTGTGCTTTTCTAACTTCTAAAAAACATTAGGTACTATAAAAAATGTTCAAATGCTATCATGAGTTTTTACCTCTTTCGTCACTGCAATCATTCATAATACTATCACTTTCCGCTACAACAGCCGAAATATTTACAGTCGATAACGCCCACTCTCTGGTTTTTTAAACGCTTTATTGTATTGTAGTACTTATCAAACAGTCTTCCGGATGATCTGGAACCAACTTTACGATAATATACCTCCTTAGAACGTAAAGAAGTCTGGTTAGAAAGTATTTTGTACTGATGTTACTACGTTACCTTGTCGTCGAAGAAGTCTTTTTCAATTTGTGCAGAAATTCTTTCAAAGCTGTTCTTTGTTAATTTAATTTTAGTTTTAACAGCCCAAGTTATAATAGCGTCTATCAATATTTTTCTAGCAACATCGTCTAGCTTATTTTTTTCATTAAAAGTTTGAAGAACATAGTCACCGGTGGGATGTTCATTCAGAATACTTTGGAAATCCTAAAGAAAAAAAAAGTTATGATATTATTAAATATATTTTAAAAATATTACACAATACTTACAAATTCGCCAGAAGCAATAATGCGTTCAGACTCTTTGAAGCTTAAATTTGTAGAATAGGTTGACTGATTTATGCTTAAGGCAACGGTGTCAAAACAGCCCTAGATAAATTGACATATTTTAAAAAGTTTGATAAATTTTTATTTATGTATATTTTGTATTGTTAATAGTATGTTACCTTATCCTTCTTCCATTCTAATAAACGAAATTCAGCCTTTTCTCCAATCTTTTTGTTTTTAAATAAGTGGTCCAAGTCGGATTCTGTTAAAAATCGTAGTCTAGTCAAAGTTACGGCTTCAGCTAGGAGTAAAAACAGTGAATATCATAGATTAATAGTTTCTTTTTTGTAAGTCCAATTTAACTGTGGAAATTGTTATTTTTTTTTTTTTTAGTATGTTTACTATAAAAATTGTTAAATTACCGATCTCGCTGTAAACAAATTCTAAGTCACATTTACAACAAAAGCATAGCACACAAAAGATATGCCGTTATGATGCTCATGTACTTCACATTAGAGATGAGCGATCCAGTGATTTTTGAAGAACTTTGTTCTCAGTGAACGTGATTTGTTAATCACTGTTCTTTAAAATAGTGATTGTGTTCACAGTATTCCAATAATACAATAATGACTATAACGTATTTTATTAAGTCGTAAGAAAGAGACAACTAGATACATACTACGAAAAGACTACTAAACAAAATCAAAGTGGTGTCCAGTGTTGCCGTTTTTGGTTATTTTTTTGTTCAATGTGTAGATGTGTAAATTTTTCCGGTTTTGATTATTTATTTTTCTTATAAAAAGAGCTTTTGTTTTGTTTGTAGAAATGTATTAATTAGTAAGACTAAAATTGTATTTTGTTATTTTTTGTTTCTTTTCTTACTCTATTGTATTAATTGTAATTTAAATTTGAAAAAAATAAAACAAAAAAACTGCGAATTTAGTTTTGGTTATATTTTTTCTTATTTGGTGATTTTTTTCACAAATGTTGGTTACAATATTTTTTTTTGTGGCAACACTGGTGGTGTCATCAAAGTTATTATTTTTAATGTAATTTTTTTTTTATATGAAGTTTGACAATTAGGTTTCACAGAAAGTTCATGTATAAAAGACAAAAGTAAATAATCAAAACAAAATGAAATAAATTTGAGTATGTAACAATTTTGAAAGAACGACATTATTAGTACCTGTTATTTGGCAATTTCAATCACTGTAGTTACCAGTGAATTATCAATCACCGTGATTAAATCACAGGTTTGAAAATATCGCTCATCTCTACTTCACATGTATGTACATGTTAAGGTATTTGCTCATTAATTTGTTAAACATAAACACTTTTTTTTATTAAAAAGTTTTAAATTCTAACAATTAGGAAGAATTTTCATTAAATTGTACTCACATTGTTATTTCTTCAGCATGTATCCAAAATTCCATTCATCCAACAATTTAGACAGCTCCTCTTCCTGGCTAGAAAGAGAACAGTTTGATGAACACGAATTTTTTCCATACTACACTGAGTATTACCCCTTTTGACACTTTAATTTTATTTATTTATTTTAATAATTTATTATTTTTTTATTAATTTAACATTTTTCACTTTACAATAATGTTGATGTAGAAAAAAGACGCACCACTAACTGAAAAAATTTATACAATATTTTAATAATGAAAACTATATAAAGATATATATGATTAAAAATACATTAGAAAGGTCAAGTACTAAAATACAAAGTAATTTTAAATTCTTTTCAGCAGAACATAATGTATGTATGAATAAATAAGTGTGTTATGTATTTTATATTTGCTTTTCTATTAATTTTTAATACATCTACAATGGAGCTTCTATAAAGAAAACGCTTTTCTTAACAAAAACAATATAAAATCCGTTATTTCAAGTATTTAACAATTTTATTTGTTAGTTTAACCAATATAAGAGTTAAATTTTATTTTTATACGTTAACCATGAGTATTGCTTAAAATTTAACAATTAAAATAGTAAAAATAAAATAACAATTTATAATAAAAGTTCTTTGACTAATTTAATAGTTATTTTAACAAACAAAATCAGTTTAAAATACAACAATAATTTACATGAGTGTCCTGCAACCATTTTGTCATGGTTATTTTAACCACCAAAATTTGTTAAATTGCAACAACAATTTACATTTGCAGTTATGTTACTAATGAAAGTCGGTTATTTTTACCAATCAAAATTGTTTACATACATAATTGGTCATCACAACCCTTAAGTCAGGATTATTGACCTAGTTTCTCACACTACTTATGTTGTGTGTGTTAATTTTATACATATGTGGCGGGACCTACAGTTTATTTTTTTGAGAAACTTTTCATGGCAATTTTATTTACTCTCAGAATTTTTGCCAGAAATCTGCTGAGAGGAAATAGCCGAAGATATACTTTTTGTATTTTGTTTTGATGTCTGGCCTGGGGCTCGAACCTTGGCTTTACGTCTAATAAGCCAACACACTACCTACTAGATTACGGCGATGTATCAAAATTGTTTGTTTATAAAAATTCCAACAACAATTTACATTAGTAGTTCAGTTACTGTTAAAACTTGGTTATTTTAACCAATAAAAATAGTTTAACCATAAAAATTGCAACAACAATTTCCATTAACAGTAAATTAACAACTAAAATTGCCCAACATCTCGTTTGAGTTTAAGAAACAATGTACAGATTTACAAAACTATCCTAAAACCAGTTTGGACCTATGGAATTCACCTTTGGGGAACGCCCAGCAATTCGAATATTGAAATACTTCAACGCTACCAGCCAAAAACTCTGAGACTCATTATCAACGCTCCATGGATTGTATCGAATTTTTCAATCCGCAATGACCTTTCCATTCCAAAGGTAATAGACGAAATAAGAAGGTTCAGTGAAAACTATTTAGACAGGCTAATTCGCCAATTCAATCCATTAGCTATTGCTCTTCTTGATCACACCAACGAAATAAATAGACTGAAAAGACACCACATTCTGGATTTGCCATTTCGAAATTAATTATATATGTATTTATTTTTCTAATTGTAAATATGTAAATATATATATCGCTAGATTCATTCGCAAGGGTGTTAAGTGCACTTTTTTCCAAAATTGAGATTTTAATGCAAAACGGTAACATTATACATAATACATATTTTAAAACAAAAAACATGTCAGTATATAGTTCAATGTTGTTGTAATTTTGTGGTTTGCAAAAGTGCTAAGTCCACAAAACTAAAAACTAACTAATTAATTAGTAATAATAATAATAATTAACATATTAGTTATTAATATTAATATTATTTTTTAAAAATTTTAAAAACTGTAAAAGCTACAATGTTTTTTGTGTCTCCTGGAAAATTTGAATAAAGGGACTTAACACCTTTGCGAATGAGACTACCGATATATGTACTTAAGTACTATTAATTTATAGATAAAATTTGCATAAGTATGAACGTTGTTGGTCTCAATGGAGTTCAACAACTACTTATGTTAAATAAATATTGTATCAAATTTGCTTATTATGCCAAAGGGATAGATTGTAAATAAAGTGTTGAGAAAAAAAAATAATATTAATTGAAAATGCAGTGGCCACCAAAAGTCTAAGTACCCCAATATACATACATATGTAAACATTTTTATGAAATTTAAGTAATAATTTGAGAAACTAGGTTAATAATCCTGACTGAAGGGTTGCAATGACCAATTATGTATGTATGTAAGTAATAATTTGTTAAAATAATTGATGTTTATTATATTTATTTAATTAGTTTAGTTCTATTTTATTATAAAACATAAAAAATAAGGGAAACTTTCTGGTGACTCCATATTTTTGCACAGCAAAAGTATTGGTACTCCCAAGAAGAAGTCTTGGGAATTCATAGGGCTAATATATTCAAAGGATCAATATATTCAAATATTATACCCAATATGTAGTAGCATATCTCTTACGTTCAATCACTCCATTTAACCCTATTTTGTATTGAATGTATCAGTTTTGTTCAGCTTTTTCTGAACCCATGAGCAAGTTTTTCCAACAATCCTTCTTCAAAAGGATCTCTTAAGTTCTCTCTTGGTGTCATATCGGGACTTTGTGCAAGAGTATTAGGTAGGCAAAGAACATCTTCATATTAGCAGTAGTATGACTGGGTTTGGAAGATGGATGACTTGTTGGAAGTAATAATCATTGCAAAATCTTAATTCTTCCATACTTTTAATGAATTTGTTTTTTAGTATGTTTAAATACTTTGTTTTATTCATTCCCTATGACTTCCTCAATAAATTCTAAAACTCCCACACCTGGTGCCGACATACTTTCCCACAGCATCGTATTAACACCACCATTCTTATCCGTTTGATGCGATCGAGCTCTTCACATCTTGTTCCGCCAACCCTTCGAGTAAAAATTATGTATTTTGAATCGCCTGAAGGAAACACAGTATTCCATAACTTATTCGACATGCTTGAGTATGCA
The DNA here is from genome assembly GCA_927399465.1 of Sarcophaga caerulescens. Classification (NCBI taxonomy): domain Eukaryota; kingdom Metazoa; phylum Arthropoda; class Insecta; order Diptera; family Sarcophagidae; genus Sarcophaga; species Sarcophaga caerulescens. The sequence goes on from OV656867.1 coordinate 38,783,077, forward strand.
GGAAGAAATCCAATCTAAATGCATACTGAATGTGACTAAAGATGACGGACGTACAATTTAATAGGGTCAAACCCGAATTATTTGTTGCTAAATTTTCTGCTGCAACTAAGAATAGGTAAAGCTACTAATAATGACTCCTGTGGAATTCACGCAGATGCTCTAAATCAGTGGTCGGCACCAATAGCCCGGGGGCCGAACATCTTCGGTTTTTGTAGTGTAGTGTGTTGGCTTATTAGACGTAAGGCCGTGGTTCAAACCCCAGGTCAGACATCAAAAACGAAAAATATGAAAATATTTCTTCGGCGAATTCCTCTCAGCAGATTTCTGGCAAAAACTCAGAGAGCAAATAAAATTGCCATTAAAAGTTTCTCAAAAATCTGTCGTTCGGAATCGACTTTAAACTGTATGTCCCGCTATTTATGTTTAAAATTAACACACACAACATAAGTGGTGTGAGAAACTAGGTCGTAGTCCTGACTAATGGGTTGTAATGACCAATTACGTACGTAGGGCACGAACATCAACAATGTTCTCAAAAAAGAGAGTAAAAGTGCATTCAATTGCTTGTCAGCTTCCAAAGAAGAAAGTTTCGCTTTTTTTCATGATTCAATTATACAACCAAAGAAATATTACGGTAGAATTCACTAATAACAATGAGAAATGCTCTCGATTTTGGAAAAATATTTGTCAACTTAAATACTCTGTCATTAGAGATTTAGCCCTGTACATTTTTTCAATATTTACGACTACATATGTATATGTACATATTGTTACGTTTTTACCTTTTTAAAAACGTTTAAATATGAGTTCGTTAATTGCAAACCAAGTAAAAACAAATATGTGTCTTATTTTAATTAAACTCTCTTTATTGTCCACACTTTCTTATATGCCACTGTTCACACTTAACCGATACAACAATAATTACTTGCTATTATTCACACACAACTATTGCTCGCAACCGATATCTTCAAACACGACTATTTAGTTCACACGCAACTTCACTCAAGACTGACTCAATTACAACTGACTGGTTGCCTGCCTTGTCTTGCCCTGTTATATGCGAACGTCTTCAGTCTGATGATGGTTCTCGAAGTGGAAGGTTCGCGTTCTCGCCTTCTCGAGAATTCTTTTGCGACTACATTGTTTATTGTTGCTGGTTTATTTAGAAGATGTTCGATGTATTTGTTAATGTGTATTGTGTACACATTGCTTCTTGTTGTGTTCGCTTATGTTGCGTTTGGGTTATCGATCTCTCTCATACACATACTGATGTTATTGTTGCTTTATGTATGGTTCGGTGCACATATGTGTTAGTGTGTATTTGTGTCGTGTGTATTGTGTACGCAATGCCTCATGGTCTTTGTATGTATTTGTAGCTTTTGTTTATCGTTAATGTTAAACGATATTAGGTCGTTTCGATATGCGTAACAATATTATTAGGTTAATAAGTACACATGAAAATATTACTAACAATTTTTTATGTGTATAATGTTTCTCACAACTACAGTCACATTTTAATCATGTTCTCTTTGTGCCGACCACTGCTCTAAATAAACAATTTTTGAATAATCCTGTGATAACACCTGAATACAGACTGCTGTAAGCATACCATTCCACTCGAAAGTTTTCGAAAGATTAATTTAGGTGTCACCTTGAAAATAATAATATCCTTACAAATTATCAATATGGATTTCGAATGCCCTGTATAGAGGCCCTAGTTGATGTTCGGAATATATTAGACAACAAGTTGATTGTCGTTGTGTTGTATTTATTGATCATTCAAAGGCTTTCCACACTCTCGTTCATAACATTTCTTGATATAAATATTTTTGCCTCTTAGCCGTGATATTCCTCAGGGCTGAATCGTTGGTCCTCTACTGTTTCGCTGTACATTAATGATCCTGCAAGCAAAGCGAAACTTTCAACAAATTGTAACAATACGTCAGTCGACCGATGTGTAGAAATGTTAAACAAAAAGTTACTTCGTATTTTCAAATTAACTACTGCTAATGGCCTGAGAATTAATCCTTCTAAATGTATTATCAAGAAAAATACATTCAAATCCGGTTTTACTTTTAAATAGTCAAGCCATTGAGAATGTAAACGTTGGAAAAATCTGGAAATTTACTTCAACAGCATCTCTGTTCGTGTAAATTTTATGTTGAGAAATCTTTGACATTGTTATCATTATACTTCTATGGATGTTCGAATTTCCCTTGCTGAAACATATTTGATGCCAACTTTACCCTATGGGTGTGAACTTTTTTCCAGTCATGAAGGCATTAGCAGAAGAAAACTAAATCTAACTTAATAATGTAGTTCGTAACTTACATATGTACATATATGGTTTAAGAAGACATGATCATGTTTCTGTATACGTCAACAAACTCTATTTTATGTGTCTTGACGATAATTTAAAAGTAAAGATTTTAATTCTTACGCTTAAGATAATATACACGTGTCAGTCTCGCGATATTTTTTTTCCGAGACTTAAATAGATGAAAAAGATAACTTTGTTTTAGCTATTGCTGTTAGATACCTAAACACCAGTTATTTGTTCATGAAATAAATCTATGGAACGATATTTCTCATAGCTCTGAAGTTATTAGTAATGTACATCGATTCAAAGAGAATATTATTGTTCATTTCTTAAACTTTAGATATTATTTTATTATTTATTTATTTATGTATTAAGTCACATACAACAAGATTAATATTTTATAATGAGAGTATGCGACTTTTAATTGACATAATTATTTCATCTAAAACTTACAATGTTATATAAAACGAAACAAATTGTAAATTAAAAAAACTAAAAATAATCTACAATCATATATACATACATATAACAAAAACAAAACTATAATTACAAAGGATTTATTTTGTATATGTACATATGCGAAAATTAAAACTTCGAGAACACTTCGGTGCTCACACTGTTCAGGAGGCTGAAATCTCTCAAAAACAGTTGATCACTGCACTTGAATCTGCTGGTTTTCCTCTACGAAAGTGGACTTCAAATACCCAAAAACTGTTGGATAATTTACCCAAGGATCACCAACTGAATGCCGCCTTACTCACCCTTCCAGAATCGGAAAACCCTAAAACCCTAGGCATTCGGTGGAATCCAAAAGAGGACAATTTTTTCTTTGAAGCCCCCAAAATAGAGAGAAAACCAGCCTACACAAAGCGAGCAGTTTTCTCTGACATCGCAAAACTCTTTGACCCAGCTGGTTGGCTAGCACCAATTATTATATCCGCCAAAATAGTGATGCAGCAAATTTGGCAGGATAATACAGCTTGGGATGAATTTCTTAACCCACTCACCCTTATTAAATGGCACAAGTTTCTGTAGTTTTATGATAACATTGACAATATTCGAGTTCCTAGATGGACACATTTTACACCTTCAGCAAAAATTGAATTTCATGGCTTTTCAGATGCCTCTGAAAAAGCATACTCTGCGGTTTTATACGCACGAGTTATACCCACACACGGACCTATATCCGTAACCCTACTCGTCGCTAAGACGAGAGTTACACCTATCAAGGTCATTTCGTTACCGAAATTAGAACTTTGTGGTGCAGTGTTGTTGGCAAAGATGACACTAAACATAATTACCCCGATGCGTTTCTGGACGGACTCCGCAATAGTTTTGGCATGGCTCAACAAACCCCCGACTACCTGGAACACCTTTGTGGCAAACCGTGTGTCTGCAATAGCCGAAGAAGTAGGAACCAACAACTGGAGTCACGTGGCATCTCATGACAACCCAGCCGATGTTGCCAGTCGTGGTTGCAACGCAGAAGAGCTAAAGGACGACAAGCTATGGTGGAATGGACCCTATTGGTTGAAGAAAGATTCTACAATGTGGCCAACAACACATTTACCCTACGAAACTCAAGCTGAAGCTAAAATTTGTCAGTCGTTCTCTACGACTGTAAACCCAATCCCATCTATGAACTTTACTCACCCTACCCAGGACATTTTGGAAAGATTTTCTAAATGGTCCAAAGCACTTAGAATATTGTCATATGTCTATCGATTTTGTGATCGCGCATCATTAACCCGAAGAAATGGAATTCGACATGACAGCATTGTTCTTGATCGGAAAATTCCACTATCTATTGACGAAAGACTCAATAGATTATTAACCCACCCTAGTATTGAATTAGATGCGCACGAGATCAAAACTACCCGCGATAGACTGATCATTCTTTGTCAGACACAATATTTCAATGAAGAATATTCGTGTCTAAAGAAATCAAACCCTTTACCGAGGAAAAGCAATTTACTCACCCTCACACCCTTTTTGGACACAAATAATATCATGCGCACAAATGGCAGATTGGCAAACTCCAACAGCTTAACATATGATGAACGACACCCCATTTTATTACCCTACTCGAGCGCCTTTGCTAAACTATTAACCCAACACGTTCATCTTATAACCCTACACGGCGGAAATCGTCTAATGTTACGAATAATTCGTACGAGTTTTTGGATTCCGAGACTGCAGAATCTTATCAGTTCTGTGGTCAATAGGTGCGTACCCTGCACGAAATATAGGAATCGCCAAACTACCCAATTTATGGCTGCATTACCCCCGGAACGTACCCAAATTAGCAGACCATTTAATACTGTTGGAGTTGACTTTGCCGGACCATTTGACATAAAATCCTACATTGGTAGAACATGTAGGATAACTAAAGGTTATGTATGCGTATTTGTTTGCTTTTCCACCAAAGCTATTCACTTAGAGCCAACATCTGACCTTTCTACCCAAGCATTTATGGCAGCATTTGCCCGATTCTTTTCGAGGCGGGGATGCCCTGTCGCTGTATATTCCGACAACGGAACGAACTTCGTTGGAGCTAGCCAACTAATTAAAAAGCAGCGACAGGAATTCCTCAAACAATTGAAGGGATTGGTTACATCAACCAATAGCTTTCAAAACTTGACGTGGCATTTTATACCACCCGGAGCTCCACATATGGGAGGCTTATGGGAAGCCGGAGTAAAGAGCTTCAAATCCCATATCAAAAAGTTAGCAAATTTAAAATATACTTTTGAAGAACTAGCAACCCTATTAGCTAGAATAGAAGGATGCCTCAACTCAAGACCCTTAAGCCCGTCAAGTGAAAACCCTCAAGATCTTAACCCGTTAACCCCAGGTCACTTCTTAATTGGCTAACCCTTACTAGCTCCCGCTGAACCCGATTTAAGTAACGAGAATATTACCCTAGCAAACAGATGGCAAAGGTTGAAAATTCAACACGATCAGTTTTGCAAAAGATGGAAGGATGAATATTTAAAAGAGCTCCATAAAAGATATAAATGGAAGAAACCTAAACGTCCTGTGGAAGTCAATGACATTGTCGTCATCCAACAGGACAATTTACACTTGAATGAATGGTTACTAGGAACCAAAACTCACCCAGGTTCCGATGGACTGCCTAGAGTGGTCGAATTAAGGACATCAACCCGAACCTTGACTCGGCCCATAACCAAGGTCGTAGTCCTACCTGCAAATTAATCAAATTCTTTCGAATAATCTTATATGTTTCACAATAGCTCATAACCCATTACTCACCCAGAATATTAACCTCGTTACTTACCCAGCTTCTTACCCAAAACACACTAATATTATCCACCCGAAATTGATTACCCACCAATTCCGAGCATTATTAATACACTCTTCACCTTCGCTAATATATATTTCTTAATCCACAGATGGTACCCAAAAACCACAAGAAATCGCTAAAACAATCGCAACGTAATAAGCGTCGTAACGAACGAGAGCGAACAGGAAAATACTTTGGTTGCGGCATATGTAAGGCTAACCATCGTTTGAGCGACTGCTACAGATACGACCAAATGAATTTGGCCAAAAAGTATGAGAATGTGCTCAAATTACACTACTGTGTCAATTGTTTGGCCCGGAATCATTTGATTCAGAAATGCACAAGTTCTGCCAGATGCATCAAATGTAATGGGAAACATCACACTACCTTACACGGGCCTGAACGCATCATTAAAGAATTAACTAAATCAAATTCTCCAACGCCCACCATGAAAAGAGACACAGCGCCAATACCCGCACCACGGAAAAGTACAACCATATCCATTAGTTAACCCTTGAAAATGCCAACGTCAACAAAAACATTGATTCCAACGGCCATGGTCAATATTGATGGTAGACAGACGAGGGTCGTCCTTAACCCCACAATAGGCACGTCTACCATCGCTGCATCAGTGGTTCGAGACAGAAAATTAAGCACATTTAAGATAGAAGGTCAGACCTACGTGAAGGTGAAGATGGAACCGAACATGGGTTCCTCCTGTTCATACGAAATATGCATGAGAGTTGTGTCAGATCTGTTATACCCAGCCGAAATGAATCCAAGCATGAAAGAGAATTTTTGCAGAATATCCCTGGCTGACCCCGAGTTTTACACTAATATCCCTGTGTCTATCGAGATTGGCGGCGATTTGTACACTACCATATTGCAACCCAATGTTATCCGCATTGGAAAGGGTTCTCTTATTGCACAGGACTCAACGCTTGGTTGGTTGGTCATGGGATCCATTTAGGCTTTAAATTTTTACCCAAGTATTTACCCAAATATTCAAAGACCTTCTTTTTACCCTTACTCCTTAAACGAACACATAACAATAATTGTCCTTTTATTCGCAGGTTGCCGGCCCGGGAGGATGTTCACACGAGTGAACAAACTGATCATTCCCAATCCTGACAACATAAACATCTTTAACAAATAAAAACAATACTAACACCAACACACATCAATATTCACCATACACATCAACATTCATCATACACATTCACAACATTCACATACAGAAACATCACCAACATAATGGTTGAAACATCATTTTCGTTTACTTAGTTCAGTTGATGATCGGTAGCGAACAACTAAACATAAAAATACCAACAAGTCCTATGCGTATGCTCTCCATTTGGTGATTAAGAATCCCTTCAATTTGAAAACTTTAAATTTGTAATAAATAATAAAATACAAATTGTGAACACAAATAATATAAAATTGTGAAGAAAATTATATAGAATTAATTAAGACAAATAAATTGTGAATTTCATATTTAAACATTATGATAAATTGAAAAGTAAAATCAAAATTACTTTGTGTTATAAAATATAAATAAAATATATTTTTATAACGTTTTTAAGAAACATATACAAACAAAACATCAAACATTCATTATTTACATATATACATAATTATAAGGTTAAAAGGTTTGTACCTTCCTACATCCATACACCCTACCCCAGTTTACCCTCATACTAACTAACGCTAGAACCCGTCTAAATAGTAAGCTATGAGGTAGAGAGTTCCAATAACGCCCAGCACTAGCTAAGAAATGTCAGAGTTTAAAAAGCGATGTCGAGTACAAATCAACATCTTTCCAAGCACAGAATTCGCAAATCAGAGTCGTCTGTAGAAGTAATCGGGTTCTTTTGTGTAAATAACTTTATGCAGCAAAATAAGTGTCCGCACTTTTAAGCAGAGTTTCAAAAGATACATCATACAAAGACCTCATTTATGCTCATCTTATCTCTTTATTCCATAAATATATCGCAAACTGGCATTGTACACTACATTAAGGCGACCTTTGTTAACCGCAATGCAGGATACAAATATCTCAAATACGTATAACAACTTTGGCTAATAGTTCACGTATGTTAAGCGGAGTTAAATGTTGAATTGTATATAGTATCCGTAACATAGCAATCGTAGATCCCGTTACTGCATTTACAGTGGACAGCAAAAGTCTTAGTATTCCAATATATTTTGAAAATTTCATGATTTTTAACCAACAGGTTGTAGAAAAAATTAAGGTTTTTTTTATAATTATTTTATAATTTATTTCTTTTTTATTATAAACAAACAATTTTTCATAAAACAAGAGAAAAATAAGGAAAAGTTTCAGATAACTCAATAGGTACCCCCAAGGAGAACCCTGAGTGAATTTAAGATTCAAAGGCCTAATACATGAAAATGTTATCCCTTGTATTTAGTAGAATATCCCTTAAAGTCAAGCACTCCATTTAACCCATTTGGCATTGAATGTACAAGTTTTGTTTAGTGTTTTCTGGTGGCACCATGAGCAAGGTTTTCGGTTGACTTTTGCTTGAGGTTAAGCGATTACATAACCGTTCTTTCAAATGATCTCCTAAATACTCTCTTGAAGTCATATCGGTACTTTTTGCAAGATTATTAAGCCTGTGGGCACTTTTTTGTCAAAATATATTGGAATACTAAGACTTTTGCTGTCCACTGTATATATGTATGTATGTATTCCATTTAAACTCTTTGTTAAAAATAATTTTTTTTTATTTATTATTTTAGAACTTCGTTTAATTTTCGTTGTGTTTCTTCTTTTAGTGTTTATACTCAATATTTTAAATTTAATCTCTTAGAATTACTTAATGAATCCAGTCTGTGTTATTATTTTTTATATGTATATTTATATTGTTACGTTTTTTACCTTTTAAAAACGTTAAAAATATGAGCTCGTAGATTGCAAATAAAATAAAAATGAATCTGTGTTTAATTTTAAGTCAATTCTTTATTTTCTGCACAACTTTCGTGCCACTGTTCGAACTTATTCTACGGATACAATGATAACTTCCACAATATGTGCTTGTTCGTGATATTTCTCTGCTTATAACCTTTTTTATAAGCAACAACAACACTTGTTAGTTATTCTTCTTTGCTCACAACCTTTTTTGTAAGCACCACACTAACAACTGTTTTCTTCACGCAACTTGTCTGCACGCAAGTCTGACTGGATTATAACTCGATCTCGTATCTTCACACACCACTGGTTTAATTCTCACTCAATTCAACGCGACGTCGTCACACGACTAACTTCACTCGAACTCCGAGAATAACGTGTCTTCATACACGGCTGACTGAATTCTAACTGAATCATCTTTGCTCGCTTTATCTTGCCTTTTATATCACTGGATCAACAGTGTGATGAATGCCCTTGAAGGTTGATGACGACCTTCGGGAACAATCCAAAAATGTAAACAACTTGTTTCCATTTTTGTTGTTCGTGTATCTTATTTACTTTCGTCCAGGCAGAGTTGTTGTTGTTTTGTTTGTTTGTCTTTCTGCTATATTTTTTATACACGGTCGTTGTTGCTATATTTGTTTATTCATCGATCTCGTAAACAAGCCCTGTTGTTTTTGTTGCTATATGCTTACTCATTCGTTGATCACGTGAACAAATGCATTGTTTTGTTTTTGGAGCTTTTGTTTTTATGCGTGATCAAGTCCATTGTGTTGTTTTTGGAGCTTTTGCTTATTATTTTAACAACGCCATTTCCATTTTCGTAACAATATTGACTTCCATACTGGAATATGAGACTTAAGTCTTGTGTATGGCACATATGTAATATAATAAATAAATAAAAAATTAAATTAAAATCAATTAATAGCAACTTTTGTAATTTAGTTTTCCATTTTTCAACTTGGTGGAAAAGAAACACAAAATTGTTTTAGCTTCTTCTTTCAGTCTTAAGTAATTTCTTTATCCAAAGTTAAAGACCAAAATAAAACTAAGAAAAAAGAAATCATGTACTAAGCTTTTATAACCATTTTAGAGAAAGAAAGTTTCTTATTTAAAATGCTCTTTTTGTGCCTATCGTTAATAGTGATAAAGTACTTCCTTCTGTATTAGATGGTTATTCCTTTCATTTGAATAGTTTATTGCTCACACATACCTACAGTGGTGGTGTTATAATTAACACACAATACAACCTTTTACTTTTACCAGTAACAAACAATGATGAAATATTTTACTAAATTTATTTGAGAGCAACTGCTATATGTTCTATAGGGTATATTTGAGTGATGTATAGAGTAAAGAGAACTTAAATAAAAGAATTTAACAATAACAATGACACTTTGGTCATGTAATTCCCACATCTCCATTAAAGATGGACAAAATCGTCATTTGGATCACAGAACAGAAAGAGACCATTCACATTTGCTGACCATTCATTGCTATTGCATTGCTTTTACTCGACAATAATAAAAATGTGCATTGCTGTTTATCTACTCACTCCTTATTACTGTTTGCTATTTTACATTCTCTTTTTGTTATGTCGTTATACATCAAGCAACGAAATAATTCAATGCCACATGAAAAAACTCAAAACATTCACACCATTCGTCCAGTATTCGTTGCTTTGAGTGAATGAATCGATATAGTTTCATTTCTACAACAATAAAACACACAGTGTTCGAAAAAATACATTTTACATTTTTTCGGTGGATTCCTCTCAGCAGATTTCGGGCAAAAACTCTGAGAGCGAAACAAAGTATCTTATAATGTAACCCTTTGAAATATCAGCGGTACCTGAAATGTCTAATGATGACTCATACTACAAATCTATAAGAACTTCGGCAAAAAATATCAACGTCGTTCGTTTGAAAAAGGGATAAAAGTCGCGGCGACTTGACGAATGAGTCATCATTAGACATAGATTGTTGCCTACTTTAGATGCTTGCAAAAAACTCGTTAAATATTTCAAAAAGAGTAATTTACATCACATGTTAGCAACATCCCTAAAGAATTATTGCGTAACTCGATGGTATTCTTATCTTAGTTTATTTAAATCAATTTTGAACAACTGGGTTTCGATTCAAGAAATTCTTGCAAAGAATGGGGAAATGCAGAGAACGGAGGAAATTAATTTTTCTATACTAATATCGTTAGTAGAACTTTTTGAAAACTTCGACAAAATTAGGAAAAAATTGCAAGGTGTGGATTATGTGACCAGTAACTATATTTTCTTGTCAATCAATAGTCTAAAAAATACATGTGCAACTGTAACCTCTGATTCTTCAACTATGGCAAAACTAAAGAAAAACATTTTAGTTGAGAATGATAGAAAATGGGTTCTTAATATTGGAATCTACCAATACGCTGCTTGTTTTTTATATCCACCAACAAATCGTATCTTACCAGAAGAGGAACTAAACAGAGTAAAAAACTTTTGTGTTTCACAAATTTTAAAAAGGCCAGACAGTTTACCTTCTTCAACCTTCAAATTTCTGATAACCCATCTCAAAGTGATTTTGAATTCTTTTTTTCGGATATCATAAACAACACAAGTCTTACTGTAGAAGAAAGCGTTACTGATGAAGTCAATCGATATTCCTTTTGTCATGTAAATATTGATGTACACTTCAACGTTTTGGAATGGTGGGATCATCACATTACAGAATACCCAAGATTGTCGAAGATAGCAAAAAAAATTTGGAGTATTCCTGCCAGTTAGTGTTGGGAATCCCGGGATCCCGGGGTCCCGAAATCCCGGGATCCCGCAGTTTTTGACAATTCCAAAATCCCGGGATTGAGCACTTAATCCCGGGATTTTACTTTTTAAGCCACAATGAAAAAAATCATTCATTACGAGAAGAAAAAGGCCAGACAGTGATGTGGAAGTATGTCGACTGCAAAAAGATTTTAAAAATTGGAGGTGGCTCAACGAAAGGTCTCCATACGCATCTACTTTCGGCCCATAAAATTAACCTCACAACAGCCAATAATTCGGCAAAATCACCAGAAGCAGATGAACCACAAACAAAAAAAAACTAAACCATTAACCAAGTATTTTCCTATGCTGGGGCAAGAAAACAAATCATTTTCTGCTAAACTTGCACGACTAACAGCCCTTGATGGGATTTCATTTAACGTTATATGCCGCTCTAGTATCTTACGTGCAGGTCTTACAGCAACGGGATTTAAAAGTTTACCTACGACAGTCAACACAGTCCGCCAAATGGTTGTAGATTACAGCAACCAAATACGATATTCTAAAATCACTGAAATAGCTCACAAAAAAACCCTGAATTCGATGTGGGAGAAAGGTATTCCTTATCTTTTGATGAATGGACATTACTACGTAATCGTCGATACTTGAATATTAATTTACATGCACAGAACTGTCAGTTCTGGAGTTTAGGCATAGTTCGAGTAAAAGGATCAATGCCTGCAGACAAATGTATTGGGCTACTAGAACAAAAGCTTGCAGTATATGGACTTAACTTGAGAAAATATATAGTTGGTATTATGACAGACGGTGCAAGTGTCATGAAAAAAGTTGGCAGATTATTACCTGTAAATCAACAGTTATGCTTTGCCCATGGTGTCCAACTGGCGGTAATTGACGTGCTATATGAAAATCATGATTTACAAAGAGAAACAGATGAGCAATACCACGAGGGTGAAGAATCAGAAGAAGTAGACGATTTTTCAGAGTGTAACGAGGATGAGAATTTTTCTGGCAACGAAGAATTGGTTGATCTGTATTATGGCCATAGACATGGAGGATACCAATGTGATATTACTGAGGTCAATTGCGGTGCAGTGATCAAGAAGGTGCGAAAATTAATAGTGATGTTTAAACGATCGCCAACAAAAAACGAACAAACAAAAGTATGTTACGGCTGAATTTGGAAAGCAACTAACTCTAATAAAAGACTGTAAAACTAGGTGGAGCAGCCTTTTGTTAATGCCGGAAGGTCTTTGTTTATTAAGAAATTGTATACAAAAGGCATTAATAGACATAGGTCCACCCGAAGGTGAATATTTTGCTTTATCCAAAGATGAGATTAATATGGTATCCGCAATTATTAGTGCTCTTGTCCCAGTTAAAGCAACAGTTGACGCCCTTTGCCGTCGGGATTCTAATCTGTTCACAGCCGATGTTGCCATAACTTTTATGTTAAAAAAACTTAAAGATGCTAACAACGTTATAAGTCACAAACTACATTCAGCCCTCATCCTTCGCATGCAACAAAGGAGAACAGATATCAGTGGGGTACCTCAGTATCTGCACAATGGTAGAACAAATGTTCAGTCCTAATCCGAAACAGAGTTCGTAACGGTTCCTTCTTCCATAAAATGTCGCAAATTAATGGTTGAGTTACTCGAAATACTAAATGCTTCAAGTCCAGCTACATCACTTCTAATAGCTTCTGAGTCAGAAGTTACACCTTCTGATTCAGATAAGGCACCTTTCGAAATTGTTTCAGATTCTTCTGAGCTTCCATCTGAATCTCTTTCTTGTTCTCTTGAAGAACCTTTAAATATTTCAGACGAGCTCAATGAAGCTATAAAAAACCACATTTACCGAGGATAGCAATTCGATGTGAGACGTTGTCTGTAAAAATTCAGAGAGAAATGCTCTTGTTTGAAAATGGAGGAACACGTGGCGACTTTTTGCAAAGAGCACACGATTTTTTAATGACTATTAAGCCAGCTAGTGTAGAGTCTGAGCAGCTGGATTTTTCGCAACTAAAATAAGATGTCGTTTGAGCGATGAAACTTTGGATGCTCTGTGCTTCCTCAAAACGTATTTTAAAAATAATAAAAAATAATAACATATCGCACTTGATCAACAAAAGAGTATTATATCTATAAAAACAATTAACTCCTTATAATTAATTTAAAAATGTGTAAAATTAAAAATAAAATTAATTTTCTTATAATTTAATAAATTCTTTCTTATAAACCTATTTTTGGATGTGTCATGTTATTAATTTTATTGAAATAATATGTTAACATCTTTCCAGAACAAATTTTTTAAAATCCCGGGATAAATCCCGGGATCCCGGGACTAGGTAAATGAAATCCCGAAATCCCGGAATTGAAAATATAGAGCGGGATTGCCAACCCTACTGCCAGTAGTGCTGAGTCCGAAAGAGTTTTTCCAATGGCGGGTAATATTATTACCGAAAAGAGAAATCGATTGGGTCCTAAGCCAGTAAATAATATATTATTTTTAAATTCTATTTATAAATTAGAGTTTAGCTAGTTAATTAATCTCTTATCTGTCACATTGTAACAAAGATCTCATGAAATTAATTTCTCGTTTTTTTTTGGAAATTTAAGTCTAATAGATTTTTTTTTTGTTTTTTTATGAAAAATATATGTTTAAGTTTCATTAATTTGTGTTATTTTACATAATTGAAATATTTTTTTTAATAATTGATATATGAAAATAAAATTTAATTTATTAAAATTAAATTGTTTTATTATTAATAATGTAATAAATATTTACTTAGTTTGTTAGGTTACAAAAACACATCTAAAACAAACAAAAGCTTTTTTCTTTGTGTAATGCCATGGTTTATGTTTTTCCAAAATATTTCAGTTTTGTAACTAGTTATTTTAAAAAGCGAAAAAATTTCATTTAATGCTATATTCCAACCATAAAAATAGCGAAAATGTGTTCAGTTACCTTTTTGTTAGTATGTACATTGTACAAGCAATGCAATCAGCATTGAAACCATTCATACCAATCGTTAACCATTCGTACCAATCGTTAAGTATTCATTGCTTTTGGGAGTATTTGTTTACATTTGTAGAAGACATGCAATGCAAGCATCATTTTTCGTTACACTCCGTTTTGTGAATGATGACATGTATTGCTTTACGGAATTGATGTATATTGTCAACATGAGATTCGTTTTTTGTGATTGTATTCAAAAACTGAAATTAACCAATCAAACCGTTCACTGATTTGGATTTAATTCTTTTTAATATTTAGTGGAGGCTCTTTTTCTCTTTAATAATAAATTGATTCCAGGCAAACTCACGAAAAGTCTTTGACATCTTGCATATTGTATGTCATTCAATGCCACTTGAACCACTTCCCACAGGTGTTGAAGATTTTTTACTTTTTTTATTCAAATTATGTCTCAAGATCGTTCCATGAATTGGATTGGAATCAACTCTTAATGCTGAGCATTATATAATATCAACTTATTGGTCCTCTACTTTATCTAATGGCTAGCTGTGTTATCATTATCATCATTATCGTGCATAAAAATTCATTTTACATACATGTTTTCAGGAGCGAAGGAAATCAAATGTATATACTCAATATGTTTGGGTATATGTTAATCTGTCAAGGAATCGTTCTTTGCGATCGGACACACTCTATGTTTAATTGTCTTCAACGTGGATTTAAATTTTGCTTCGTTGGGAACCACACGTTGTACTATCAATTGGAGTCAAATCGATTGATTTAGATTCACCACTTGTAAATAAAACTGTTTTCCCGTGCTAATTTTATCTTATTTCTTTATATTTTAGCTAAAGAGAGACGCAAGATTATATATTGATTCCATAGGTTTGTTTTGTTTAGGAAGTCGCTGTAGTCTAGTAGGTAGTGTGTTGGCTTATTAGACGTAAAGCCAGGGTTCGAGCCCCAGGCTAGACATCAAAACAAAATACAAAAAGTATTTCTTCGGCGATTTCCTCTCAGCAGATGTCTGGTAAAAACTCTGAGAGTAAATAAAAATTGCCATGATAAGTTTCTCAAAAAAAAATCTGTCGATCGGAGTCGACTTTAAACTGTAGGTCCCGCCACTTATGTATAAAAATTAACACACACACCATAAGTGCTGTGAGAAACTAGGTCAATAATCCTGACTGAAGGATTGTAATGACCAATTAAGTATGTAGGTTTGTTTTGCGCTACAATCCCAATTAAGTTGTTTGCCTTTTGTCAGTTTCTAGATTTCTGACAACATTATGAAGGAATTCTTCTTCGCACTAGTAATTATTAGGCGATCTGCGGTACCAGACTTTTTTTCATTTTTGTACATACACTCAAAAAAAGAATCAAGCCATCCGGGCTTGAATCAATCCATATCGGTCACAATAGTACGGTAAGTACGGTTTGGCTTGAATCAAGTACAAAAGAGTTGAATCAAGCCCGAATCCGCCAATTACAGAAGTGTTGATTTCAGCGCGATTCAAGCCTTTTTGGGATCAAAGTGATCTCATCATGTATTTGGTTTAAGCATTTATTTTCTTGATTTAAGGTCGAATACGTACTTGATTCAAGAGAGTAAGAAGTTGAAGTAATCCTTAAGCGCACTTGTTTCAAGAATTATAAAGTTTATTTAAGCTCGATTTCGTACTTGAATTAACTTACAAATGGGATCGAATTGACGCAAATCGTAATTCATTCGAGCACAATGAACTTGATTTAAGCCGTAAATTGTCCTTGATTTAAACCTAAATTATCCAAAAACGAGCTTGTTTCAAGAATTTTGAACTTGATTTAAGCTCGAACTCGCACTTGATTTAGTCCTAAAATCGATTGATTTGATCAAATAAAATATCAAATTTACCCAAAAAGCCCTTGTTTTAATCCATAATTCGTACTTGATTTAAGTACAATAATCTTATAATAAGATTAAATAAAAAAGGGTTTTTATTTTATATTTCTATTTATAAAAAATATTTATTTAAATATTATACAAATAATAGTTCATTTTTAATAAACAAAAAAAGGTAGTTTTAATATCCAATTCATAAATATAACAAAATTAATTAATTAATTAATGTCTATCAAGCTCTTAACGATAATCTCTGAATTTCGGTTAAGAATAATAATTATGATTAAATAGAAACAGTTTTACCTTATTTAAAACTCTTTTTCCACTGAAATCTTCCCCAGACATCCAATTATTGACCTTCGATTCGACTGAAATCGTTTCGTCATCAATATCGAACTGTAAAATTGGATTATAAAAAATTAAGTGATCAAGTATATAACACATATTTATTTGATTTACCTGCTGTTTTTTTCCCTTTAAAGAGCTTCTCCCGAAATTCAATTCGGAGGCCAAGAGGTGGTATGACTTTGTGGTGGTATGTCTTCTTTTTGTAGGTATTGTAAACTTTTGTAAGTTACCTTAGCAGCTATAAAAATAAAACTGTATTAATAAATGCATTATACCAAAAATATTTTTAACATTTTATTTTATTGAAAATTTTTCAAAAAAAAGTAAGAAAAAAATTATTAAAATTTTCAATTAATATGTGGAGATTAATTGAAAATATTCATCCTTATCGCGAATCTCAAGGGAATAAACTTTAGGGAACATTTTTTTATTCACGTGTATAAGAATTTGGCATCGCCAATTATTAGGGAATAAAATAAGTTTTCAAAACGTATGTGGCAACTCGAATATACTGTTGTGAATTGATTTAGTTTTAATTTTTCGTTTGTTAAAATTGTGGTTTGAGTTTTTCTTTGTTATTATTCTGTAAAATGCATAGTATTTCGCTCCGATTTATGTTATTAGAAAAAGAAAAAAGCTTATTGGAGAAAATCAAAAGACGGAATTTGAGAGATCCATCAAATCCACTCTCTTTACCGGAAGTAATGTAAGTGAAAACATGAATATTTATTGGCAGTTTGTGTATAAATACATATTTTGCAGGTTCCAACAGCACTTCAGAGTTACAAAATCAGCCTTCAAATACCTTTTAGATCTATTGGCCCAGAACTCGTTATCAAACAAAAAGTCTTCAGCGATTCCGTCGATTGTTAAACTCGCAGCATGTCTACGTTTTTTTGCCGAAGGGAGTTACCAAAAAGGTGTTGGGCGCCAAATGGACGTTGGAATGGCACAATCTACTTTTAGTGAGGTGTTGACAGAAATTTTAGAGATTTTTGAAAATAAACTTTGTCCGAGGTGGATTTCTTGGCCGAATATAGAAGAAAAAAAGCTATTGCCAGAGACTTTTTTGAAAAATATCGCTTCCCAGAATTATTAGCCCACAACATAATAAGCATTTATTTTGTAATAGAAAAGGATTTTATAGCATTTTTATTACATTACATTTTTATATGTAATGTTGGTATAGTGGTTTTAAACTTTTACATACATATACCTATAATACCTACAGTTAATTTTTAGGTATCGGACAATAAAACAAGGATACGTTTTGTAGATGCTCTACATGGTGGGGCGTTTCACGATTCTGCCATTTGGAATAGTAGCGAACTGAGGAGCAAAATGGAAGACGATTTTTTAAATGGACAGAAGCAGTTCTGGCTGCTGGGTAATTATTTGCAAAGATAAATAATATGGGTCTATGTAACTAGCTTCATTCCTTAGGAGATGTTGGATATCCATTGGAACCATGGCTACTCACACCACACAGAACACCAAGTGCTGGATCGAATGAAATGAAATTTAATGAAACGCATTCGCGAATACGTAATATCGTAGAGAGGGCTAATGGTATATTAAAAAACAGATGGAGGTGTTTGCTTGGGGCCCGGGAATTGCATTATTCACCAAAAAAGGCAATTCAAATTATTAATGTTTGATGCACCTTGCTCAACCTGTGTTGTGACTATGGTTGTGATGACTCGCAGTTTAGCGAAATAATCGACGAAAATGACGCAATGGAAGATATAGATGATACCGTCACATTGGAAATGTCGTTAAACTCGCAAGCAGCACGTATTCGGTTGCAAATTGGTAACTCACTGTGGCTTTTTTAATTAACTTACTCTTTAATAAAAACATTTGGAAAAGAAACTTTATGAAATAAAAGAGATTTTTAAAAATCGAAAGAAAAATGTAAAATAACTTGTTTTTGGACTTCATTATGTTTGTATATATTTTGCTTTGAAAAAATTATAATAATGTCGGATAGAAAAAATCTTAAATCTAAAGAAAAACACAAATCACATTCGTGTTTTTTTTATTGTACTTCATGTATCACAAAGAAAAATTTTAAATATAAAAGAAAAAACATAAATGACGTTCGTGTTATTTGCGATGATACATGATCACATTGAAAAATCTTAGTAAAAAGGCATATATGTATTTTAAAAATAAAAAATTTTTATCCATAGGTAGCGTAGCGTTTTAAACTATCAAAAAATATCACCTTCTTTAGGTTTATAGTTCATCATTATAACTGCCGCTGCAATAATTCTAAATTGTTATTTAATTATTTTTCTCTAATTTTTTCCATCGCATTGTTGTGTCGGATTGTTTCGACAAGCAATTTATTCTGTACCTCCCTCATTTCTCCTAACGTCGTGGTTATTTTTCTAAAACAATGTTCTACTTTTTTATTGTGCTCTTTGAACATCTCATTTGCCTTACCCAAATGACGGCAAAGTTCTTTTTGAGTCTCTAACTCATTGAGTACCAAATCTGTTGTTTTTATTTTACTTTTCTTGGAAGGCTGCTTTGTCTTTGAGCTTTCTGGTATATTATCGTCGTCCATGGCTTCATCGTATTGGCAAAAAGGGATTTTTTCAATTTCTAACTCATCCACTTACAAAGATGTATTTGTTTTCTTGTAGGGTTGCGCTATATTTAAGTTTCCAGTTGTATTATCATCGACCACGTCAATATCATATAAATCTTCAGTTTTTCGATTTGCACATGTCTTTTGCAACCCAAACACTTGACCTTCTTTTACGCCTTCAACACTCTCGTCTAATGATAGCAGCAAACTATATATTGCCTCTTCTATAGCAGAAAATCTATATTCTTTGTTTGGGCCGCCGCCAGTTTTCCTCTGATTTTGCTTGTTTTAAATATCTTTTTTTAACGTAGCGCTTCTGATCAAGCCAAACCTTTTAATATACCAGAAAAATAATTGAATATTTTTATGAACATCTAATAATGAAAAGTGCTTACCTTTTTCCATTCGGCTATTGACTTCGTATTTAATTCCGTTTCTAAATTTTTCCAGAAATCAGCAACAGTTTCCTTCTTCTCTTTATGAAATCCTGTGACAATGGCAGGATTTTCGCACATTATTTCCACCAACGTGGCCAATTGTACCTTGTTTGCATTTCCACTCCTTTTAAAAATCAAATCGAAACAATTATTTTAAAAAATAGTAACAAAATTACTTACATTTTTCTTTTTATTCCCAATTTTAATGTTTGTGAAAAAAACACATAATTTTTGTGAAAAAAACAGCTGATATAAAAATTGGCGAGGCCACACTTTTTCCGAACATTAGAGTTTTTTCACACAGAAATAATTCACGATTGCAACCTTAAGAAAAAGGGACATATTTCGATTGAAAAAAGATTCACGATTAATAGTTTATACATATAAAAATTAGTTGATTTAATTTATTTAATTATTTTGATTGATTTAATTATATAGATTTCTTTATTTATTGAAAATTTTAAAAGTTTTAATATTTTGAAAACTTTACTTGCGGTTTCGTTAAATGCGAAAGATCATTTTTTTTCTTAGAAACATTTTTGTTTTTGTATTTATAAGAAAAAATATTCTTTCGATATTATGAAACAAGCAGAAAATAATTTATTTTATTTGTTTTCTTTTTAAATTATTTTTTTTGCCTTTTTTTGTTTTTTTTTTTATTCTCGTTTAATGTGCACAACAACAAGAGCTTTTGCTTTTTACTGCAATGATTTCTTCATATAAAAAGGTAAAATGAAACACACATGATGCAACTAACAGGTGACAGCACAAGCACAGCTGACTTTTTCGATGTGATTCGCCGCAACCGCACGTTTGTCAAAATTTGTTTACATTTCTTAGCTGTCATTAAATTTAACGTTACGAAAAATAAAAATGCGCAAATTACAGAAAAGTTTTTGTTAAAAGCCTAGAGATATTGGTGAATTAAACTGCGCAAATTACAGAAAAGTTTTTTTCAAAACTAAGAAATACTTATTGGTGAAATTAAACAGCGCAAATTACAGAAAAGTTTTTAAAAAAACTATAAAATATTAAAATTTGTGTAAATTCTTAACAAATTTGTGGCTAAAACGCGTTGGTGTGCAATTTGTAAAAAAAAAGAAGGAATTGGGAAAGAGCACTTTTTTTAAAGTTCCTAAAGATGAACAGATGAGAATTAAGTAGAGCGAGGTTTGACAGATGCATTTTTTGTAAACTCTCATATTTGCATTGACCACTTTCTTCCAGAACATATAATAGTAGTAAATTATATTTAATGCCCAATGCAGTGCCTTCCATACAACCTTTGAAACCAAATGATGAAAATTCTGGGTAAGTTAATATATAATTGAGAACCATATATAATAGCTGAACCATATTCACATCAGTAGTCAAGTGATTTTTCCAGCTTTTGGGTATGTATGAGCATGTGGTTAGATAAATGGGAGACTCATGTGCGTTTGAGTGTGACTCGGGTCAGTGAAAAAGTGTACACAATTTCATAGAACCATAATTAAAAAGATTTATATTATATTATATTAACGTTTAGGTTAACATTGATGGTGGAAAAATGTTCTCCCATGTACCCATATTATATTTGATCATCCCGTTTGTAGTACTATGAAATATTAGCCGTAGACCCGATAAATCCATGGGTCCTTATTAGATTCTACGATGAGCTATTCGTCTATCAGTTTGTTGACATCGTGATAGAGGATAAGGTGTGTTTGGTATAGAAAGTGGCAATTATCGGCCCAGTCGGATTTTGAGTTAACTTAAAACTAACTTATGGTTAACCAGAAATGAGTCACAGGTGACTGAAAAGGTAACTCATTTGCTTGTAAAAACTATTCATATACTACTATATACTTTACTATACTATACTATACTTTAGACCCGTTTCAGCTAACTAAGTTAACTTATTATGAATTAGCTTCTGGTGCATAAATAAGCGAGTAGTTAGCTGTGCAATTTTCTTATATATTTATATTATTTTTTATACAAATTTATCCTAAAATTGGTACATAATCTATATGCATCAATATCTTCTATTATTCATTATAAAGTGTATATTCCTAAAATAGTAAATTTTTTATAATAATTTCATTTTTCATTGCAAAGAAAAAAATTCATTTTCTTAATTTTACTTTTTAATTATATCCGAATGACGTGACTATGTTCTGTGTATAGATAAATCATTCTGCTAAAATGTTTTCGAATTGGCCAGTTATTGGTCATAGCTCCCATATAAAGTCATTAACATTTGCTCTAGATCCACCGACTATTCATCGAAAACTGCGGTAAGCGATGAAGATGTTTTGCCTTTAGTAGAATGTCAGAACATACTGTCCACAGACTTTTGTACAACAGTTGGTACAAAAATGATCAACTTTGGAACAGTTGTTTCATATGAAGACTTTGTCTTCTCAGAAAGTGTTCCTAATACGTTGGAAAAAATTTACACAACTCAAGAATCCCAGACAGAGTAAGCAAATCTACCCAATTAAAATGTAATTAACATTTGTAAATATATGTATATGTACTTATAGCCCTATAATTTTAGCATCAGAAGCGTCAAAATATTTAGAAAAAATTCGGATATTAGAATCCGAAAATAAGGACCTAAAGTTGAAATTAGATCAAGCAAATTTGGCAATAGAGGGCATGCGAAAAATATTTACAGAAGGTCAGATCCGAAAAATTATGTCTCCTGGACTAATACAGTGGAGATGGGAAGACATCTCAAATGCTATATGTCTACATGCATCTGGTCCAAGGGCATATCGACATATGTATAAAAATGGATATCCTTTACCCTACGAAACTACCTTACAGCGTTGGTGCCGAAAAGTCAATATCGAGGAAGGAATATTGCATACGTCGATCGAATTCATGCGGCAAATCACAGATCTTTCCACTGATGGAAAGGTTTGTGTCTTAGCTTTCGACGAAATGAAAGTTATGGAGACGTACGAGTATGATGCAGCTGGTGACGTTGTGAGGGAGCCAGCTAACTATGTTCAAGTCGTTATGGCTCGAGGATTGAAGAAGTCTTGGAAGCAGCCTGTATTTTTTAGTTACGACTGCAAAATGACCAGAGAAATATTAAATAGCATAATTATTGAGCTCCACAAGGCAGGATTTGCAGTTTTGGCGGTGGTGTGCGATTTAAAACCAACCAATCGTAAGTTATGGAACGATTTAGGTGTATCTATAGGTAAGTTTTTATACATCACAACACACCACACGTATGAACAAGGTTGAATAGTTATGACATCGCAGAGTATATGTCGGAATTTGGATTTAAATTTTTTTTGGTAATTAACAATTAAGATTTAATATTAAAGTAATTTTTAAGTCGAAATAATATTATTCAATAAAAAAAATCCTTTTTATATTAGATTCTAAGTTCCGTAATAAGATTCGTTTTAATTAAAGTATATCCTTAAAAAAGAATAGTCCTAAATTTTGATTCAATTTTTAATTTACTTTACAAATGTACTAAGATTTTAGGGTACACTAAAACTTATTTAGATTAAGTTTAAATATGTTACATTATTTACTAATTACTTTATAATTTTCTTCACTAACTTCTTAGAAAAACCGTGGTTTCTAACCCTATTCTCGAGGAGGAAAAGATTTTCGCTTTTGCAGATGTACCCCATTTAATTAAGCTTGTTCGAAACCACTACGTGGATACGGGCTTAATAATTAACGGAGTGTATTTAAGCTCACGAACCATTGCGGGTTTATTAAGAGAAACAAAAAAGTCGGATGCCTAAATTACGTACAAACTGAGCGACGAACATCTTTCCGTAAGAGGTGCAGGAAGGCAAAAAGTTAAATTAGCTACACAACTTTTTTCAAATACCACCGCCAGTGCCATAAAGCGTTGCAATGCGCTTGGATTTGATATATACAAGCCAATTGAAAATGTAGAATTTTTTAAATTAACCAACGATTGGTTTCATGTCCATAATTCCAAAATGAGCACTTATGGTTATCCTGGCAAGGTAAGTTCATTTTTTGTGTTTTTAATAAATAGTATATCTTA
Source organism: Sarcophaga caerulescens (assembly GCA_927399465.1). Classification (NCBI taxonomy): domain Eukaryota; kingdom Metazoa; phylum Arthropoda; class Insecta; order Diptera; family Sarcophagidae; genus Sarcophaga; species Sarcophaga caerulescens. The sequence goes on from OV656867.1 coordinate 38,806,681, forward strand.
AGGAACCATACGGCATTGCTTTAGACAAGCAAAGAGAAACAATAAATCGAGTGAATGAAATTATGTCAATCCCGATAATTCCCGGCAAAAAATCTATAGAACAATTCCAGAAAGGGATTCTTATTTCAAACAAATCTTTAGACATGCTTCATGAGTATGTAAAGAAGTTCTACATGTCTTATATACTAACGAGCCGCCTAAACCAGGATATCTTAGACAATTTCTTTGGTACTATACGAAGCAAAGGTGGGTTGAATGATCACCCTACACCAAAGGATGTTAAACATAGACTACGCAAATACATATTGGGTATGTCTTCATAAAAAATATATACTTTTATTTTACTTTTTTTAATAAATCTTGCTACTTTCAGCAAAAAACACTGTAGAATTGACGGATGTACTTGAAATTGAAGAATTGAAGATCAGCGTTCAACTGTTTTTGTCCTAAATGGCTATTAGATATAAATAAATAAATAGTCTAGTAGGTAGTTTGCTGGCTTACTAGACATGAGCCCACGATTCAAACCCCTTGGCGGACATCTCCAACAAAACGAAATGTGAAAAAATATTTCTCCGGTAACTTCCTTGTGGCAAAAACTGTGAGAGTAAATAAAATTGCCACGATAAGGTTTCTCAAAAATCTGTCGTTCGGAGTCGACTTTAAACAGTAGGTTCCGCCACTCATGTATAAAATTAACACACACAAAATAAGTGGTTTGAGAAAAATTAGGTCATAATCCTGATTGAAGAGTTATAATGACCAATTATGTATGTATGTATTTTTTACAAAAGTACCATTTGATGCAAAAAAGGACTTTTTCAGTACCATTTAAATTTTGCAACACTGCTACTGACTTTGTCTGCTTCAGCGTTTTCAACTATAAATTTTCAAAAAGCACCAAACTCGTAAAAAAAACGCGTAATTTTTACAAAAAAGCACTAAAACATAATATTTATTTTAGGCCCCGATTATGGTTTACAACAGTTGTAAATTTAATGTTGTATTTTTAAAATTGCGATTATGATTTACAACAGTTGTTTCTAAGTGTTGTCAGAACTGTCAAAAACTTACAACAGCTCATTAGCTGTTGTCTTGTTGCCGCGGTAAGTTTAAAAAAGGAAATGGAGAAAAATTTGGAATAACAGTGCAAATAATTTTTTGTGGAAATTTTAAAAATTATGCATAACTGTAAATATTTTATAGAAACATAACCAATAAAGCTGGTCGAGTTAGTGAGAGCAAATCCTGACATTTATATAAATGTCAGGATTTGCTATTTTAATTTTAAGTACTTTTGAAATGAATTTATTGCAATACATACAATAAAAAAATATAATCAAGCAGAACATATATTTGTAATTTTAGTGGCAGTTTCAGGAGAATAGTGCAAATCTCCTGTAGAAAGCAAACATCGAAATCTGCTTTTCTGTTCTACACCAATCGTTCTTTCAATAACGTTTCTTGCTTTGGAATGGACTGTATTAAAATGGAGCTCTGGTGATCCTTCCGCGGCATTTCGAAACGGAGTTATTAAAAACGTTTCCATTAGTATGCTGCGTCACCTTAACACATAAAATGCATACATGCATATCGTCGTCGAAAATCCAAAAGTACGTATCATCAAAAAAATCAAAATCGAGTTTTTGGTAGATTATGTTTCGTAAGGTTATCTAACATATCTCTACCAATTTTTAGATTTTTGCGACCAAAAATAACGTTTTTATATCAATAATTCAAAATGTTTCTACATATGAAGTACATGTTATTTTATAACTTTTTTTGCTGCTCCTGTAAAATTAGAAAAATGTTTGTTACGTACTTTTGGATTTTCGACGACGATATGTACATATATCTGTATTTATAAAAAGGAAAGAAATGTTATAAACAATACTGAATTTTATAATTGAATAATTTTACGTACTCAGTATCTGGTAATTCCAAAGGGTTGGAACTGTCCCCAATTTTATTTGCACTTTGTTGGTATCCTCATCATCATCAAAGAATAATAATATCCATTATTTATATTTAAAATTTTTTTTAATGTAATAATTTTTGTTTTCAATTGACAGTTTTATACACTCAGGGATGTATTTTAAAGGAAAAGTATACTAACATTTAAGAACAACCCTGTGACATACCCACCATCTAAATGTTGTGAACCATAATCAAGAAAGTAATAAATGTTGTGTTGTCTCTGTTATAACACATTTATATAATCAGTAACAAAATTTACAACCCAAAATTAATATTATTTATTTAACTCCAGCAATAATAAGGAAAAGAGTTTTTGTTTTATTTATTATATGATTTTTTAAAAAGTATATAACATTATTTGAGTTAATACTTTGTATTAATTTATTTTTTAAAACAAATAATTTTTTATTTCTTTTATTAGTTTTAAAAACTTTTTTAGTTTTAACAATTTTTTTATATGGTTGCAAATATAATGTATTTCAAAAAAAACAATGAGATCAAACTCTAATAAAACAAGTAACAAAAATTAAAATAAATAATAAAGTAAAACAAAATTAAACAAAAATAAAAAAATAATATAACAAAAATAAAAAACAAATTAAAAAAATAATATAACAAATATATAATGTATTTAAAACAAAACATTGATGTATAATATGTAACTTATAAAGAGTTGCATTTCAAAGTAATACCTTTTTGAAACGTTAAATAATCTACACTTGAGAAATTATTTTTTTTTAAATTTTTGATTTGGTGTCACTGACATGAAAAGAAAAGCACTAGGCACTAACTCGAAAATTTTCCGCGTCGAAAGTTTTAAAAAGCACTAAAATCAGTGCTAAAAGCACTGAGTTGACAACGCTGGTCTGCTTGGTCTTGTCTTTTTATATGCGAACCAGTGATGTCAGATGTAGAGAATTTTCCCTTTTTGTAGGGATATTTTCAAAAATTTTAAAACTTAGGGAAAAAGGGAGAGATTTTTTATTTTATGCGATATGTAGGGAATTTTTAAAATTGTCTTTTTTTTAACACATTAATCAAAAAAAATTAATAACATTCAACATTCCCAAATGATTCGATGAACGCACTTTTCCAATCAAAAAAACCATTAGCTCATGTATTCCATTTTGAGTCATTAAAACTTTTTTAAGCTTGGTCAAAATTTCATTAAAAAGTCTGAATTGAGGTTTGATTGCGTTGTACGATCGCCACATGTTTCGTTGAAAATTGAGGAAATTTACGTTGGAAGTGAGTGTTAAGAATTATTAAAAAGTTTTCCACAGCAATCAAATAAAATCCGACTGTCTTCAATTTTACATAACTGCCTTAGAGGAAACCCATAGAAGACTACCTTTAAAAAATGATACAATTTTTAAAGAAATGGAATTTTTAAGCCCAGAAGTAGCCAGTTTTGGCATCAATAAACATGTTTTTCAATTTAAATTAGTGTGCCAAAAATTTAATATTGATATAAATAATTTAATATTGATATAAACAGTCTTACACAAGAGTGGTTGACAATAGAATACAATTTCTCCGAGCATGAAAAGCAGCGCTTATCTAAACTAGACGTGGAGAAATTTTGGTCTCATCTGTGCAAATCAAAAAACTTTAGTGATCTTTTGGTATTTCCAAACTTCGCAAAAGTGGTAAACATATTGTGGTAAAGCCACACGCCAATGCGGATGCCGAGAGAATATTTTCTGTGGTTACAGATGTAAGAACAAAGAAAAGAAACAAATTAAGTCACGATATTTTAAACTCAATTTGTATAATTAGATCTCATTTACAGTCTAATACAATGAACTGCGTTAGCTTTAAGTGCACTGCTAGTCATTTTAAAAGAATGATCTCTGAAGAACTCTATAATTATTTTTAAAAAATAACTTTTTTACTTTATGCTTTATTTTTGTGATATTTTTTTTAATGAAATTAAAAAATATATACATATGTATATATTTTTGTATTGTACCTGAATTAATTAATGTACAAACCATTGTTAATGTAAATAAAATTTACTTTTCTTAAAAAATAGTGTTTTCTTTATTAACATCATTAAATTTATAGCGAAGGGAAAGAAAAATTTAAAGTAGGGAAAAAAAGGGATTTTTTTTTCAGAAACATAGGGATTTTTAAAATTATCGTCTGACGTGGAATGTTCGGGGTTTCGCATTCTCGAGAATTCTTTTGCGACTACATTGTTTGTTGTTGCGTTTGCTTACTTGTCTGTCCCATTTGCTCTCATGCTTATTGTTGTTGGTTTACTTGGAACGTGTTCGATGTATTTGTTAGTGTGTATTTGTGGTGTGTTCATTGTGTACGCATTGTCTGTAGTTTTTGTAGCTTTTGCTTAATGTTTTTATATGAAACGATATTAGGTCGTTTCGATCTGCGTAACAATATCTAAGTTACACAGCTCATAATAATTATAATATAATTTTTAATTGTGTTCTAATAACTTTTTTTTTTTTTTTTTTTTTATTTAATTATTAGTAGTATTTTTAATACTTTTACATTACATTTATTATATAATATTTAAATCAATCATTAATTTAATTTAAAGCTCTAATTTAGTTAACATTGTTATATCTAATAAAATTCACAATTTTCTTTCTAAAAATATTAATATTTTCCTCATTTTTTATACTAGATGGCAGCATGTTATACTCTCTAAGTCCTTTGTAGAATAGTGAACGTTGCGTTGCATTAGTATCTGATCGTTGTAGTCTGAATTCACTGTTATTCCGTAGATTATATGGTTGAGAATCGCCAACATATTGTAATTGCTCAACTAGATAGTCAGGTGCATTGCCCATATCCATTTTCTTGACGAATGTCAGTGTCGTTAACTCTATTCTTTGCCGAATGTTCATCCATTTTAAGGTGTCCAACATATATTGTATTGAAGTAAAACGGTTGCATTTTAAAATAGTTCGCATGGCCTTGTTCTGTAATTTCTGTAACCTATTTATTTGCTCATCTGTGCAGCACGTATATAATATAGTTGATCCGTACTCAAAATGAGGTTTAACAATCGTATTGTATACGTTTATCGCTGTCATTATTGAGAGTTTATTTCTAATGCGTTTAAAAAATCCTATTTTCTTTCCAATTTTTTTACATATATATTCTAAATGTTCTTTGAAATTTAAATCTTTATCTATTAAAAAACCCAGATATTTTATTTTATTTACTTTTTCGATTATCACATCATTTATCTTAAAAGGTATATTATTGTTCATATTGATTTGCATTATCTTTGTTTTACTTTCGTTTAATTTTAATTTGTTCATTTTCAGCCACTTGTTAATCCTGTCCATGTCCATTTGCAAATTTTCATAGCACATTTCATCTGTTGGTGCTTCTGAAAAAATCAGAGTATCATCAGCGTAAAGTACTATTTCACACTTTTCCAAAACTTTCTCCAAATCATTGATATATATGATGAATAAAAGTGCCCCCAGAATTGATCCCTGGGGTACACCAAAATCGTTTTCTACTTCCATTGATTTTACGTTATTAATTTTTGTAATTTGTCTTCTATTGTTTAGATATGATTGGAACCATTTCAATTCGTTATCTTGTATACCGTAGTTGTATAGTTTTTTTAATAAAATTTCACGATCGATTGTTTCAAATGCCCTTTTGAAATCTAGAAAAATAGCTAAAATTTTATTGTTTTTCTCCATATATTTCCATCTATTTATAACGTAACTTAAAGCAGTCTCGCATGAATGTTTCTTTCGGAATCCAGATTGATATTTTGAAAAAATTTTATGTTTTTCTATATATTCTTCCAATTGGTTTTTGACAGTTTTCTCGAGGATTTTTTCACACGTTTTTAGACCATTGATAGGCCGAAAGTCTTCGCATTTCATTGTATTTTTCACTTTCTCAATAGGTGTAATTATTGATTCCTTCCAGTTATTAGGAAATGCTCCAGATTCTAAAGACTTGTTTACTATATTCATTATTCTATCGCCTACTATGTCCCAGTTATCCAATATTATGTTGTTATTTATTCTATTGTAATCTGATTTTTTATTTAATTCTTTACATATAATTTTTATTTCTTGTAGATTTATTGCACGAAATTTAAATTTAATGTCTATCACAGCTATTTTATTTTCATATTGCACAAATTCAATGGAATTATTTATTTCCTTAATACTATTAACAAAATATTTATTGAATTCATTAGCTATTTGTATATTATCATTATATTCTATATTGTTAAAAATCACAGTCTTTATCACAGATCTGGGTTTCCTTAAAACTAGTTCCTTTATTTTGCTCCACATTTCCTTTTGGCCATTTGTATTACATATTTTATTATCTATAAATTTATTTTTTTCGTTCTCGATAGTCACTTTATATTTATTCCTTATTATTTTATAGTTTTCCCATGCCTCAATAGTATCTTCAGTAATCGCTCTTTGATATTTAAAAATTTTTTCCATTTTCATAATTCTAATATCATTACTGAACCATTTATTCTTATTATATTTTTCATTTATTAGTTTTTTAAAAGTAAATTTTTTTATTGTGTCCTCGAGACATTTATCAAGATGGTTTACGTAACAGTCTAAATTATTTATTTCCTTATTTTCTATTATTGCACTTAGTTCATTTTTGAATCTGTTTTTATTATATTTAAATATTTCTATTTCCGATATTCTTTTATTAGCAATACCTTCATTATGTATAAATATGTCAATAGTTTCATGATCGGCTATCTTATTATTTATGTTAATTTGAGCTAAAATATTATCATTATTCGTTATCACATAATCTATTAATGTTTTTGAATTATTTGTTATTCTAGTACAATCGTTCATTTTTTGTTTTAGGCCATTGTCATTTATTATGCTTTCCAATTTATTTTTATAAAAATCTTTCATCCAGTCAATGTTAAAATCTCCTACTATTATGATATCACAGCTTTCCTCACATATTTCCTCTAATACTTCCTGAAAATCATTGCAAAATTCACCTTTGGAACTACTTGGCGATCTGTAAACAACCGTTATCAAAAATGATGTTTTTTCGTAGTTTGCTTTAAAGGCACTTATCCAGTATTTTGTTTCTTTTACATATTCCTTAATTTTCTTGATGTTCCAACATTTTTTGAAATATACAATTACACCTCCGGTTCTATTGGATTTTGATAATGTTCTAAATTGATGATATTGTTCCATTTCAATTTCGGATTCATCCACTTCATCTGTCAAGTGTGTTTCAGATAACATTATAAAGTCTGGTTTATTTTCCTCGATTACTATTTCCAGTGGATTAAAATTATTTAGCAAACCTTGTATATTGGTATATATTCCATGCCATTGCGTTGGTTGTTAGGACATTATGCCTATCCTCTTCTTTTTTAAACTAAGTTTATTCTGATATACCGGGCATTCTCTATTATTAGTGTTATGATTTTCGTCTAATCCTAAATTAAGTCTATTATTTTCTTTAATACAATTTATACATTTATTAATAATCTCCTTATTGCACTCAGTACTTTTGTGTTTTCCATGGCACTTATAACAAATATCTTCATTTTTACACTCAGATGCTTTATGATTGTATCCATGGCACTTGAAACATTGTAGGACATTTGTTCCATCGAAAACTCTGCATCTGTCCCATCCAACATTTATTTTCTGATTTTTCATAACTTGAGAATATGATTCATTATCGATTTTTATTTTAGCATTATAAATTGTTTTATTGTATCTTTTTGTTTCAAACATTTTAATTATTTCCATCTCACTTTTTTCTAGTATTTCATTTTGTCTTTTAATTTTTTCCATAAGTTCTTTTTCGGGTATTTTGAAATTCATGTCCGTTACTATTATGTGCATTTCAACTTGTTTTGGAACCGTTATTTCATAATCTCCACTTATCTCATTTTGTATTGCTTTTTTCATTTTATCTCTTTCTTCGGTATTCTCGCTTCGAATAACTATTGCACCGTTTTTTTTATTCTCAACATTCGTTATTTTAAAATTTATTGGATTTACTTTTTTATTTAATTCTTCCTTTGTTTTTACTACACTTTGTTTTTCCTTTGGTTTAATAATCAAAGGGAAATTTTTCGAGACATCTGGCATCTCTATATTTTTTGCAACCGTTTGAGCATAAGTCATTTTCGTTTTGACGTTTGTATCGTTTATCACCTTCTTTATTTCATTGCACATTTTTAAATTACTTTTCTCTATTATGTTATACATATCTTTGTTTTTATTTTCAACTTCGTTTATGTTTCCATATAAATTCTTTACCACTTCTACGTTGTTTTCACACATTTTTTGAATTTTATCTATTTTTTTTAAATCTTTCATCGTATCTCATTTCAATTGCTTCTAGTAATGCCTTTATTTCACTTTCATTTTGCTTCAGCGAGCTTTCAAATTCATTTTTATATTCAAGTAATGTTTGTTTATTTTTATTCACTCCATCTTGTATATCCCTTAAAACAAGGTCTACATTTTGTATATACTGCATGCAGTCATCACAAATAAAACGAACATAATTGTCTTCATCAATAATTTTCGCCGAATATTGATCGATACCGGCACATTTTCTTGTAAAGTGAAAAACTTTATCGCATACACCATTGCATCTAATGCCACTTTCTCCCCTAATTGCTGATCTGCATTTACTGCATTCAGCCATTATCTATATATTTTCCACCAAAATTCCTGCACTCAAAAATAACCGGGTATTATTGTTTATTTTTATGCTTTTTTAAATAGTCTCTATCTATTTTAAAACACTATTTTTATTTTTTTTTTAAATTTTCACAGAGCTTTAATTTATTTTGTTTGTTTATTCAACCAGTGTAACTCAGTAAATAATTAAATAAACTTTGCTACTCAATAAAGGATTGTATGAGGCTTCATAAATGAGATGAAATTTCATGAGACAAATTACTTTTGTGCGTATTTCCAAATGGACTTCTGTAACTAAAATGTACATGGTTAAATATCGGCCTGATCGTATTTGTTAAAAAGATCTTGTGCATTTTGGGTTTTTTACAAATGAGATGGAATGTGAAAGGGGTAAGCAAGATTTTAGTAATAAAGTGATCGTCCTTAATGCAACAAGTGTCCTTATATTTGAATACAAAAAATGCCAGTGAAAAGAGGTTCAAAAAATATTATACAATTGGTCTATTTCAATTACAACAAAGGCAAATCTGCCAAGGAAATCGGTGATATGTTCGCCCTGAAAATCAGAACTGTATATAATATCATATACCGTGCTGAAAAAGAAGGACGACTAGAGTTAAAAGGATCTACAGGCAGGACAAAAAAGATGATGCAGCGAGTTGAAAGAAAAATTATTAAAACCGTTTATGATAGCCCGCAATCCAGTACGAGAGGATTAGCTCTTCAAGTGGAAAAAGTCTTAGGGTTACGTGTTTCCCATGAAACCGTCAGAAATGTTCTTCAAAAACAAAAATATTCTTCGAGAGTGGCTTGGAAAAAACCCCTGCTGTCACCACAAAATGTTGAAAAGAGGTTTCGATTTGCTACCGAACATGTTTCACTTCCTCCGGAGTACTGGGATGAGTTTGGCGTAAGCCTCTGACAGCTCTAGAAAATAAAAATCTTATTCCTACAGTAAAGTTTAGAAATTTTTCCGTAATGGTATGGGGCTGTATATCCAGCAAGGGAGTTGGTGTAATCAGGACTTTGGATGAAATAATGACTAAGGAAGTATTTCTTGATATTTTAAAAAAATAACCGATCGACAGCATTAAGAAATTTGGTTTTATTGACCCGGTTAATCCGAATAAATTCTATTAGAAATACTATCATGATAATGATCCTAACCAAAAATCTTATTTATGTAAGTCCTGGTTACTATACAACTGTACCAAAGTTATTGATACTCCAGCCCAAAGTCCTGATATTAACCCTATCGAAAATTTGTGGGTTCATTTAAAGAAAAAGGTAGGAAAAAGATCGCCCACAAATAAAAACGAATTGATAAAGTTCATCAAAGAAGAGTGGGAAAAAATTCCATTAGAATATAACATTCCGAAGCTTATTCAATCCATGAGAAGTCGTCTGAAAGCGGCAATTAATGCTCAAGGTGGACACACAAAATATTAGCACTATAAATTTAAAAAAATTGCATAAGTCGTAATATTTTATCAAATGTGCAAACATTTTTTTGACAGCAGTAAAATTAAGTTGTTTTTGTTTTTTAATATTTTACATTAGAATATTTTCATTGTTATTAAAAAAAAAAAAATCCTGTTTGAAAAAAATTAAAATGTTGGCTATTTATATTAGAAATTAATGAATTTTTCGAAGTTTTTATTATTTTTCTCTATGTGCAAAGATTTTTTTGACAAACTGTATGTAACTACAGAGATTGCACGTGTTTGTATTTCTGCATTTTAACTACTACCAAAGAAAATAAAGTATAAAGAATGTGCATCTTAACATATTTTGGAATATTTTTCAAAAATATTTCAAGACGCGGGGGGAAAGATAGGAGGGAAGTAAACAGAAACGAAGAGCGTAACATACGTTGCTCTCATTCTTTGCTCTCATCGCGATGAGGTCAAAGACTATAAATATATGAAGATGTTGCACTGCCAGTGCCAAATTTGTCGATGGCAGTACGGCTTCTGCCACTTATTGTACTCAGAGAACTTATTATACTCAGAGAACGTATTGTTCTCTTCTCTAATTTATTCTCATATGCGTGTATACGTGTGTGCTTGTACATTGCCAAATAAAATAATAAACAAACTGAAAGATGTCTTGTTTTCACAAAATGTATGTGCCTGTCGAAAAGAAATATTACCGTTTGTTTTATTGTAGGGTAAGAATATGTGTTTTATTGTTGTAGAAATGAAACTATATCGATTCGCACCGAAATAAAAAATCCACATTTTGTGTGGACAATTGAAACTGAAAAACTGAAAAATTGTTTTATAAAAAGTGTGAATTTAAAAATTGTAGTGCATGCTCAAACAAAACGTTTAATAAATATAATATATAATTAAAATCATAAATCATATTTTTAGAAGATATTTATAGGACTGGAAATATATCAGAAAGTACACATATCCCTGATATAGATGTCGCAGATATATACGATGAAAATAAAGAATATTTTAATGAAGGCACCGATTGTTTTACGTCCAACAATTAGCCAATTGAATTAACATCAAGTCGATATTTTGTTGGTTACATAGCTCAACGAATATCTTGCGTTAAATGTCGTGTGGATATAATCAAATCAGCGCAAATTTTGTCATATCCTTCAGAAATGTTCGTTCATGCAAAAAATTATATAAAAGATTCCGACTTTGGAAGTTTGTGCGCTCCATCTGATTTATTTTTTGAAGTTTGCAAAATTCATATAAGTCTTCGAAAAAATTTTTTTAGAAAATAAATCTATAAAAAAACAAAAAAACATTTGTAGTTGGCCAAAAAATGCACAAAAAATACAATTTATTCCTTGGTTTGATGAAAATAACGAATGTTATAAACACAGAATGGAGATGCGTAATTTACTAATTGTTGTTTTACTACGGAAGCATTCCACATGGGAAACATACAAATTCAAATTATCCAGTATGGAAAAAGTTAAAATTTTGAACCATTAAAATGATAAATAAATTTAATAAATACTAAACAAAAAAAGCACTCGTTTTATTACAACTTCATTCTATACAAAAATAGACACATATGGTAAATACATACATACATAATTGAATAGTAATATATAATTCGGTGCGAATCGATATAATTTCATTTCTACAACAATAAAACACATATTCTTACCCTACAATAAAACAAACGGTAATATTTGTTTTCCACAGGCTATTTGCACATACATTTTGTGAAACAAAAAAACTTTCAGGTTGTTTATTATTTTATTTGGCAATGTATGTATACATACATGCACACACGTATACACGCATATGAGAATAAATTGCTTAGAGAAAAGAACAATACGTTCTCTAAGTATAATAAGTTCTCTGAGTACAATAAGTGTACTGAGTCTTTTTTGTTTTCTTTCTCTCAGTTAACATGAGAGTGAGAACGACGATTCAGCTTTCCCTGTTACCTACCCCCCTCATAAGAAAGAAGCACAAAATTTTGTCAATTTTAAATACACTGTGTGCAACATCTTTACATATTTATAGTCTTTGGTCAAACAATAAAAACGATCATACATACATAATCGTACATACGCATATACATACGTACGATGAGAGCAACACATTGTTACGCTCTTTGTTTGTGTTTATTTTTCTCCTGTCTTCCCTCCCTCATCAAGAAATGATTTTTAAAAGAGATTTTGGTGAGAGCGGGTCTTACTGGTACATCCCGCCATAAGAAATTTTACTTCTCATGATGCGCATTCTTTATATCCATATTATTTGCTACTACACACTGACACAGCGAATTAAATTTTTCTACAATTTTACATAGACTTTCCCAAGTTTTCTCTGGTTGCCAGATGTCCACATGTTACTACATTTAAATTTAAATGAACAAAAACTAACTCCGGAAATATTGTTTTCCTTACAGACTCAAAGCGACAAAACAAAAAGTAAGAAACCAAAAAAAAATATTATAAAGCAAATGACTGTCAAAATCTAATTTACAATAAATTTACCAAAATTACATTTTTCTTTCCTCTCTTTCCTTCTGATTTTCTCATGCCCAAAACTCAGATATGAACACTCCATTCTTTTTTATATTAAATGCTTTAAGAAGTAAGTAAATACAACAAAAATATGTAGAAATTTCTTGGAGAGTAATACCCAAAAACCCAAACAATATATTACTGGTAAAGCAAAAAAAGTTGAATTTTTTTTTTAATTTCGTAAATTCACAACATGCCCAACAACTGTAAATCACCATTTTCTGTTGTTTCTTTCGTTTACCCTGCTCTGCAAAAATAATGACTTTTATCAATCCATAGTGACGCAGACACCAGATGTATAAAACGATGTAAAATGCAATTTCTTTCGTGGTTAATAAAAATACTGATTGTGTGTGGAGTACAACATCTGTAGTGTGTTTGACTAGTCTAAGTTGTCATACCCTTTGTAAGCAACTCAATAACAACACATTCTTGTTGATATTGTCCACACTGCATATATGTTGGGACAGCGTGTATTATACTGTCTCAGCATATTCACACATTTATGGTGTGTGAGAACTTAAGATATTTAGCATACGTTAGTTTTAAATAATTAAGTATAAGTCAAGTTGAATAATGACTATACAAGGGAACAGTCGCATTAGCGGCTGTTCCCAAATAATAAATAAATAAAGTAACGATAATTTTTATTCATTAATATTACATGGCGATCCTGCCGTGCTAGAACCGGGCGCGCAATTTTTCATTAATTTCTCCAAATAAAACTAACTAACTAAAGTGATAAAAAGCAAATACAAATACAGTACTTTTCGATTATAGTCACAACCCTCAAGCCACAATGTGCTTAAAAAGAAAATCTCATATATTCAATTTTTGTGAAAAAATAAAAATTCATTTTTATTACAAAAATAAATAAAATGTACATGAATTCATTGCATTTAAAAATAATTATTGTTAATATTATCTAAGAAATCAGTAATTTTAGCCTGTTTTAGCTTGAGGATATTGTTTACAAATGTTTCCTCCATTTTTTCGAATAAAAAATTTGTATTTATATCTTGCTCTGAGCAAAAATGTCGCAAAATATCTACTGCATTTAAAATTTCTTTAATCGAAAACCGTTTTTCCTCAACAAAAACTTCTTCATTTGTATCCAAATCAGTTTCCGTTGGATAATTTTCGGCGTTTATTGAGTCTAAAATTTCTTCATCCGACATAGCGCCATGGCAAATTAAGTCATCATCGCAATGTAAATATTCCGGAGAAAGGTTTTCGATTTCGGTAACATCATCATCGGTAGTATCATTTATTATATAAAAACCAGCCTACAAAAAATTAATTCAGCATGAAAAAAATAAATTTTTATACATATACATAGTAGTGGTTTGTGATTTTGATAAATAATTTTTTAGAATGTGACAATATCGTGAAGTTTTTTCATATAATATGACTTTTAATAACCACGGAGATTTTTTTTTTTATTTATTTAAGTCTATGGATTTAATCCGTACAAACATTTAATATAATATTAAAAATACATACTATACAAAAGTTTAATTAATTAATTTAAGTTAAGGAGTTTAAATATAAGATTACATCTCTTTTTATAATTTCTAAATTTTTATTAAAATCAATTAGTTGAAACAATAAATTAAATTCATTACATCGAATTTTTATTGACGATGAAAAATGGATTTATTTTCAGAATCCAGAATGCAAAATATCATTTCTTAATCCGGCACTGCCATCAATTGCGACTGATAAGCCACATCAGCCAACACGGTGAAACCTTTCAAACAGATCGCTACTGGCACAAATGATCAATTAGAACCAAAACCCGACAAGAATGGCCCACGGATGGGAAATTGATTTTAACAAATTGCACTAACTTTCACAAAAAATTGTACTTTTCTCAGCCCGATTGTACTAAATTCACTTTTTTTATTAAAAATTAAATAAAAATATAAATGACCATTCTTTTTACATATATTTATGTACATATATGCATAAAAAACATAAAAATTAACAAAAAGGTACATTGCAATTTCTTTGATAATAGGTAAACTTAACAACTTATTTTAATACTTAACTATGTATAAAGGAATACAAAAGTTTATGAGATCTAAATTTTAAATCACTATTTATGATACATTTTTTGCTAGCAAACTATTTGTTATTTCAAAATTGTGGCAACACGAATTAAATGACTTCAATAAATCCCTTGTTTGGATTAAATTGGAGACAGTCGAAGCAAACAGTCTATTTCTCCCTTTGGTTTTTATTAAATTTTGGTACGAAAAATTGATATATTTGCAGATGAATGTGGAATGGATAATATTCCTTTTATAACTCTTGAAATGTTATTGAACATTGGTTCATTTAGTTAATTTTTTATTCCTGATACCTTCGACCAAAAGATACATATTGTTACGTTTTTACCTTTTTAAAAACGTTTAAATATGAGTTCGTTAATTGCAAACCAAAGTAAAAACAAATATGTGTTTTATTTCAATTAAAAACTCTCTCTTTCTTTATTGTTCACGCTTTTTGTGCCACTCACTGTTCACACTTAATCGATACAACATTAATTGCTTGCTATTATTCACACACAACTATTACTCGCAACCGATATCTTCCAACACGACTATTTATTGTTCACACGCAACTTCACTCAAGACTGACTCAATTACAACTGACTCACTGCTTGCCTTGTCTTGCCCTTTTATATGCGAACCTCTTCAGTCTGATGATGGTTCTCGAAGTGGAAGGTTCGCGTTCTCGCCTTCTCGAGAATTCTTTTGCGACTACATTGTTCATTGTTGCTGGTTTATTTAGAAGATGTTCGATGTATTTGTTAATGTGTATTGTGTACACATTGCTTCTTGTTGTGTTCGCTTATGTTGCGTTTGGGTTATCGATCTCTCTCTTACACATACTGATGTTATTGTTGCTTTATGTAAGGTTCGGTGCACATATGTGTTAGTGTGTATTTGTGTCGTGTGTATTGTGTATTGTGTACGCATTGCCTCATGGTCTTTGTATGTATTTGTAGCTTTTGTTTATCGTTAATGTTAAACGATATTAGGTCGTTTCGATATGCGTAACACTGCCGCCCACTTAAGCCTGTTCGTCCCGAATAGGCTCATTATCTCTTCTCCCATATTTTGCCAGTCGCTCTATGTGTACGACCTTCATTTTTGTTCGCGGGCTGTTAGCTTTCTGTATCCTGTACACGACATCATTTAACCGTTTAATTATTTTGTACGGTCCATCCCAGCTGGTTTGTAGCTTGGGAGATAGTCCCTTCTTCCGCTTTGGGTTGTAAAGTAAAACCAGCTGTCCCTCATGGAAGCCCTCCGTGTTTGCTGCACGATCATACCTTTCATTCTATCGCTGACCATTTTTATTCGGGTGCGCACAAATTGATGAAGTTCATTTAGGCTTTCTTCTTTTCCAGTGGCATCCCTCTCTGTGGCGGGCTTAACTCCAAACTCCAAGTCACCGGGCAGTTTTATTTCAGTCCCAAAAATTACCTTGGCGGGTGATCTAGATGTTGAATCATGGACTGCAGATCGGTACGCCAGTAGAAACCTCGGAACATGTTCGTCCCAGTCCTTCTGCTGCTCGCTCACTACTTTCCGCAAGTACTCCTCCAGGGTTCGGTTAAATCGCTCTACCATTCCGTCTGACTGTGGGTGAAGCGGCGTCGTTCGAGTCTTCTTAATACCGTATACTTCACACATTTCCTTGAAAACAGCTGACTCGAAATTTCTTCCTTGATCGGAATGTAGCTCCATTGGAACCCCGTAGCGGCATACCCAGTTGTTCACAAAAACGCTTACTATTGTGCTCGCCTCTTGATTGGGTATGGCATACACTTCCGGCCATTTGCTGAAATAGTCCATCACCACGAGAACATATCGGTTTCCGGCATTGCTGACTGGAAAAGGGCCTGCTACGTCCATCGCTATCCGCTCGAAAGGTGCGCCTGAGTTATACTGTTGCATCTGACCTTGACTTCTTCTTACTGGGCCTTGTGGGGACCTCGCTTGTGGGAAGCCAGCACTTGTCCCTCAGTGCTAGCTCGGTTTTATTTTTTTTTTTTTAATTTAACGGGGACTCTGCTGTTGTTGGCTGGTAACTCGGCCTTTTATTGGTGAGACGGATCTTTACCTTTCTCGTAGCGCTTTCCAGTTTCCTTGGAACATGACCGCCCTTTCCACAGTTGAGACACTTAAGCATGACCTTTTGTCGTACCTCTTTCAAAACTTGCTTCAGCATCTCTTTTAGTTTATTTAACAGGCATTCTTCCTCCTTCACAACTTCCATTTTTCGCACTTTGCTTATTTGAGGTCTGAAAATCGTGCGAGCGGTCTCTTGGGCTAGTGCGAAGGCCGCAATCTCTTTTACAAACGCCTCGGTTTTAAAATCGTCTACCAGTGGATGGTTTTCTTCCGGGTATGTGAGCTGCACTAACCTCTCGCCCTCCATTTCAAAAGTTTCAAGTGACTCATAAGCCTTTTGCGCACTGCTCCCTAGCTCCATAGGGTACAATTTTCTTACGTGCTCGTCACCGAATTTACGCTGTAACGCCATCATTAAGTCGCTGTAGTTGTTTCTGCAGCTGTCTGGCATAGTTTCTAGAGTCTGGGATGCGCCACCTTTTAACACCAAGATTAGTTGCAAAGCCTTTTCTTCATCGTCCCATCCGTTTCTGCTGGCTACTGTTTCGAATTGAAATTTGAAGACGGATAGGGATGAGCTACCATCAAAGCAAGGGGCTTCTATCCTGTCGGCACCTTCCGATACGACTTGAACTGTTTCCGGTCGCTGGCTCTGGAGGTTGTAGGTCTTCTCCTCCATCATAACGAGGTTCCCGTCAACGGCTTTTTCCCAATTTGACACCTCTTCGGCGACACTCGAAACCCTTTCGCTGAATGACTCAAGTATTTCTTCTAGCTTCTCTGTTGTTACTTCAAATAGCTTCTGGTTTGCTGCTTGCATTCTTTCCATTGTTTGTTCACTATCTCGTCGCAACTCAGCCAAAAATTTCTGATTTTGAGCTCTGTAAACTTCAAGTATCTTTTGGTTTCTTCTTGCCGTAATTCGTTGTTTCCGTAATCTGAAGAAATATTACTTCGTAATCTCGTTCCAATTTTTCAACCATAGCGGCTAGCAACGAATTTATATCGATACCGCTAGGGGTTGCAGGGGCCTGTAACTCACGTTCCTCTTCGTCTTCGAACTCGTAGGATTCGATGTCAATGCCCTGAAGCTGCAGTTGTTCCCTTAACCGCCTTTGCAGTTCATTCTTCGTGCCCGTTGTTGCCAGTTCTAGTTTAGCCAACTCTCGTTTCAGCCGTTCCACTCTTAATTCGGAGAGATTCATTTTATTTTATTTATTTCTTTTTATTTTTTTATTTATTTTTA
The DNA here is from genome assembly GCA_927399465.1 of Sarcophaga caerulescens. NCBI lineage: Eukaryota > Metazoa > Arthropoda > Insecta > Diptera > Sarcophagidae > Sarcophaga > Sarcophaga caerulescens. The sequence goes on from OV656867.1 coordinate 38,824,729, forward strand.
CTTTTGGATTCTGCAATCCCACTTCTGACACCAATTGTTACGTTTTTACCTTTTTAAAAACGTTTAAATATGAGTTCGTTAATTGCAAACCAAAGTAAAAACAAATATGTGTTTTATTTCAATTAAAAACTCTCTCTTTCTTTATTGTTCACGCTTTTTGTGCCACTCACTGTTCACACTTAATCGATACAACATTAATTGCTTGCTATTATTCACACACAACTATTACTCGCAACCGATATCTTCCAACACGACTATTTATTGTTCACACGCAACTTCACTCAAGACTGACTCAATTACAACTGACTCACTGCTTGCCTTGTCTTGCCCTTTTATATGCGAACCTCTTCAGTCTGATGATGGTTCTCGAAGTGGAAGGTTCGCGTTCTCGCCTTCTCGAGAATTCTTTTGCGACTACATTGTTCATTGTTGCTGGTTTATTTAGAAGATGTTCGATGTATTTGTTAATGTGTATTGTGTACACATTGCTTCTTGTTGTGTTCGCTTATGTTGCGTTTGGGTTATCGATCTCTCTCTTACACATACTGATGTTATTGTTGCTTTATGTATGGTTCGGTGCACATATGTGTTAGTGTGTATTTGTGTCGTGTGTATTGTGTACGCATTGCCTCATGGTCTTTGTATGTATTTGTAGCTTTTGTTTATCGTTAATGTTAAACGATATTAGGTCGTTTCGATATGCGTAACAATATGTTCTCATTTTTTAAAGCTTTAATAATTTCTAAGTCCGAAAGCGTTCGAAATTGATTATTTATTGATTCAATATTCTTAATTTCAATGGGAAACATTTTTAATATAAACGGTACAATACTTGAAGTTTTACCTGGAACAACGTTTTCTGGTGTAAATTTTTTAAACCATAGTAACAGTTCATTATTTAAATCAACTTTTGCTTTTAAAACTTCACAGAATATTAAATAAAATTTCTTTGCTATTCCTTTAAGATCCAAAATAATACTGTGGTCAATATTATTTATGGATATGTATACATCAATTTCTGTTCCACAATATACATATTTCGCCAATAGGAATATGGTTTTCATTGATATTGATTTTTAATATATCATTTTCATCTAATGCATCCCTTTGTATAAAATTGAACATATACAATGAAAGTTAGCAACGAGTTGGCATATGAAAATGAAACGAAAACAAAAAATTATACAGTGATGAGACAGAATGGCTGCCTTCCAAAATGTTAGTTGCTTTGTGTTTGAACAAAGTATCGTGTTTCAAAATGCCGCTGTACAAAATATATACAAAGTATTCTATTTCAAAACGATTTATTTACAGCCATAGAAAAGTGTTTGTAATATACGTTATTTTGATTTTCATTTCATCAACTTTCATATGTAAAGCTATCTATCTTTGGCTTAATAATTTTAGATAAATAAAAATAAAATAAAAAAATCCATTTTTTATTAAAAGATTGTAAAGGTATCCATCTTTGGCTTAAAAATTAGACCATGTTTTCAGATAAATAAAAATAAAAAAATAATAAACCATTTTTTATTAATAGAGAAAAAGCAAGCATTTAAAAAAAAATTATACTATGCGACAAAATATATAAGGCATTGAATATTATCAAAAGCATCTTTTAACATACAATATTTTTTGAGTGTCATTCTGAAAAAAATGGTAAAGCATCCGCCGCACATGTGTTCTTGTCGCAGTCTGATCGACAACTAAATCAAAAAACACAAGAATGCGTGTGAGTTCTCTCCGCACAATTGTGCTATGAAATGGTAATCGTTGGTTTATATACAGTAGTAGAACTGCATACCACAGAATAGCACAGAAACGAAACGAATTTGACAGGAGCATAGGCCAAATTTGAAAGAGACAGCAAATATTACAAAAAAGTATTTCTGTCTCTTTCTAATTCTCTCTGTTTTATTTATTTATGTTTGTTAATTTTTAGGGTGGGTTTTTATTTTCTATTTTGGTAGAAATTTATGATATTTTTGCCAATGTATTCTATTTCAAAACGTCGTCAATGTGTATTTTTAATGTTCGACAGATACAGCTTCTACAAAATGGCCGTTATCAACTGTCAACCTATACTTATTCCAAATTCCTATGCAATGAAAAGTGAAATAAGATTTACGGGTTACTAAAACGGTAATCTTAAAAAAAATTTTTCAAATTAGTAGGAGATCGAAAATATTCTGTTTCGTTTATATTGATTAAACGGGCGTGGTATACTTCTTGTCTAAAATAAGTTAATATTCATCAAAAAACTTGATATTAAAATAGCTGTCCTTTCCATCAATGAGTATTAGATGTTCAAGGCCTAAATGCTTAAATTAAAAATGGAAAAAGGAATAAAAATAATAAAATAATAATAATTTTTTACTTGTTAAAGATTATTTGAATTAAATCGTTCCCGCGACTGCAACATAGGTGGTCTATTATTGCACTTTACTTTGAGTATTGCGGGTTATATCGTATCAATAGTAAATGTCATATTGCCTTTAAGGGCCTGAGTAGTGACTGTCTTCTTCACGTAGAATAGAGACTTCATGTATTCCTACAAAAATTTTCAAGTGCAGTCAAATCGCATGACTGACAAAGTATAAAATTATTTGCTGACCAAACTCGCCTCTCAATAGGATCATATTATCGCGCCCTTTGTCGCATGTAGATAAACAAGTCAGTAATTATCGCACTGTACGTAGCTTCATTGACTGCAACGTTGCGTTTTTGATCGATATTAAAGAAATGCGTCCAAGAATGCTCTCGGCATGCAAAGTGCACCAAATAATGCATATTTCAGGGCACATAGTCAGCTTTTGAGGAGGAGTTTTGAAGGAGTGTTACGAGTTCAACGTTTAGCATATGTATGTTACGATACGTATTTAACATCTAAACTCCTATAGTCAGTGAAAATGAGCTAACACAACACAGAAATCACAAGTATTTGTTAATGAAGATAAATGGGTTATCTATCACAGATTCAGGCGGGTCACCATCCGAAACGAGGGTTTTAGGATGGACGAGATCAAAGCCTGCTCATATTTATCTGCAAATTAATAGGAGGAAATGCTGAAGTACCGGTTACATCGGTCACTTGAAATCAATCAACAATTCATGAGCCACAAATTAAACGTTGTTCTAAATAATTAGTATTTTTTTTAGTATTTTAATATTGTAATGTTACTTAATTGCCTGCAAGGTACATTTCCATAGGCAAAATAAATAAATAATGTGGTGTCCGATGGTCTTGCTGGTAATGTGTCAAACTTCAAATGCCTAGGCCGTAGTTTCGATTCCCCCAGAGATCCTGAGTGTTTTGTATAAGTTAATTGCACGAGGATATTTATCCCTTTTTTTTAAATAAAAGACTTCTCCTCTTTGTGATTCAATACAGAATGTTTATTTAAATTAATTTATTTAAAACTAAGTTCTTAACAACAAATAAATGCTGACAAAGTAATTTTAATTAAGAATTGATTCAAGAATTGACCAATCAGAATTTAATAATTGACAAAATGTAACAATTAACAAAAACTTCAAAAAAAAAAAATTTTAAACATAAATTGCAAGCTCAAGTTTTAAGTATTTAGCAAGAGTGCTATCATATTGCATGCACGCGTAAAAGGCAAAATAATTTGACACTGCAGTATGGGTATTCATACACTGCCGTTGATGTAATATGGGTATTCACCTAGCACTGTTATTCATGACGTTATTAACTTATATAAAGAAATTGTTGAGAAAAAATGACGAAGATCCCACACTACCTCTCAACCCTTCCCTCTGTAACTATCTCCCTGTTATTCCAACACAATGCACTTCATGAGTAGGAATTATCTCCTAAGTGTTGGTCTTAAAAAATAAAATAAAAATACTTACAGTGTCGGTCAAAACATATTGGACAAAATTCAAGTCATAATATTTTGTACGATTTAAAAGAAATTAGATGTTTTAGAAACAACAAATACATACTAAAATAAAAATACATTCCTAGTATAGTTAAAAATAAAATTTAATTTCAGTGTTTATTATGTTATTATTAAAAATTAAACAAAAAGGTAAATAAAGATAAAAAATTCATACGACAAAACATATTGGATTATGCAGCATGATCTAATATTTTGTTGCATAACCCCGATTTTTCAAAACTTCAGCACATCTTATCGGCATAGAACTAATAAGATTATCTATTATATTCATTGGAATAGCTGACCATGCCTCATTTATTGCTTGATATAATTTATTTGGTTCCCGATGTGCCGATTTACCTTTCTACTTACTACATATTTACCATAAATTTTCTATAGGGTTAAGGTCGGCTGACTGTGCAGGCCACTGCATGACATTAACACCTTCTTGTTCCAAAAACCCTTTCACCAATTCGGATGTGTGTTTCGGGTCGTTGTCGTGTTGAAATATCCATTGACGTGGAATTTTATCACCGGCATACGTGGCAACAGCTTCTCCAGCAATATATTTTTATACATTTGTTTGTCCATAATACCGTCGAAATTAGCCTAGTGCATTGAAACAACCCAATATGTGTATTAATAGTTAATAATTCCCTCGATTTTTCGCTCAATTCTACTTGTAGTGCTCTCATTAAATCTAATTTCCAAAAAATTTTCCAGCCTGCCATATTAGCAAAAATATCATCTATGCGCGGTATAGGAATGTGTTCGCTCTCAACATATTTATTTATAGTACGCTTACAATTAACGCACAATATTATTGATCCGTTACCTTTATTTACTATAACCAATGGACTTGCCCACTTCTAGTCACTGGCACAAGAATTCCTTCATCACACAATCTTCTGATTTCGTTTTCAACTGTTTGTTTTAAACCGTATGGCACAATATTTGCTTTACAAAATATGGGAATTGCATTTTCTTTTAACACTATTTCGGCTTTAAAATCTTTAATAATCGCATTTTTTGATTTTTTAAATACCACATCATATTTACCATTAACGTCCATCAAAGTATTTAAACCACTACTACACGAATCAAAAGAAGAAAATAAATTTCTCCATGTGGGAAACAAAACATCCAACCAACTTCGGCCAAGCAACGGAACAAAATTTTCAAAAGTATTTAAAATTTTTAATTCTAAGTTATAAATTTTGTCATTTACAACCACATCTGTTCTTATCTTTCCAAATGTCTTTAATGTTTCGCCTGAAATCAATTTCATTTGACGATTATATTTTACTATTTTACAGTTTGCAAAATTTTTATCCAACATACTTCTACTCACAACACTTTTGCAAGCGCCTGTGTCAATTTCAAATTCTATTTTAATACCGTTAATTTTTGTTGTTATTTTCTGGTCATTTGACCTATTGTTGTTGTTACAATTACGAGTAAAAATAAAAATTTAAAAATCCAACATCACTGAACTTACCATCTGCTTCATTCGTCTTTACACTTGTCATATTGTTAATTTTTTTATGTCCATATAAACCACATGCAAAGCACACCAGATGTTTCTTTCTTTGTTGTTGTTGCATTTGGTTATGTTGATTTCTGCCTGCGCTATTACTGCGATTTCTGCTTGTCTGTCGGTTTTTGCTTGTCTGCTGCTGGCTACTGCGTGATGTGTGTTGATGACTGTACTTATTGTTTGTTGTTATTGTGTTTACATGGTAGTCGCTTTGTTTCATTATTTCTATTTGTCTACCCGTAATTTCCATGGCTGATGCAATAGGCGTCGCTTTCTCGAAAGTCTTTAAATCTGGTTCGTTTAACAATCGACGCTGTATTTTTGCAGATGTTATTCCACATACAAATTGTATTAGAAGTGCTTTGTCCTGAAACATGCCAAATTCACAGTCTTGCGCCATCTGCTTGTGCTCAACTATATAATCCTGCAGTGATTAATTATGCCTTTGATTCCTCTTAAAAAATTTAAAACACTCTGCTATAATATTTTTCATTGGACGTAGGTGTGATGTTAATTTATCGCTTAGGTCTTCATAAAGTATATCAGCATCAGTCTCCCTTTTAGGCCTAATTATCGATGTTAGCACTTTGTATAATTCGGGTCCACCAAGACTTACCAGGACAGATATCTTCGCACTGTTTTGTAGAATTTTATTTAAAGTCATTAAGTGACTTAGCCTTCTGGCATATAAAGAAAAATCTTCCCCCATGGTAAACGGTTCAATTGATCCCACGAACATTGTTATTTCATTATTCACTTTACTATCACCACTTGTTGCCATTTTCACTATCACATACAATTCTTCTTCTTCACTTTTTCTTTCCATAAAATTCTTCTTCTTTATATTTTTTTTTGCCTCGTCGCCAATGTAATATTCGAATTTGTGACAATACCAATCCACACGACGTACAAGAGCGAACAGTGCTTTTCGAAAAAGGAACTGTTTGGCGGGTGTTTAAGTAACGGTATTATTTTATCAATGTAAATTTCAAAGCAGTTTTCTTTCTCTATGTAATAATTGTCCAATAATTGTACTATCAACTTTTTTTTCGCTTTTTTAGTCCACAAAGTGGGTACTTTTCTTTTTTTTTTATTATTTATTTCTCATTATTATAATAATACATGAAAAAAAAAAGTTAATATAACCCGCTAAGCCATTGGCTTGTCAGCAGGAAAAGATGATTAAAATTTTCTAATAGATAGATTTATTAATTCATATTCATTATTCATTCATTAATTGATAATAACTTATTAATTCATAAGTTACTAATTCATTTATTCATTGCGAACATTGCGATATTTTTTCAAAAGTTTCTTCCTTCTGAATTCATTATTTTCATTAATTATATGGGTTGGTACCTTATTACAAATTGTTGGTAACATGACGCTTAGCTCGTTCCTGCCATATCCATTAAAAAATTGCCTTACTTTATACCTTTCCTGAGCTCGACGTCTTGTATTATACCGATGATCGATGACATCGAGGAACCTATCGTCTTTACGAAATTCATTCATCATATATATTATTTCTAAAGCACTTTTTTTGTCGGTTGCAAATATCTCCCATACCACCGCATCAAATTTAATGAATGATATCTCATTTTAAAGCTTATATCTAACACTAATGACGAAAAATAATTAGAAATTGAAAAATTGATATTTTCATTGATAAAAATTATATTTTATATAGAACTGCATGATAATACTGTTGTCATTATGATTATATGTTTTTGTTCACGTGTGGTAATACAGGGTCGCTTAATAGTAATGCAGTTCTACATAATATAGTATGTATTAAAATCCATCCTGGAAATACCGGTATTTACTATAATACCGGTTATTACTAAGTCAGTTATATATACAAATATGCATATTAAGTTGTTAAAAGCTGTTTTTGCAATACTTAGCAGTAGTTGTTAGATTAAGCGATAAACAGGGTCGCTTCATTGTAATGCTATTCCACATAATATATAAAGTTACCAAAATGGCTGGTAATGTCGTTATTGTCATGGCATTGTTTATTTTATGAAGTGGAGTAATACGGTGTCTTTGAATATATACATATATATAGTGTCAGCTGATATTTAACAGTTAAAAAGGTTTTAAGAAAAATAAGGTCAAACCCTGCAAAAGGTAGGATTGTGCTTTGGTTGTGTTGGTAAAGCAGCGGAGAACAAAATTCAACTTAATTTTTGAGAATCGTACACTGGGAAAATAAAAAAAAAAAAAATAAAAAAAAATTGGTTTATTGTGTTGTGTGTATGTTATTACATATTATTATTATTTTATGTCTGTGCTTTCGTCCAACGAGATGGAAATATATTTGCAATTTATTAATCTGTTTTTGGCTGCATTATATATATATTTACTAATTTCCTCCGTCCTACGTGTTAGAGTGCGTCGAGATAATGGAATGAAATACAATCCATATACAAAAAAAATCATATTCCCAATTTTCATCAAACATTTTGCTGCGTGTATTTGCAAAAAACAACAAATCATTCAAAAAAGTTGCGTAGCGAGGTCTTACTTCTTCAAGTGCTAAACGTCAACTGAATTGATTTTGTTCTCTGAGATCAACACAAAGCAACAAACACACGATAATCATAAGAAACCACACAAGTAAGCTTATAGTGTATGTGTATCAACGGAGCGTCAGCAGAAATTTCTTTGCCTATCACATGTGATAGGAAATTTCAAATGTGCCCTTCACTGGTTTAGAGCAGTGTTTACCATTTCATAGCACAATTGTGCGGAGAGAACTCACACGCATTCTTGTGCTTTATGATTTAGTTGTCGATCAGACTGCGACAAGAACACATGTGCGGCGGATGCATTAGCATTTTATTTCAGAATGACACTCAAAAAATATTTTATGTTAAAGATGCTAATATTCAAAACCTTATATGTATGTTATAAAACATTTAAAGAATGTAGGGAATATGTTCTTAAAAGACATTTTGTCTGTTAATATGTAAAAAATGGATAATTTATTTATCTAAAATTATTAAGCCGAACATAGATAGTTTTATGTGCATATGTTGATGAAATGAAAATCAAAATAGCGTATATTACTAACACTTTTCTATGGCTGTAAATAAATAAATTCTCTCACTTATTTTCTCTCTCTTACTCACTAATACATAACCAAAAATTTTTTGGTAACCCCTGGTTTAGAGGCAAGATTGTTTGGATTGTTTTTTGCTGTGTTTGTAGTTGTGTTTGTTGTTGTGTATGTTACTGTGTTTGTGGTTGTGTTCGCTGTTGTAGTGTTTGCTGTTGTGCTTACTGTTGTGTTTGTTGCTATGTTGTATCTGTTGTTCTTGCTGTTGTATTGGTGGTTGGTAACAATGTGCTGTTTGTTGGCAAATTCCACGTTACTGATGAGTTGTTATTAGAAGACGAGTTGTTGAATGTATTGACGGAAATATTGCGTTGTATTGCGTTTGGTTGTATATTGTTGGGTGTGTTGTGTAGTATTGAAGTAAAGTGTTGAGTTACTTTAAATGTTGTTGCTGCCATCTGCTTGTGCTCAACTTTTTAGTGTGTGATTGTTGTTATATGTATTGTTGAAGAAATGGTTGTTTTTTCAAGTATTTTAATAATTACTTTTGTGTATTTTGTAGTATTCTACAATGTGTTGAACCTCCGCATGCAGTGATACCGTGTCTTATATAAGATTCGGCCAATGAATGATACGCTTGTCTTAGAACATCGTATACTTAGTAACTTAAATGATAAAGCATATATGCAGATTTGCGGAGTTTCTTTTGTAAATTTATAATATGGGTTTTCCACTTAATCTTATTATCAACATATACTCCTAAGTTTGTACGTTTCCACTAATTCTATGTTTGTGTCACACCTATCGTCTGTTGTATTAGGGTTTTTGGCCCTTCTGTGAAGACATTCGTAATTGTGAAATTTCAAGCATATATTCGATTGTGTAAGATGTGGAGGTCTTATATGCATGACTTTCGTTTTTGTAGCGTTAATAATTAAGCCATTGTCGTGACACCATTTCGCTGCTATATTTATTTGTTTCTGTATTATTTCTGTGGCATATTTGATGTTTTTATCTGAGACGACAATTGCGGTATCGTCTGCGTAAGCAAAAGTTGTGTTTCCTTGGAGCGCATTTATCTTTTCATTGGCGTATATTAAATACAGTATGGGTCTTAGCTTAGAGCCCTGTGGTACACCACAATCTATTGTCACTTCTTCGCTGTTCTTGTCACATATTCTCACACGGTAAGTTCTGCAATCCAGACAGTTCTTAAACCAGTTTAATGTGCTTCCTCTAACTCCAATTCTTTCTAACATTTGTAGTAGTTTGGTATGAGTAAGTGTGTCGAAGGCTTTGCTAAAGTCGATGAATAGCACTAGACAATGCAAATGTTTACTCAGGCAACTATTAATGAGATTTGAGAAGTTTCCCAATAATTTATTTATATTTAACCCTTTTTGGAAGCCGAATTGATTTTTATTTATAATTTTATATTTCCTTAGGAACGAAGTTAATCTTCTAACAATGACTTCTTCTAAGACTTTCTCAATAGCTGGTAAAATCACAATCGGTCTGTAGTTGTTGTAGTTTGACTTACATCCGCTTTTATAAATGGGTCGTATTAATGAAGTTGTCAGAATACTTGGTATAATGCCATTTTCTAAGCTTAAGTTGATAAACTTTGTTAGGATTGGTGTAAGGTAACTCGCATTATTTTTCAGATCTGATGGTCTAATACCGTCCATTCCTGGATCTTAAAGTCCTTAAAATATTGAAAATGTCCTCCTCATTTGTATATTCTAAATATAAGGAGTTTTGAAGCACAGTTTCAACACTATTTTTTGTTTTTATGTTACAAGTATGTATTATTTTATTAATGTTATTCTTAAAATTTGTTGCAAAATTGTTTAATAGTTCATTTATAGTATTGGTTTTAAAATTTCTTGTAATGATTTCATCGACATTGTTTGTTTTCTTTCCTATTATTTCGTTTATAATTTGCCATGTTACACGCATATTATTTCTATTTTCAATGAGTTTTTTCCAAAAATAATTGTTTTTTTCACAGTTTAACTTTTTATTTACTAAATTCCTAAATTTTTTATATTCAAGTTCGTAGTTATTATTATTTTTATTGTTTCGGCATCTTCTATAAAGTTTATCCCGATAATCACAGTATTTAATTAATTCTTCATTTATCCATGGGTTTTATGATATTTTTTTTTTTTTTTTACTAATTTTTAATAATTTCTTTGATTTATTATAAATTTCACAAAATTGTGAGTATATCTTAAGATATAAATCATTAACGTTTTCTGCTCTATACATCATTTCGTTCCAGTCCGTTTCTTTTATTTTATTATTTATTTTTACATTATTTAATATTTTAATATGCTCCCGCGTACCTATATTTGCGCTACTCTGGTTGTTTTCTTCGTTATGTTTAGCAAAAAAAAGAGTGTAATGATCACTTATAGTTGTTGTTATTATTGCTGCATACGTATGTGCGTTTGTTTGTTTATTTTTTATAAACACGTGATCAATGCAAGGGAATGTGTTTTTGTTTACATCTTCTCGTGAGTTTTCCTTTACCATACTTTGCATACCATTCGCTAGGATCATATCAAGATATGTTGTTGTTGGTTTATTTTGTTTTAAGATATCAATATTGACATCTCCAACCAATATACAAGTTAAGAAAACTTGAACCGATAATTTAAAAAAAATATATTAAGGTGGTTCGACCAACTGAACCACTAATGGAACACAGATTTTTTAATTTAATTTTATTTACTGAACCACTAATGAAACACAGATCATTTAATTTAATTCTATTTACTGAACCACTAATGAAACACATTATTTCTCTTCGACTACACAACCCAGACTGAGTTGTTTGCCATCAACCAAGTCTCCTCATCCACTCCTACGATCATGTTGCACCTCACGTATTTGATGTAGACGCTGATCCAGCAGAAATAATTTTGTTTCACATACTGCAACCTGATCGGACACAGGTGCATACCGCTAACAATAATTTTGTTTCCCATGATGTAATTTGACCGGACACAGGTGCATACGTAAAAATTAGCTTACTATGCAGAATTCATTCTGCTGGTTGAGCTAACACCATCGTTAACTCCTCCCTCCTCAAGTGTCTGCGTCCCGCAGGCCATTATGGATGGTTGGAGAGAGGTACCAACTGTTTGCGGGACTTCTAGTGTTGGTAGGTTGAGGCTTCTGGTTATCTTGTACCACAATAACCCCAAGCAAACGCTCATCATTATCACTATACCAATGTGGCTTCCAAAAGACAGATTTGATGTTATTTTCAGGTAGTGGATCCCATCGATATTGTGTAGGCTGATATTGTGGACCTGATCAATGTCCACCAGTAATCTTTCATTTGTAACACTAGTCAGAACAGGAGGTAACGGCTGGATTCTGGATATGGATGTGCTAGAAAATGTTTCATTCCCAAGCAGTATCGTTTCATTAAAAAGCTGTATCAGGTAGGTGCCGTTCAGCAATTCACTATGATCCCGTGTAGAAATGACACCGATGAAGTTGGTTAAGAAAACCATATCGGAGGTAATCATCTCGATAATCTGCGTTTTTACTGCCCTATATTGACAATTGGCAGTTCCACCTTTCAGCAAACGCGGTACACAGCTTTCTTCTGATAACCGGTTAAGAGAGGATTTTCGACATACTGTTATGTTATTTATATATAGACAGGAACTCCTTACTCCAAAACTTTCATTTTGGCTGATCAGGATTTCATTAAATTGCAATTCAATCTGTTTGTCAGACCTAAATGCAGGTCTGACAATAAGCCGATGATAAAAATCCTTCTTCAGCTTTGGGATGGAAACAATATATAACAAAGTACCATTGCACAATGGTCGATCCCATTGGCCAAAAATAAAAAAATAAAAGTCAAAAATTGTCACCAAATGTCGCATCACTGTTTCTTATAAAAACAAGGTTTTAAAATCTGTAGATGTTTTTGTTTTATTCTAACTGTAGTCTTTAAGAACAGCTTCAAAAAGAGAGCACATTTGGTTAACATTTGGTTTTTACAGTGTGAAAAAGTGGAAAAAAAGTGTAACTTTTAATTAATTAAAACAAAAGATAAAGCATTTGTGTTAAAAAAAATCAGAATGAATATTGAATATAAAGGTATTAACTAAGTTTTAAAATAATTACAATGCGTTTTGCTTATTGTGGATTTGTTATATAATTAATATTTTTGTAGTGTCATTGTTCATTCTAGTTAATTTATGTATATACATTTCAACTGGAGTTTTAGTTGAGTTCCCCCCTGAAATCTCCAACGAGGTTTTTTTTGTTTATTGTTTAATACTCCAAGAATAAAAAATTGGCAATATCAGCTGCTCCTTTTTGCCCGTTTTTTTATTATCTCCTACAGACCAAACCGACCTCTTTGTTTTTATGTCCAACTTTGAATTTTTTTTGTGGTGTTTTGTAAATTTGTGTTCATTCGTGCTACTCTGTTATTGCTATGCATGCAAAGAAATGTGTTGGTTTTTTCCACGGACTTTTAATTTTATTTTTGCGTAATTTTTTCCTTGTTATTAATTGTTTTTCCAATAGACTCACGTTATACTTGCACAATTTCGCGCTCATATATTTTTGACATTTGGCTTTTAGAAAAAGGTGGAAATGCTGAAAAAGCTAGGAAAGTGAAGGATATTGTGAAAAGCTATATTAGAAACGAGGGCTACACATACGAAGAAAGTCAATTAGAAATATGTTTAAATTATAATTGAAAAAAAAATATCAGAATTTTGTCAAAAATGCCATCGCATAAAAATAAGACTTCAAAATAGATATTCAGATTGGCTGGCCCAAATGGAGTCGATTTTATTAAACTCAGAAACATCTAACTTGAATGAAGATCGAGGACGTCCTAGATTAAGTTTCGGAGAGTGTTCAAGCAGGACAAAGCGACGACGAATAGCAGAAATAGCAGAAATCGATGTCTCTGCTGCTGTTGATTTGCGATTTGCTAGCTTAAAAAATAATTCATCACTTTTGCAAGCAAATGTTAGTGAAGTTATATCGCTTATAACTGAAGCAGATTTAACAAAACATCAATATTTGACAATAAGAAGCTTTATAAGCAGTAAACTTAATAGCCATTTTTTACCTTGCTACGATAACATTTTGAAAAAAAAAAGAAAAGTTACCCAGACAAAATAACAGTCAGCGAATCTCACGCTGAAGTTGAACTTCAAAGTCTATTAGACCATACCGCTATTCGGATATTAGAACTACAGAGAGATGTTATTAAAGAAGTTTTGGATGACTCTGTAAACGGCCTTTCATTAAGAGGAAAATGGGGGTTTGATGGCAGTTCGGGACACAGCGAGTATAAACAGAAAGTTGAAAATAATAGTTTGGATGATAGCAACATATTTGTTACATCATATGTCCCGCTTCAAGTTGTAACAAAACCAGATGACGCTCATATTACCAAAATAATTTGGAAAAATCCTCGCCCATCGTCCACCCGCTATTGCCGTCCTATCAGGTTCCAATTTAAAAAGGAGACAGTTCAATTGGCCATCGACGAAGAGACGTATTTCAAGAAGAAAATTGAACAGTTATCTCCCACAAAATTCAAAATTGATCAGAAGACGATATATTGACCACATTCTGCAACTAACAATGGTAGATGGTAAAGTATGTAATGCCTTAACTCAAACTTCATCTGCAAAATGCTACATATGTAATGCAAAACCCACCGAAATGAACGATATTGCAAAATGCCTGCAAAAAGAAGTTAAAATAGATCACTTTGAATTTGGACTGTCACCTTTGCACGCATATACAAGGTTTTTTGAGTATTTTCTTCATATATCGTATAGGCTTCAACAAAAACAATGGCAAATTAGGTCCCTAGAAGAAAAAGCAGAATATCTCAAAAGAAAACAGAATATTCAACTACAATTCCGAGAAAAAATGGGACTAATAGTCGACAAGCCAAAAACTGGAGGGAGTGGATCTTCCAATGATGGAAATACAGCACGACATTTCTTTAACGATGCTGACTTGTCTGCAGAAATAACAGGCATTGATAAAGAAGTAATTGAGAGATGTGCAATATTATTGCAAGCTTTGTCTTCAGGGTATAATATTAATGTTGAAAAATTTAGGAAATACGCGCTGGACACTGCTAAGGAGCTGGCAAATAAATATTCGTGGTACTATCTTCCCCCCACAGTCCATAAAATTTTAATTTATTCTTCAGATGTTATTAAACATGCGCTGGTATCAATTGGAGAGCTCTTCGAAGAAGCTGCAGAATCGAGAAACAAAGATATAAATAAATTTCGACTTAAACACACGCGCAAGATTTCACGCATTTCAACAAATACCGATTTGTTTAACCGTTTACTTTTAACTTCGGATCCTATTATAACAGGTCAACGAAAGTTACCATGCAAGGAGAAATCAATTTTAATAAAATCAGTTTTTGAATTGTGAGAATAATTTTGAAGTCAATTTTCATTTAAGGGGGTGTTACTAAAAAAAGCAGTTTTTAAACCATTCCCAATTTATCACTAACTAATTCTGACATATTTATAAAGCCGTGTATGAAGTTTCAGGTGATACCTATACTGGAAATATTTTTGGCCGCCGACTCCATACAGCTCCGACCACTGTGCAATGTGCCAATTGAATTAACATCAAGTCGATATTTTGTTGGTTACATAGCTCAACCAATATCTTGCGTTAAATGTCGTGTGGATATAATCAAACCTTCGCAAATTTTGTCATATCCTTCAGAAATGTTCGTTCATGCAAAAAATTATATAAAAGATTCCGACTTTGGAAGTTTGTGCGCTCCATCTGATTTATTTTTTGAAGTTTGCAAAATTCATGTCTTCGAAAATTTTTTTTTCCAAAATAAATCTATAAAAACATAAAAACATTTGTAGTTGACCAATGCGTAAGTTGCACAAAAAATACAATTTATTCCTTTTGGTTTGATGAAAATAACGAATGTTATAAACACAGAATGGAGATGCTTAATTTACTAATTGTTGTTTTACTACGGAAGCATTCCACATGGGAAACATACAAATTCAAATTATCCAGTATGGAAAAGTTAAAATTTTGAACCATTAAAATGATAAATAAATTTAATAAATACTTAACAAAAAAGCATTCGTTTTATTACAACTTCATTCTATACAAAAATAGACACATATGGTAAATACATACATACATAATTGAATAGTCTAAAAAATAACATTATAATTCGGTGCGAATCGATATAATTTCATTACTACAACAATAAAACACATATTCTTACCCTACAATAAAACAAACGGTAATATTTGTTTTCCACAGGCTAATTGCAAATACATACATTTTGTGAAAACAAAAAATCTTTCAGTTTGTTTATTTTATTTGGCATTCATTTTGACATACATGCACACACGCATATGAGAATAAATTGCTTTGAAAAGAGAGCAATACGTTCTCTAAGTATAATAAGTTCTCTGAGTACAATAAGTGTACTGAGTCTTTTTTGTTTTCTTTCTCTCAGTTAACATGAGAGTGAGAACGACGATTTAGCTTTCCCTGTTACCTACCCCTCTCATCATAAAGAATCACAAAATTTTGTCAATTTTAAATACACTGTGTGCAACATCTTTATATATATTAAAGGTCTGCACAAATGTATTTGACTTCAAAAAGTACATAAGATCTAGCATACATGTACACTTATCCGAAGTATCCGAAGAAGAAAAGTACTTTTTTTGAGCAGTGATGCTAACTTAGCCCTTTTCGGGCTAGATTTAGCCCTTTTGAAGTACTTATAACGCCAAAAAAAATTTTTAGCCCTAAACTAAAAAACGCGCAATTTTAGCTCTTTTCAGTATTTTTGTTTAGCCCTTTTAGCCCGTTTTTCCTTTAACTCTGTATGACAATATTATCTTATGTTTCTCAGGCAATGTCGAATTGTAAGCCAATGTGGCATCTCCTTTTTCACCTTTTTCTTGTTTTCTTCTTTGTCATTTACATAGAATTAACAAAAGTACCGAGAAACACAAGCTTTTCTGAAAGTTTAAAATTGTATTTACCTAATAATTAGGCATTGTATAACTTTATGTAAGTGATAATTTAATATTCTTGGATGTGTCTTTAATGTAAATGTTATGCTATGTTTAGATGGAGCGCTACACGCAAAGATATCGTAAAATTTTTGAGACAGATCCCTTTTTTAAGAAATGGATAAAGACTTGCAAAGATGAATTCAAAGCAGTATCTATTTACTGCAACACGCAATTCGCCGCTAAACACTGTGGCCTGGTGGTGTTTTTATCTGAAAAGACTATTTTAATTTTAGTCCCCTTTTGCGCCTTTTTGAAAAAAATGAAATTGTATTGTACTAAAAACGTAATTTTTTCAATTTAGCCCTTTTTTAATTTTTTTTCACGCGTTTGGTGTCCTAAGAGTTGGCATCACTGTTTTTGAGAACAACAAAATTATCGAATAACTTCTTGTTGTTATTTGACTGCATTCGCTTCATACAAATACATGTTCAACTTTCCTTCTTACTCGAAAATACCGGCACAAAACATGTCGAGTACAATGAGTACCACCAAAGAATATGGATATAAAGAATGCGCATCATGTAGAAGTAAAATTTCTTATGGCGGGTTGTAACATTACGACCCGCTCTCACCAAAATTTGTTTAACATTACGACCCGCACAATTGCGCAGAGAGAACTCACACGCATTCTTGTGTTATTTGATTTAGTTGTCGATCAGACTGCGAAAAGAACACGTGTGTAGCGGATGCGTTATCATTTTATTTCAGAATAACACTCAAAAAATATTTTATGTTAAAAATGTTCTATGTCATTAGCTGGCCGTATTTAATTTTTTTATTTTTTTTTTCTAATAAAAAATGGGTTTTTTTATTTTTGTTTATCTAAAAAAAACTAGGTATAATTTTTAAGCCAAAGATGGATAACTTTATGTTCTTTTATAAAAAAAATGGATTGTTTATTTTATCTTTATTTATCTAAAATTATTAAGATAGATAGCTTTACATATGTATGTTGATGAAATGAAAATCAAAGTATCGTATATTATTGACAGTGTTCTATGGCTGTAAATAAATAAATTCTCTCAACTTATTTTCTCTCTCTTGCTCACTAATCACAACCAGTGTTGCCGTTTAGCTATTTTTAACCAAAATTTCCGGATTTGGTTATTTATTTTTCTTATAAAAAGAGCTTTTGTTTGTAGAAATGAATTAATTTGTAAGACTAAAATTTTAGTTTGATATTTTTTGTTTCTTTTCTTACTATGTTGTATTAATTAAAATTTATATTTGAAAAAATAAAATAAAAAAAATGTGAATTTAATTTTGGTTATATTTTTTCGCCGTAGTCTAGTAGGTAGTGTGTTGGCTTATTAGACTGAAGGCCCGAGTTCGAATCCCAGGTCAGACATCAAAACGGTAATATGAAAATATTTCTTCTGCGACTTCCTCTCAGCAGATTTCTGGCAAAAACTCTGAGAGTAAATAAAATTGCCATGAAAAGCTTCTCAAAAAACTGTCGTTCGGAGTCGACTTTAAACTGTAGGTCCCGCCACTCATGTATAAAATTAACGCACACAACATAAGTGGTGTGAGAAGCTAGGTCGTAATCCTGACTGAAGGGTTGTAATGACCAATTATGTATGTATGTATGTATATTTTTTCTTATTTGGTAATTTTTTTCACAAATGTTGGTTACAATATTTTTTTTCGTGGCAACACTGACCAGAATAAGTGAATTCAAAAAATTTAATAAAAAAGTGGTCAAACAACAAAAACGCACGATGAGAGCAACGCATTGTTACGCTCTTCGTTTCTCTTTCCTTCCCTTCTATCTTTCCCCCCGCTTCATGAAGTATTTTTGAAAAATATTCCAAAATATGTTGAAATCAGTGTTCGAAAAAATACTGTACACTAACCATTGTGTACGTAACTGATAAAATACTTTTAACTTTCATTTAAGTGTTTGTGAACTCGTACGCAGTCACATTAGTACACAACATGTACACAACAAATGAATGCAAACTCTAACATAACGTACTGAACAGAGTTCACAAACACTATTTTTTAGTCATCAGTACACAACGAAAAAAATTGGGTTTTATTGAACTTTTTTCTAACATTTTTAGTTTAACATAAACTCTCACGTACACTAAAAATGTTAGTGTACTCAAAAAAGTTCACTAAAACCCAATTTTTTTCGTTGTGTACTAATCTTTTTAGTGTACTTTGTACACAAACACTAAAAAATAGTGTTTGTGAACTCTGTTCAGTACGTTATGTTAGAGTTTGCGTACATGTTCACAAACATTAAAATAGAAACGAAAAGTTTTGCTCTCGTTGTAGTGAATGTGTTTGTGTTCTTTACACACGACATTCAGTACAGTATATAAACGTTGCGTACTTTAGAGTATTTTTTCGAACACTGGTTGAAATGCACATTCTTTATACTTTATTTTCTTTGGTACCACCAAACTTCACGTAGTACTTCAAATACCAATGAGTACTGCAAATACCACAAAGAAGTTTGGCAAAGAAAAGATCTACACCAAAGACTATAAATATGTTAAGATGTTGCACACAGTGTAAAAAGTAACATGTACTCAGAGAACTTATTATACTCAGAGAACGTATTGTTCTCTTCTCTAAGCAATTTATTCTCATATGCGTGTATACGTGTGTGCATGTATGTATACATGCATTGCCAAATAAAATAATAAACAAACTGTAAGATGTCTTGTTTTCGCAAAATGTATGTGCAAATAGCCTGTGGAAAAATATTACCGTTTGTTTTATTGTAGGGTAAGAATTTGTGTTTTATTGTTGTAGAAATGAAATTATATCGATTCGCACCGAATTATAATGTTATTTTTTAGGCTGTTCAATTATGTATGTATGTATTTATCGAAGGCAAGAAATCTTATTTCTGAGAAGAGGTCTGCTCTTGGAACTAACGGAGCTACAATAAACAAAATAATGTTTTTACACTCTAATATGAATAAAACAAAAATATACGAAGAAATAGAAAGAATAGAAAGTGATCTCTAGTTTTGAGTTTTATGGACATGAATTTTTAGTTTTTTATTATTTAAGGATTAATGTTTTTATGTTTTGTTTTTCTTTTTAAATAAATTCACAAATATTTAAGTTTTTAAAGTTCCTTCTATTCTATATACATATACTTAACTTTATTTGTTACACTTATTACTTACATACTTTTATCATTTTAAATGATCTCTGAAAATATGAAATATAAACTATGTTTTTTTACGTTTTAGTAATTTTAAGTGATTTTTTTTTTGTTATTTTAATTGTTTTTAGTTCATTGAAAATAAAGAATTTTTAAATCAAAAAGCGAAAAAAAAAATATTTTTCAAAAAAATTTACTATTTTCGATTTCTATTTTTTTATTTCAATGATTAATAAATATATGCCTAACATGTCGTTTGTTCATACTAGAGGTGTGCACAAGACATATAAAATTGCACAGTATTGTATTTTTCCCAAGACCGAATATTGATTGTAGCTGCAAATATAAATAAGTGTGAAGCAAAGATAGAGTACAAAAAAACAACTGCACTCGTAAACCATTGTACAACAGTATAAAAGAGAGCTGTGTGAAGAGTGCAACAAAAAATATTGTACTCTTCATAGAGTCATAACATGCATTTTTAGTTGTTTGTTTTTGTTTTTTTAACAACAATGAATAAGAAAGCTCCGAATGTTTTGCTCTCGAGAACCGAACATCTTCGTCGACGCCACCATTGCCAGTAACTTTTTTAAACTTTTTATTTCGGGGAAAAACCTTTTTTATGAGTTTATGGCGAAAGCAAAGAATGTATAGAAACACTTATGTACACATATTTTTCAATATGGCAATACTGAAAATGTAGCTTCAGTAGTAAAATATGCTCTTACAACACAAAGCATAGTTCCGTTACTTCACAGCCAAACGAGTGCTGTTGTATACATTGAATAAATGAGAAATACACATTTCAGTGCACTCGTAAAATCAAGAGCAACAGAAAAGAGTACAATACAGTATTGCATTCGGTGAAGGGTGAAGTCTTGTGCACACCTCTAGTTCATACACATAACCATTTATATATAAAAAAACATTAGTTATGTGGTGTTTTATGCTGCGAGTATTTGAAGTACCACATGAAGTGAACATAATTTTAGGAGTACTTGTTTTTGCGGATATATTTTTCAATGAGTACCAGCGTTGCCGTTTTGGTTATTTTTAACCAAATTTGGTTATTTGTGTTTTGTAATGTGTATTTTTTCTTCATTTTGGTTATTTTTTTATTATGGTTAATAAAGCAATCACTTCTTTAATTTTATTTGAAAATTTGCATTATAAGCTTTGCAATCGTTAGCAAAGTGTTTTAATTCTTTAAGCGTTTTTATTACGTTCAATTGAAATATTAAAAAATAAATAAAAACCTTAATTTATTATTTGTAGTTTAACCCTCTCATTCCCGATGTTGCGTATATGCAACATTGTGTTTATGAGCCTCTAAGTACAGCTATTTTAAATATTTTATTCTGATTCTTTCGCAAAAATATAGCCTCAAGTGTTGTTTAAGCTTACAGCTAATTGGTTGGTAGTTAGCTGTGCACGTGCTCACTCAGTAGTTATTCTCCCGAGAGCGAAATTGACAAATTCATTTTGCAAAATAAACCTTATTTTAAAAAGTGTTAAAACACATTAATATAATTAAGTCATCCTGAAACCAAGTTCGACAACTAAATAATGAAAGGTAGGTGAGTAATTTAACACGTTGACTGCCGACTACGAGATAACTCGTAGATTGCGTAACCTTCTAGGGAGCCAAACTACGAGTTATCTCGTACTCACTAATGTGAAAAAAATCAAGTTGTCATTTTTGGCTAGTTTTTTGAAAATTGCCACGGCAGTCAACGTGTTAAAAAAACCCGGCTTGAAAATATTATTTATTTTGTCTGTAATAATTTTATAAATGTAGTGTTGCGTATATGCGTATTATGGTAAGTTTCGAAAAATAAAAACTTATTTTTGTATTCACATTCTACGACGCGGTCTGACACAGGATGAAATTGACAAATTTCATTGGGATGATTCGGCTGACGAGGAAAATGAAGAAGAAGAAGATGTAATAAGAGGGTACAACTAGTTTCAAACTATGCAAGTAAGAATGCAAATGAATGCAAGAGATGGTACCGCAAAGACGAAGAAGTACCTTGTCCAGGTATGGTAGAATGCTACAACAAGCACATGGGAGCATCAAACTATAGTTGTCGCAAAAAGAGAGGTTGTCCATCATCACTCCTTTTGACAATTTGACAATGAATTCAGGAACTTCATCACCTTCTCCATCGACCCGCCATCACCAGCTCCTTCTGCGGGTTCTGAATCAATTCCCTATAAAAGAGCACATGCTGCACAGCCTGCAAAATCCCTACGATTTGATGGTTATAATCATTAGCCGGTGAAGTCGCCGTAGTCTAGTAGGTAGTGTGTTGGCTTATTAGACGTAAAAGCCAGGGTTCGAGCCCCAGGCCAGACATCAAAACAAAATACAAAAAGTTTTTCTTCGGCGATTTCCTCTCAGCAGATTTCTGGCAAAAACTCTGAGAGTAAATAAAATTGCCATGTAAAGTTACTCAAAAAATCTGTCGTTCGGAGTCGACTTTAAACTGTAGGTCCCGCCACTCATGTATAAAAATTAACACACACAACATAAGTGGTGCGAGAAACTAGGTCAATAATCCTGACTGAAGGGTTGTAACGACCAATTATGTATGTATGTAATCATTAGCCGGAATGGGGAACAAGGGGCAGATGTAGACTTTTGAAAGCCTGTAAATGCAGCAGATGCAATGTATCCTTGCATACATAAATTGAAATAAACGACATTTGAAAAAAAAAAACAACTTGTATTTAAATTTATAACACCATTGCCCAATGTTGCCTATATACAACATCCTGTAGCTCTTGAACCAGGACACCTAGTACATTGAAATTTTTGTCAGTTGATATTAAAGTCAACTCTATCTTATATGTCTACTCAAAAAAATTTTAGCCACTCCCGTTTTAATTCGGGCATGATTTAATGATTTAAATTTGTTAAAAACAAATATGTACATTTATATAAAAAAAATTTTTTGGTTATTTTTTTTCTTATTTGGTTATTTTTTATTTTAATTTTGGTTATAAAATTTTTTTTGGTCGTGGCAACGCTGATGAGTACTCTTTTTACGGAACATAAGAAGCTCGGATAAATACTTACTCGTATTTGTCTTGCACACATTCTCTTCTCTTCACTGCTTGAGCTGTTAGAGAGAGAGTAAGTACTCTATTTATCCGACAACGAGTTGCACACATGAAGCAAAAAAGTTATTCGTTGCAGACCTCTAATATATATATAGTCTTTGGTCAAACAATAAAAACAACATAATCGTACATACACATATACATACGTACGATGAGAGCAACACATTGTTACGCTCTTTGTTTGTGTTTATTTTTCTTCTGTCTTCCCTCCCTCATCAAGAAATGATTTTTAAAAAAATTTCATTTTATCTTTATTTTTTAAGGGTGTTTTCTTTCTTATTAATTTTTTTCATGTTTTTTAAGTTTTCTTCTTGTTTTTAAGTTCTTTTATTGTTCTTTCAAGTCTATTTCTTGTTTTTTATTATTTTCAATTTAATTTTTTACTTTAAACTTTCAATTTAGTTTAATTTTTGTTTAGTTTTAAAATTTTCACTTTCGTCTTTTCACTTTTCACAGAAATAATTATTTTGTAACGACAGAAAATACAACACTGTAACACAAACTACAACATTGACAGTCATTTTACCTGTCCTATGTCTGTCATTTGTGATGGAAATAACCATTTTAATAAAATATTAATCAAAATGTAGTTGTTTCACTCTTGCATATGCAGTCTTTACCAGTTTACAAATTTTTCTAACAATGGCAACAACAATAATTTTACCACAACAGTGACGGCCATTTTACCAGTCATTTGACTGGTAAAATAATTTTTAATGTGTTAGTTTCAGTCATTCATTTCTTGTAGGGTTGTTTTGTTAGAAAACTAATTTTATGAAAACTTTTTCGCATCTCAAAAAACTTGGAAAAAAAGGGAAAACTTGGCAAATGGCAACACTGGTAACTCCTGTCCTAAAGCCTGCTTCAAAATATTAGTCTCTTGCTTAACTGTAGATCTCGATTTATTAAACACAAACAAAGCAAAGAGAATAATAAAATGAGAACGTGCTCTGTGACTGACCTGTATTTCTTAAAGGAACTCCAGGGAATAATTGCATATACCATGTTGTCAACGGTACATAGGGTGCGAAATTTAAATTTTTAGATTTAAAAATACAATAAAACAAAAACGGTTTGAAATTTTGCCAAATTAATTACTTTTTTGTTGTAATGTACAATTATTACGGTTAGAAATGGAATATTTTTTCATTCATATGGCAGCCGCGGGTTCACAGTACCTCATTCGATCGAACCAATTTCGTGCACTTTTCGAGTGTCTGCGATCGTATCTCTGAAATAGCATTAAGAATGTTGGCCTTCAAATGCTCTATTGTCTCCGGTTTGTCGGCATAACACTTTTCTTTAACGGCGCCGCACAGTAAATAGTCCAACGGTGTTAAATCGCAGCATCTTGGCGGCCAATTGCCATCACCATTTCGGCTAATTCAACAGCCACCAAACGTTTGACGCAGTAAATCGATTGCGGCATGAGATGTGTAGTAAGTTGCACTATCCTGTTGAAAGCAAACATCGTTCACATCAATACCACGAAAAGCGGGTGCAAAGAAATCGGTTATCGTGTTGCTATAGGTGTCCCCCTTGACCGTAACTGTTGCGCCGTCCTCATTTTCAAAGAAATATGAAGCCGCAACAAAAAGTCACTCGTAATGTTTGCATTGGCTTCTGTAATACTATTTTCAGACATGAATTTTAATTGAGTCAATATTCGTTTTATTGACGAAATTATTTTAAGTGTTCAGGCATACGCAAATCAGCTGGAAAACAACAACATTTTTTTATTTTTTTTATAACAATTCATAAACTTACCACTAAACCTACCGTGACTGGAAAAATTGCTCATTTAAGTTTTTTTTTTTTATCAGAATTTCCTGAATATAACATTATAACACCTCTATTTGCCTTTACGACTTCTACTAAAAAATGTGTACATCGAATATCTTTTTGAAGATTTACTCCTATCTTGTATTTTTTATTGAGGAATGCACTACATGCACTACACAACATGCACTACCGCGGGAAGTTATTTGCCCTGTGCACAGGTTTTGTATCTTGATTCGCATATTTTGTGATATAAAACCACTGTTTTGGGCATTTTTGGCATTGACTGCCTATAGTCCTATTTTGTTAATAAAAATTCTTATTTCATTGTTTTGTTATAGTCCTTATCCCCAAAATTTCGAAACATTCAAAATATTTTAAATCATTAGAAATTTTAAATAATATATAGTAGAAAGATAATGGAATAGGAATAAAAATACAAGAAGTATCGGTAGATTTCATGTTAATATAAATAAACTTACCTTCCACCTCACTCGCCATTTTTAGTTGACGTTGTTGATATTTGTATTTTGAAATATCAACAAAATTTGTTCGCATAAGTTGTAAGGTTCTCACTGAACATACTTATGAGAGTGCTGCGTTTTAAGTTTTACTCAATATTATAACAATTTGCATATTTATTGCGCAATTATTAATTGAAACTTTATATGAATTATTGAGCTCAATAATGGCCAGATTCGAAATAACCGATGATTCAAATTTAAACCGATAGAAAGCCCACCCTATATGTGTCAGCGCTACTCATTCACTAATTTATGCTTTATTTTTAGAATGTTAATGTATAATGCAATTGTGCTGAATCTCAAATAACAAAATTAATTTCTTTCCAGTGTAGTTTATGTTTTAGTGATTTTTAAAATATGATCTGCTTGTCTCGAATTTTATTGATAAAACCTCAATTTATTTCTCAGTATAATGTTTTCTTTTTCCTTTTTCATGTTTTCTTTTAAGAAGCTTAAGAAAATTATTTTCGCACAGCACAGAAATTTAATTTAATATCGCAAAATATCTGAATCATACTTAACATGACACAAATGCGCTGTTCAATTACGATATAATGTTCCATAATGATCACAACAATTACTGGGATATATGCACACACACATACAATTTTCTAATCGCATCATCATCATTTTATGGCTGGAACTACATTTACTTTCATTCTGCGCTTTTTGCTACCTTTTTCATCCTTTTCTACGCTACCTTTTACTAGTAAGAAATATTGTATCAGTTGGAAAGAACACGTATGCATGTACACGTAAATACTGATGCATGAAGTAGGAATAAAATGTATGTATGTACATATTTATGTAAAAGAACTACTGAAAGCAAATTTCGCTTACAGAAAGTAATTTTTATGTATGAACGTTATTACTGCTGTTTCTTTCCTCAAGGTTCTTGCCAGTGTTGCAAATTTTTTTTCAAAATTTCCCGTCAAATTGGGCTTTAAAAATCGCCAGAAGTCGCTAAATTAAATTTTTACAAAACCGTCAAATAAATAGTTTGAAAATTTTAAATTAACGTTAAAACAATTAACAATTGCGTATAGTCTGTATAGTGTACTATTTCTTATGTGTTCGAAAATGGCCACTGAACTTCTAGAGAATTTTCATATATTTTTCGGCCAAAAATCGATTTTTTTAAATATGAAAATCTCGACTCACAAAATTAGTTTAGCTATCCCACCACCACAGCTGGAAAGAGCACCCTCTGTACTAACAATTGCGTGTAGTCTGTATAGTGTACTATTTCTTATATGTTCGAAAATGGCCACTGAACTTCTACAGAATTTTCATATATTTTCCGGCCAAAAATCGATTTTTTTAAATTTGAAAATCTCGACTCACAAAATTAGTTCAGCTATTCCACTAACACGGTTAGAAAGAGCACCCTCTGGAGCAATGTTGCCAAAAATTTTTCAAAATTTCCCGTTAAACTGGGCTTTAAAAATCGCCAGAAATCTCTACATTAAATTGAATGGTTTTTTCAATTATGTTTAATGATTTACAAACAAAATTTATTTTCAAAAATATAGTGCCAGTCTTCTGCATTCTGTTTATAAGCAGAGTAGGAAAATAAACAAAACGAAACGTTTGATTTCGTTTTGTTTTGTTCTTTGCAATGAGCAAAACAAAAACAAAACAAAAGAAATGAGAACGATTGCCTTATTTAGTTTTGTATTGTTTTTGATTGTGAGCACTAAAAATACTTTAACTTAAAAGTACGTAGGTAGAAAAGATATAAAAGAGAACAAAATTGAAACGTTTGAAAAAAATACGTTTGCAAACGTTTGTTGATTAATTTGCTCTCATGAAACGAAGAAAACAATATAGCGCATTCAATTTACATTTTGAAAAAATAAATAAATAAACATTTTTATAATCGAATGGACTATACAATTAAATTATAAAGCTATGGATTTTTTATTAATTGTTTATTTTATTATTAGGGAAAAAATGACATGTTATAAAAGCAAAATTTTTATTCCTTAAAAACTGAAAATATTAGTCATAAACAAAATCGCCATTTGACTTTACTAATAAAATATGCTCTAAATTTGTGGAGCTTAGCTTATTACGTTGATCTGCTAGAATGTATTTAAGGGCCGAAAAAAGTCTCTCAACACTTACTTGAGTGCATGGAATTCCAAGTACTACGACAGCTATTTCGGTTAAAGCATTTTTCTGCCTACTCCAAAAATCTATAATAATTTCCTTGATCCCCAATCGGCTTTGCCTCTCATACATTAAAATATCTTGTTCGATTTGATGCAAAGTTGAAGAAGTTTCGTTATTGGAAACTTGTTCGAAGGCCTTAAAATACTCCTCAAGCACATCCCTATTACTGCTGGATCCAGGGGAAGATACGGATGAAGATAATGATGTTATACTACCATTCGTCTCCGCGGATTGCATTGTAGTATTTGTAACATGATCTATGGAGTATAAATGATATTTTAAGGGATATTTACTAAATATTTTAGTTTCAGTAAGTTTACCTTTCAGAAGCAATAAGCGTGTGTACAATTCCTTTAAACAGCTCTTTGCTCTCGCACACTGATCAGATGCCAGACAAACTTTTATCCTCGGATCAAGGAAAATAGCTGTTACAAATAAATCATTTTCAAACAAAACTGATTTTCGTTTATTTAAACTTTCAGTTAAACGTAATTTTAAGTCAGAGTTTGGAAGATTTTCCAATTGTAATATTATATTGGTGATTTCAATATAGAGATCACTGTAAATTAAATTTTCGGAATGTAATTTTTTAGATGTTGTATAAAGCACATTGAACACTTTTAAAAATTCCACAGCGAAAGCCCAAATTTCGTTGGATACAACAAAAAAAGCGTTGTCATGTTGCATAGCTTCTATGAACTCTTTAAGCTCCGTAAATCGTTCTAACATAAGATATGTATAGTTCCATCTCGTAATGGTGTCCAATATTGGCATTTTGTAATTACCGCTTTTTAGCAAATTGAGGTATGATTGCGTTCTTAGCTTTTAAACAACTGTTCTGATGATTTCAAGTTTTTCTTTGATGTCTGCAGACTTAATCACATCTATTACACATAATTGAAGGGTGTGGGCCCCACATCGGATGTTAGTTATGCCAGCCATTGACAAATCTGAATCCATGTGAATTAAATCGGTCTCACTGCAAACTTCATCTAAGCTATTGTTTGCATCGTCATTTAAATCATTAACAGCTTTGACCATGTTAGCCCCATTGTCTGTTGTTATCGACACCACTTGATTTAAGCTTATATCGTATGCGCTCAGGACATCTAGTATTATTATTTTCAAATAATCACTTGTGTGCCGTTGATTTAATTATTTTATGGCTAATGTTTTAATAAGTATACTGTTGTTTTTGATAATTTGTACATTGATACCAAGAACACTTACAGACAACCTGGAGGCTGCATCAATTTTTAATGAAATTAATCTGCCGCGTAGCTCTTCACTTATTTCTTTCTTTAAATTAAGGGAAAATTCAGCAATATTTTCCATGATATTGTGGCTATTTAATTTTAGATTAAGTCCGTTAAGTACAGGATCAACAATAATTTTGAATGGCCGATCTTCCGCCAAACGGAGGGGTCTGCCGCATTTTGTAAACAATTCTATAAAAGCCATTTCTATATGTTTCTTGTTTACTGTACAAGACAATTTAACTGAGTTACTTTTTGCTTTATTAGAAACTTGCCCACCTTTTTTTTGAAGATAACTATCATAAATACTAGGATGAAAAGTTTTCAAATGACGCTCCAGGTTTCCCGCATTTACACTCAATAATTTATTACATTTTTCACTTTTACAAATAACATTTTTATCATTTTAACTTTCAAAAAAAGCACGCAATAAATCATTTTTTGGACGAGGCATTTTACTTCTGTTTACAAACTAAATGAAACATTTAAAAAATACTTTTCTATTTTTGTTTCGTTTGCAGTTGTACGATTCTAACGGTATATCAAAGCAAGCAAATGATCGAAAAGCCAATTGTTTTGTTTGTGCTCTTTCTCATTTCAAAAGTATTTGTTTTGGTTTTGCTCATGTACGAAACGATTAAAAAAATTTGAAAAGTTTATGACTTTGTGGAAACGTTTGCGAAATGTTTCGTTTGTTTTCACACTCTGGTGGTCACTGTACCTACTTCTCTTATAACAGATTTTGGAAATTCATAATCAAAACAACATTTGTTATCAAGTTTGAGACCGCATCTGTAATTAAAATTGAATTCGTTTACAAAAATTTACATTTCAAAAATGTTTTAAAGGAATATTCAAAAATTTAATTGAATAAAAATAAGAAACACCAAAATTCAATAAATTGCATTTTACAACTTTTTAAAGTAATTATGTAATTGATTTAATTTTTCCATTTTCCTTTAATCATTGGAAAATATATATTTTTTTTTAATTTAGAATTTAGCTTTTTGAGACTTTTTAAAATATTTTAAGGGCCATTATTACAACTTCCAGTTAAAGTTGGCGTTAGTTAAAGGTACCTTTAGCTAAAGTGAACGGCAAAGTTACCTTTAACTTATTTTGGTTATTACAACTTACAGATAAAACAAAATTAACTTTTTCAAAAATATGGCAGTGCCGGAGCAAAGTCGATAAAACTGCTCAACTAAACAAGTTTTTTTTTTAACGCAGTGGTTGTTGTATATGCTCATTTTGTTTAAATTTGAAATTGCCATATCGAAATGGTTATTGTATATGCTCAATTTGTTTAAATTTGAAATTGCCATATCGAAAATAGTATATGATATGCAAGTTCAAACATAAAGTGACTTTTAAATGTTAAAGGTAGGATTATCTTCCCTTTAGCTTAACGCTCACTTCTACCTTATTGGGTACTCGTAATAATGAAAAACAATTTATCTCTCCGTTAAAATCCTCCCTTTAGTTAACGGCAAGTTGTAATAATGGCCCTAATACAAAAATCTATATAAATTTAAATGTTTGCGTTAAAAGTAAAAAACGCTAAAGCGCTGTAAAAAACTCCAGATTTCACGCTAACCGCTAAAAATCATTTTTTCCCGTAATTGACATTGCAAAAACGTCAGATTTGACGGGAAAAACATCAAATTGGCAACAATGGTTCTTGCCAATGTATGAGCGACTTGAATTTATTGTGTGTATGTGTGTGTGCAAGTAAAAAACCTATAAACCAATGACAACGTGAACGAATGAACGTAGAAAATCAGTTGCCATGAATACTTATCATGCTACGTTAGGTTCGCAAACTGTTGCATTTTTCTATGCCGAAAAGCAGTATAAAGGAAAATTTGCTGCGAAATACTTCGTGTTTTCTCCATGCACAAATTGTTGTAGCGATGGAAAGATTTATTTTTGCAATTTTTAAGATGAGAACTAATGTCAGTATGTATGTGTATATTCCTCTACTAAATGTTTTTGCAGTTAAAATAAAAGGACCACAAATCTTATTGTCAAAATAGGAGCAAATGGTGTAAACCCAAAAAACCATCTAAGTTTGCAATCAACCCACCACCAACCGAATAACAAACCTAAGTAGAAACATGACAATTTGAATATGTATAGCACTTTCGCAGTTTAGCAATTTTGTTTTACTAAGATGCTATAAAGACAACATTTCGCGCCACAAAATTTTGCTTTACTTTGTCTGTAATGAAGCTCAATGTAAGATTTTATATATACAGTAGCGATCAAAACATGTAGGATAAAAATGGCTTTTTAAATATTTTTAATTACAAAAATTTTTAAAGTTAAATGATCAAAAAAAATTCTTGAGAAAATTTTTGTATGTCAAGATCTACTCATAAGTATTCGGACTATTAAATTAACAGCAGTTCAAGCTGAATTCAAAAGTTATAAAACAGTAAAGAAAATATTTATCAGGTATTGCATATTATTGTCGCTGTAGTCCAGTTAGTGTGTTGGCTTATTAGACGTGAGGTCGCTGTTCAAACCACAGGTTAGACATCTCCAACAGATTAAAATATGAAAACTAATAATTCGAGAAATAAATAAAATAACCATGAAAAGTTTCTCAAAAGAATCTCGTTCAGAGTTGACATTAATTTAAAAACACACAACATAAGTGGTGTGAGAAGCTAGGTCGTATGCTGATTGAAAGATTATAATGACAAATTATAAATGTATATATTGCGTAAAACACGCAAGGTGCGCATTAAATTTGCTCGGGGCACTTAACTGTACTATATCGCAATGAGGTCGCCGTAGTCTATTAGGTAGACTGCTTAGAAGCTAAGGTCAGTCCAAAATCTTGGGTATAGTTGATCGGAATATATCCATCGACTACATGATACCTGAACCAGCATATGATCTTCGTTTTGCGACTCAGATACTGAATAGATTTTTTTATGATGACGGTTTGCACATCCCAAAAACATCATCCAAGTATTTACTGATGAATCCAGATCGCAAGACAAAATCGACAAAAACAACTGAATGTTAGATTATTTCTTACATTACCCGTTTACTGTAGTAGTGTTCATGCTGAAATAATGACTATAAAAATTACCTCCGTACGAATTCGGTCTCAGAATATTCCGTACGGTAATATACGCATACATATGTATCACCCCTATCAAATTCACGGGCAAGACGGTAAATACCGTCAAATATAGAGAAAAATGTTGGGACAAGATGGTATATACTGTTACCAGTACAACAAGGCAATAAAGACAAAAAGAGAGGATTTTCCGTCTTGTACTGTCTTATCAATTTATAATTTCGGTTGGGACATGACGCCAATAACCTAATTATTTATTTAAAAACTTTACTAAATAAAGGGACCGCCAAATAACTTTTTGAAAATGCTTTAAAATAAAACTACTGAATATTTTCTCAAATTTCTTTTTTTATTTGAAAGTACAATCATTCCGGTTAATAATGGAAAATAATTTCATTCAAATGGCTGCCTCGGCTGGCCATGCAGTAGCCTACACCAACGGTCCAATTTTTAAGCACATTATCGATTATGTGCAGCTGTATTTCACCAATGGCTTCACGAATATTGTCCTTTAAAGCGTCAATTGTCTCTGACTTGTCGGCGTAACACTTATCTTTGACGGCACCCCACAAATAATAGTCCAACGGTGTCAAATCGCAGCTCCGAGGTGGCCGAACGACATTAGCTCTGCGGCTGATAATGCGATCTTCAAAAACGGGGCGCAAAACATTGAGTGTAGCTTCGGCTGTGTGGCACGTAGCGCCGTCGTGTTGAAACCAAATGTTTCCAATATCCTCCTCTTCAATTTTTGTGAACAAAAACTCGTTCAACATGGCCCGATAACGATCGCCATTGACTGTAACGGCCACTCCTTGCTCATTTTCGAAGAAAAATGGCCCAATTATGCCTCTGGACCACCAAACAGTGTCTCGTTTTGGGTGCGTCGGCTTTTCAATGTATGCGTGCGGGTTTTCTGTGCCCCAAATGCGACAATTTTGCTTGTTTACATATGGTAAGAAGAGTACGACGACTCGCTAGTAAAAGCGTAAATTTTTGTATTATACATAAATAATGAAAAATAAAGGTGGGCATATGACGGCATGAAGCTGACTAATTAGTAATAGTTTAAGACGTTTACACAATACTTCAAAGTATTTGGAGAATACATACTTGCAGTGGTCCACACAGTGACATGATCTTACCGCCATACAGAATTGTCTGATGAAAACTATCCAAGATCTTATAAGCTCTTTACTTAAACAATGCTTAGATATTTTTTTAAGAATAGCGGTTAAGCATTAAAATATTTTTTTCCATTAGCCCTCTTGGGAGTATATGGCTTACACAAAGCATTTCCATCTTATCCGTTTGACTGTCCTGGATCTTGGACTATTTAAATATTAGTAAGTTTTATAATCCAATTTTATTTTTTGTTAATTTATTGTAACAGGTAAAAATGAACAGTGAATAACACCGAGAATGTAATCTTACGTCAGACAATATTTGGAAATACAAAAGCGTTTAATTTTTTTTTAATAAGAATATGACCGACGCTGTACATTCTTAAATCATGTACAGTGTTGCCACGAAAAAAAATAATATTGTAACCAACATTTGTGAAAAAAATCACCAAATAAGAAAAAATATTACTAAAATTAAATTCGCAGTTTCTTTATTTTATTTTTTTTTTTTTCAAATATAAATTATAATTAATATAAAAAGAAACAAAAAATAACAAAATAAAATTTTAGTCTTACTAATTACTAGATTAAATATAATTTATTTGTTTAATATTGATCATAGCACAACAAGATATTAATCTTATAAATGACAGTGCTATTGGATTTCAGCAGAGAAAAAAATTATAAAAAATCATTGATAAAATAAGTAATAAAATATAATATATAGTATAGAAAATGAAATGAATTAGAACATGTTATAATCCTAGAAAATATAGAAAACGATGCAAAAAATTGAGATAAAAAAATTAAAGTAGGAAAAATACGAATAACAGTGTATACAAATATCAAGAAATATACACAAACAAAGAAAAATATATACATAAAGAATCAATAAAATTTAAATTAGAAAAATAAAAAAATCATAATCATAATAAAAACTATTCCAAAGACTGATGGTATATATAAAAAACTGGCGTTGAGTCAAAAGTCTTATAGCTTTGCTGGATAATTTTCCTACCGCGTTTGGACCTTGCAAATCTAATCCTTCTAAATAAGTATATTGGCATTTAATATTTAATAGATTGTCAAAGTTAATTCCAAATATCTGTTAAGAAAATTGTGAAATATGATCATGATGTCCCTTAATAAATACATATCTGGCAATATTATTATAAACCAAGTTGATTTTCCGCCTATCATCAGCATCACAGTTAGTGAAAATTTCAGACCCGTATAAAAGAACAGGAATCAAATACGTTTTAGCCAGTTGCATACGTATGGCAAAGGGAGTCGAATCTATAACAACCCATGAGTTTCTAAGCATACCGTAAACTTTGCCAACGATAACATTAATGTGGTTAGTCCACGCAAGGCGACCATTGAAGATAAGACCCAGATTGAAAGCTCTTTTAACAAAATCAATTTTATTCCCCCTGATAATTATGTCTGGCATAACAAATGTTCTCTTTGTTCTAGAAAGCAATAAACATTTTGATTTAGAGGGATTTAAACAAAGTCCATTAGCCTTGGCCCAGTTGCCAATTTTACGTAAATCATAGTTAACCAGGTCTATACAAAGATTAATGTTCTCAATACGATTACTCCTATAAAGCTCAACGTCATCAGCGTACATGTGAACGCTACAATTTACCAAGACATCAGGTTGGTCGTTAATTTATGTATATACAGAATAAAAGAGGCCCTAATATTGATCCCTGAGGAATACCTCTTCCAACGTCTAGCGAATTTGAGATGTTTCCGTTTAGGTAAATTCGTTGTGATCTGTTCACAAGATAAGAACGTGTAAGACTACAAGCTGAGTTAGAAAAATGAAAGAAATTCATTTAACCAACAAAACAAAAGCTCTTTTTATAAGAAAAAAATAACCAAAACCGGAAAAATCTACACATTGGACAAAAAAATAACCAATTTTGTTTAGAAATAACCAAAAATGGCAACACTGCCCACAGCACATATAATCAGCAAAATAAAAAAACTTAGTAAAGGCTGTATCTCATACGCTTTACTAAAAGTTTGTATCTTTCATTTTCCGTATAGAATGATAAATTAGTATATTACGTACACACTTTAGTACACCTCAGCGTGTATCTCATACTGTATCTCATACGCTTTACTAAAAGTTTGTATCTTTCATTTTCCGTATAGAATGATAAATTAGTATTTTTCGTACACACTTTAGTACACCTCAGCGTATGTGCAATGCGCCTTAGCGTATGAATAATAATGTTACGAAAATGGAAAGGGTGTAATATTAAAATGATAAACAAAAGCTACAAAAACAAAAAAAAAACAATGGACTTGTTTACATGATCAACGAATAAACAAAAATATAGCAACAACATCAGTATAAATAAAGAGGGATAAACAAGTAAACAAGAAGCAACAACTACACTGCAAGGACAAACGTAAACAAAATACACAAATAACAATAAACAACATGTTTACATTTATAGAGACTTCCCGAAGGCATACATATACTCCTTCAAGAGCATTCATCAGACAGTTTTCCTTGCGATATAAAAGGCTAGAATCAGAAATAATTCAGTCAGTCTTGTATGAAGACACGTTGCGAGTGAAGAGAATAATCGTGGTTTGAAGATCTCCGGTCTATTGAACAATTATTATTGTTTACGCGAAAGAGTGAAAAGAAGAATAACCAGTAAAACAGTTGCTGTTGTTACATCAAGTTGTGTGTGGGCCACAGAATTGTGCGAACAATAAAGGAATTATTTAAAACTAAACACAAATTTTTTTTTATCAGGCATGTCACAAATTCCGATCGGAATGGTTACAATTCCGTAGTTACATTCCGATCGTTTTTGTTTTAGATTCTTCAGATTCCGATCGATTTCATGAATTCCGAAAATTTGTAGAAATCCCTTTAATTAGCTTGATGTGGCAATATTACACACATATCAAAACAAAAACCATATGATTTAAGAAACGAAATAGAAGAGAAAATTGAAGAAATGTTAAATAAAATTTAATAAGTAAAAGACTAATTTTTAAACAATGCCGGGAGTTTCCACAGTTGCGGTGATTGAGGCTGAAAGTGACCAACAAATTACTGAAAAATTACGTCGCAGAAATTTAAGGGATGTTTCGGACCCGTTGTCATATCCCAATGCAGTGTGAGTATTTTCATCCACAATATTTTTTCAATGAACTAAATTTTGTGGCTTTTAGTTTTATTAGCCATTACCGACTGAACAAGGAGGCATTCATTATGGTAATGGACAAAATAAACAAATATCTTCCCAGTTCATCCATATGTATTACAATTGTTGACCACACTCCGGTTTTAAGCAACTGGTGCGTTTCAAGGTGTAATTGGTAAGAATAACTTAGCATTTTTTCTTTCCTTTTACTAACTACACAGAATTATAGGTAAGGATGTTGACATCTCCTTGGGAAAAAGCACAGTTTCCACAATTATGTGGAGAGTTCTGAATGCCATCGAAAATGTTATTTGTCCACAATGGATAAAATTGCAAATGACTGCAAGTGATAAAAGTGATTCCAAAGCGTATTGTGGAATTCCTATAATTATAGGATGCATTGATGGCACTCACGTGAAATTGAACAAGCCACTTGAAGATGAGTCACTCTTTCTAAGCAGAAAAGGAACATTTAGCCTTAATGTAATGATTGTAAATAAGTTTTTAGATTTACAATTATAAAATGAAAGTGATTGCTGTGGACGCTTCCAGGCCTGGGTCTTGTCATGATTCCTTTATATGGAACATGAGTAGTGCCAGAGAATACTTCCTAAATCAGTATAACCAGGGTAATAAGAATTCTTGGTTGCTCGGCGATTCTGGTTATGGGTTGAAGGCCTTCCTACTGACTCCATATAAAGATGTTGCTGCTGGAACAGTACATCATACATTGAATAAAAATCACTCGTCCGGCCGTAACATTGTTGAAAGAACAATTGGCGTCTTAAAAAGCCGTTTCCGATGTTTACTCGGCACATAACCCCAAAAAAGTGGTTAAAATTATAAATGTTTGTTGTGCCCTCAATAATATATGCAGGGATTTTAATGTGGAGTGGGAAGGAGACCCAATAATCGACGAAAATTTTCCTGATGACTTCAACGTAGACGATGTGGAAGATCAGTCACAGAGGAGTATGTTTAATGCCGCCAAACGTTTGAGAGATTGAATCGCCGAGGAATTAAATTTAACATAACAATGTTTAAATTCATTTTTTATTAAAATACTAGCTAAAACCCGGTGTGCTTCGCTACTACTATTGATATGAAATATAAATATTCAAAATATATTGATATACATTTTTTCTTATGTATATTTTTATTATTTTTAGTCAATAACCTCAACGTAATAAAATAAGAATTCTGGATTTTAAAAATTTATTTTGTTACTGATATTTACAATGTTCCATAATAATTATTTCTTATCTCATTTCGACGATTAGTTGCCATTCTATTGCGGTTTTCTTCACGGCGTTCATCTTGTTCCTCATATATCTCACGGCGTCTCGGCAGCTCTAGATGTTGATGCTCGTAGTCTCTCTCCTTCTAGGCGTGCATTACGTTGATCTGGTGTCTCCGCAGCTCTAGATGTTGATGCTCGTAGTCTCTCTTCTTCTAGGCGTACATCGCTTTGATCCGGGGTCTCATCAGTTCTTGATCTTGGTGATTGGGATCGTTTTCTTCTAAGACGTGCATCACGTTGATCAGGTGTCTCAGCAGCTCTAGATGTTGATGCTCGTATCCTCTCTCCTTCTACACGTGCATCACGTTGATCAGGTGTCTCCGCAGCTTTAGATGTTGTTGCTCGTAGTCTGTCTCCTTCTAGGCGTACATCGCGTTGATCCATTGTCTAATCAGTTCTTGACCTTGATGATTGGGATCGTTTTCGTTTAAGACGTGCATCACGTTGATAAGGTGTCTTAGCAGCTCTAGATGTTGATGCTCGTAGTCTCTCTCTTTCTACACGTACATCTCGTTGATCTGGTGTTTCTGCAGCTACTGTTCTTTGCGATCGTAGTCTTTCCCTTTTTAAACGTTCATCACTTTGAACTGGAGTCCCAGCAGCTCTAGATGTGGAGGCTCTAGACTTTTCAACACTCAGACGAACATCACGTTCTTCGGGAGTTTCGTCAGCCCTTTTTGGTTGTAAATTAACTGCATTTTTGGTGCGTTTAGAAAGCGAAGATTTTTAGGTGGCATTTTTTTGTTTTTAATTTATCACAATATGATCACTCACAAAATAAATGTTTAACTCGTTTAGAATCTGGGATTTAAATAATTTGCGAAAAAAATTGTAAGTACTATTTAAGTACTTCCTTTCAATCATTATTAGGCAAATATACCATACAGGTCAAATTTTTTTATTTTCAATATAAAAATTTTGGGCAATAGAAAATATTTAATATTTTTTATTAGGATGACCATAAAGGTTTGGTCTGTATTATATATCCACATGTAACAATTATTTCTTTAAAAAATTATGTATGCTGTAGGTAGTTAATAAATTAAGGCAGTATAGTGTCATCAATGGTCTGTGTCTACTGTTAATGGTACCTAAGTTACACATGTCCCTCTATGCGTATTTTTACAAACATATAATAAAACAGGTATTGGAATGAACAGGCAATACACATGACTTTAGCTGCACTAGTTTATCAGATATATGATGTTTAGTATTTACTTTCTGTATAAGAATTCATATAAAAATAGAGTCCATTTATTTCCCTAACCCGAAATGGTCATATGTGTGTCAAAGTGGTTGATGCTAGATTCTAGCTCTAATAGTTTTCCATGTACACGAATATCATATTTATATGGGAGGGTCTCGCTCTTATTGCTAGTCCGGCAATTTTTTCACAAATTATTCATATGGATTTCAGTGTTGCCCGTGTACAATTTGATGATTTTATCTATAATGATTTCCCAGATATAAGAAGTTTTAAATTTAATTCATATGGGAAGTACCACACCCCCTTTTCCTAGTCAGCCCATTTTTGTCTAAAATATTCATATTGATACTAAAGTGGATTCGACAAAATTTTAGGACTCTAACTGTTATATTTTCTTAGATATATTAATTTAATATTTTTATAGGAGGTGACACGCCCATTACAGTAAGTCTGCCCATTTTGTTCATATAGATGTCAAGATTGTCCATATACAATTTGAGCAATCTAGCTGTTGCAGTTTATGAGATATGCGACATTAAATACTTATTGGGTATGTGGGCGTGGCACCTCGCCTACTTGAAATTTTAAAATAAAATTAGCCTATAGTTCTTTCCAGACGTACAGGAAGGTACTGTTAAAATATCAAGAAAATCGGTCGGGCCGTTTTTAAATATACATATAGAGTCATATATTCATATGGGATGTACCACGCCCCCTATTGCTAGTCAGTCCATTTTTGTCTAAAATATTCATATTGATACTAAAGTGGCTTCGACAAAATTTTAGGAGTCTAACTGTTATATAGTCTTAGATATACTAATGTAATATTTTTATATGGGAGATGACACGCCCACTATAGCCAATGCGCCCATTTTGTTCATATATACGTCAAAGTCGTCCATACAAAATTTAGGGACTCTAGCTGTTGCAGTTTATGAGATATTCGACATTAAATACTTATTGGGTATGTGGGCGTGGCACCTCGCCGACTTAAAATTTTAAAATAAAAAGTAGCCTATAGTTCCTTCCAGACATACAGGAAGGTATTGTTAAAATTTCAAGAAAATCGGTCCAGCCGTTTAGCCGTCTATAGACTTCAAACAAACAAACCCACAAACAAATAAACACACATTCATTTTTATATATGGGAAATTTCGTGTCAAGTGGTCCAATTTTTAAAATCGATGTCTTCCGATTTGGATGAAATTTGCGCCAAGGTTAGTACTATTGGATAGTTGGCCAGACACAAATTTTCAGCTCTATCAGTCAAGAACTGCCGGAGTTAGAGGAGGTCAAAGTTGGTCAAACAGGGTTTTTTTAAAATGTGTGTAACTTTTCACCTATTGGTCTTAGCAAAAATTTTTTTAATTTTTAAAATTTTTTTTTTTTTAATTTTTTTTCAATTTGGCCCTTTTTTTTTTTTTTTTTGCTTAAAAGAAAGTTTTTAAATTTTACCATATGCACTATATTTTTTTTAATGGTTCTCAAAGAAAGCTTGGTTCTTTTCCTTTAAGAGCTTTGTGGGCACTTAATGTCATCCAAATCGGAAGAGATCGATTTTAAAAATTGGGTCACTTGACACGAAATTGCCCATATATAGATATTAACAAAAATATTGTTTTTTTAACAAATTTTTCATTTAAACTTATTTTTTAATGTTTAATTTTTTTTTTCGCAAATTATTTGAATCCCAGATTCTAAACGAGTTAAATATTTATTTTGTGAGTGATCATATTGTGATAAATTAAAAACAAAAAAATGCCACCTAAAAATCTTCGCTTTCTAAACGCACCAAAAATGCAGTTAATTTACAATCACAAAGGGCTGACGAAACTCCCGAAGAACGTGATGTTCGTCTGAGTGTTGAAAGGTCTAGAACCTCCACATCTAGAGCTGCTGAGACTCCAGTTCAACGTGATAAACGTTTAAAAAGGGAAAGAATACGATCGCAAAGAGCAGTAGCTGCAGAAGCACCAGATCAACGAGATGTACGTGTAGAAAGAGAGAGACTACGAGCATCAACATCTAGAGCTGATGAGACACCTGATCAACGTGATGCACGTCTTAAACGAAAACGATCCCAATCATCAAGGTCAAGAACTGATTAGACAATGGATCAACGCGATGTACGGCTAGAAGGAGAGAGACTATGAGCATCAAGAGCTGCGGAGACACCAGATCAACGTGATGCACGCCTAGAAGGAGGGATTCTACGAGCATCAACATCTAGAGCTGCTGAGACGCCGGATCAACGTATTACTCGAATTCAGAGTCAGCAACGTAGAGCCCCAGCATTAATATCGACCGAAACTTTGAATGAACGAAACGAACGTCTTGATAATCAAAGAATACGACAATCATCTTTAAGAGCTGTTGAGATATCTGAGGAACAAGATGAATGCCGTGAAGAAAATAGAATGGCAACTAATCGTCGAAATTAGATAAGAAATAATTATTATGGAACATTGTAAATATGGTAACAAAATAAATATTTTAAAATCCAGACTTCTCTTATTTTATTACGTTGAGGTTATTGACTAAAAATAATAAAAATATACATAAGAAAAAATGTATATCAATATATTTTGAATATTTATATTTCATATCGATAGGAGTAGCGAAGCACACCGGGTTTTAGCTAGTGCTTTATATATGTATGTTATATGGTGAAAATTTTATAAAAAAGGCAATTCCACTTACAAAGACAAAAGTGGTTTCATTCCGATAAAAATTTTCGTTTTACATTTTCTGGAGAAGCTAAATACGGAATTAATTCCACTTTCGATCGGAATTGGTTTCTGTGACATGCCTGTATATTTTATTGCAATATTTCAAACGTTTTTAAAAGGTAAAAACGTAACAAAGTTTTTCTCAAAAGCTCAATCGTGTACAATTGCAATTCATTGTACGACTGCAATTAAATTGTGCTAAGTGGTGCTTAGTTAAGCGAAAAGTTCACATCTTGCTTCAACTCAATAAAAAACAGATAATATCTTTTCTTGCTGCATCAGAAATTTGATCTACCTAAAGTTGTGTGTATTGCCTAAAAAGTGGACTGAGGACTGTACACTGCATTTATTGACCTGATTATAGTATGGAGACCTTGATCTGAATTAAATAAATTGAATTTGTTCATTAACCACAGGGTAGTAAGTACACTCTCAACACGGCTTTTACCAACAACACTTTTACCGTCCGATTCCAGACAAAATTAAGTTTTAGTTTACCGCATTAAATGCTCCTCGTTTGATGCCCATAAAGTATATTTCTGGCAAAGACCAAACGACAACACTATGCAAGCAAAATATGTCCGAACAATTTTAAAGTTAGGCGGTGGATTCGTGACGGTATGGGCTTGCATGGCGGATGAGGAAGTTGAAATAGTCTACAGAACAACTATGTAAACATTTTAAGCAGCAACTTACCTGGCACTGAAGAAAAATCCAGATAATAGACGGCGGTTATCATTTTCGAACATGATAAGGACCTAAGCATAACGATCGGCGGCGCTAATCAGACGATTTTTACTACATCGAACACCTCAGAGAAGTTCTCAAAAGTGATGCTAGAGACTTGGATCCTTGTACGAATGGAAGGGTATTGATCCAAGTACAATAAAAATAGAGTAAACAGCAGGCTGCGCCGTATATAACCTGACAATTTTTGGAAATTTAATTTATTATGTAATATTTGATTAAATACAATTCATGGGACACTTAAATTAACATCAAATAGAGCGCAAAAAACAAAAATTACAAAAACTTCTTAATGACGTAAAAGAGTTGATTATTAAAATGAGTAACAATGCCAAAAGCTTTGCGAGAAATTTCCGAAAAAATTAGCCTAAAATCATTAGTTCAATATGCGACAGAAACTCAATACAAAAGTATGCGTTCGCTTTTAATTTCCCCAGAAAGAGGAAGAGCAGAAATGGAAGATGTTTCCTTGTGAAGGAAAATCGAACAGATAGCTTTATTGAAAAGAAACCTATTCCTCAAAGCAATAAAAAAAGCTATTCGAATTTATGAAACCGTTTTTATTAAATGCACAAATTTTACAGAATTTTTTGCTTATCAAGAAATATGTTTTGTTTTCTACATAAGAAGCCTTTTCTCTCAGCAAGTATATAAACTGAGTTAAGATTGTGCCACAAAGTATGATAAATTTTGGTAAATTGTTGTATTTACTGATAAGAGGCTTTTTAATATTTTTAGATCAGATGGCAGACGATTTGTGTGATGTAACGAAAAAATTGCGTTCAGTTAAAGAACTTAAAAGTAACTGTTAAACATGGAGGTGACTTAATGGTGGTTCGGGGGGCAATGGCCACTGCAAGTACCTTAAATCTTCTGTTTGGGAAATAAGTAAGGAACCAATTTTTTATTTAAATATTTTATAAGTAAATTTTGAAATGAGCGCTTTAAATTTAGGCATACAATACGATTTTAATTCTTTCACAATAATGATTAGAATTAATTATCTCAATACTGTGGAAGACTGATTTCTATTCAATGGTGTAATTTTAATATCTCATCGCCTATAATACAGGTTCAAACTCCATAAAGTGTTTGGAAAAAAGAGGCACATAATAACTAATAAGCAAATGTCCCAAGATACCAATTCTGGAATATTACGACAGAAATCACACAAAAGTTGGCCTTTTCTGTGAAGAAAACCTTTAGCAATAAACTTTAGTCGCCAAGTCGTTATTAAAAATAAATTTGTAATAAATCAATTTAAATGTTCATTGCTGTGTATACGGAGACTTTTTTGAATTACCATTTTGGATTGTTTTTATAAAAAACAAATTAAATTTTTCATAAAAAAATTTTGTATCTAATTGTAATAAGCAAAAATTAAGGTCCTTATTTTGTAAATCCCCTGCGTTGAACGCGTCACTTACACTTCACCGATAAAGTGAACGCCAGAGATCAGCAAAGAATCGTTTTTCCGCTACTCAT
The DNA here is from genome assembly GCA_927399465.1 of Sarcophaga caerulescens. Classification (NCBI taxonomy): domain Eukaryota; kingdom Metazoa; phylum Arthropoda; class Insecta; order Diptera; family Sarcophagidae; genus Sarcophaga; species Sarcophaga caerulescens. Next base: position 38,868,180 of record OV656867.1, read on the forward strand.
AAGCACTCATGCAATTTTGAGTATGAGTGTACTCGCTACAACATTGATTTATAAGTATAGGTTGCAATGAGTATGAGTACAACGTTGACATCAAACTCACAACATTCGAAATGTGTTTGATTCATACACCTACTCATTCTGATTCATAAATTTAGAAAAATACTTATAATACTTATAAGTGATTCGAGTGGCTCGAATCATTCATCAAAATTTACAGCCTTTATTATTGTTGCATATACAAACAAAGAAGAAAGGAAAGACAAAGACAAGAAGCAAAGCTTACACACAATCTTCTTTTGAGTATAGTAGTGTTCGTACGCGAATCATACTTATTTTGTGCTTCGTGTAAATGTTAAGTAGAGACGAGTCGAAGTCAATAACATCATGCGTATTGTTAAGTATGAATACGACGAGTACTTCCAACTTTGAGTAGAATGAGTATGATATTAAAATAAGTATGAATGCGTATAAGTATCAGAAATAATAAGTATGACTCGAATCTACTCATCGTTTTGAATACTCGTTGCTGATCTCTGGTGAACGCAGAGCCAAAAATATTTAATTTTGTATATCACTACGACATTTTGATTGTTACGTTTATCACTTGAATTGTCAATGCATTACGTTTTTATGGTTGCCTACCTTTATACAATTAATAACTATTTTCAGCATTTTTCTTAAAGTATGTATTTTAATGCGATTAGCAACTCTATTATCAAATAAATAATTAAAAAAATACAATTTTAAAAAATTTATTAAAACCGTTTAAATTATAATATAAATTTCGAATTGGTAAGTTATTAAAATATCAGTTATGTGCAAATCTAATAAGTAGCTATGCCTTTTGCTAGAGATGTTTAGTGCAATTTTTGAACAATCGTCATCATCAGAAGACGAAGATGCTTCCCAGGAAATGAACGTTACGAAACGCAAAATGCGTTTTGAAAATAATTTCATGGATATGCCAAACAATGAGTAAGTAAACATATTTTCTATTGAATGTTATTAATAGTGTTCATGTATCGCAGATTTATACAAAATTTTAGGATGAGTAAGGAAACTTTTAAATTTATCCTAGATGAGATTTCTGCTCATATGAAAAATACATTTAGAGGTACAGCAATAAGCAACGAAATCAAATTGGCTACAGTTTTGCGCTTTCTCGCTACTGGAGGTTATCAAAAAGGAATTGGTAACGAGTTTATGTCATCATTGTCTCAAACGAAAGTTTGTGAAGTCATAGACGAATGTTTAGGCATTTTGGAGCAGCATTTGTGTAGTAAATGGGTGAAATTTAACCTTCGTCCTGACGAGGAAAGATCAATTAAACTAAAATTTAATGAAAACTATGATGCCCAAATAAAATTCAACACCATATTGACCAAGGCCCGCAATTGCATCGAGAGGTGTTACGGTGTTTTAAAAAACCGATTTAGATGCCTTATTGGAGAACGGGGATTACACTATAGCCCAGAGAAATCAAAAACCATTATAAATGTGTGTTGCGCTTTACACAATATATGTATATTTTTTAAAAATGATAAATGTACATAAATATATAAATATTTTTATTTATTTTAATAATTCAACGTTTCAAATGAAATTAAACAATACTTTGGGTTTCAATTAAATTAGATAATTTAGTTACAGCTTGTGTTAAATTTTCTATGGCATTCGTAAGTTTGTCTAAAGTTTCGGTGTTTTTTTCCACCAATTTTATCATTTTGGATTTTTCGCTTTTAGCATTACGACGACGTTTTCCAAAAATGTTTTGTTTTTTTTCTCATTCTGTGGTAATTCGGAGTTGACGGAAACATTTTCTTTATCCTCAGATAAAAGCGGCAATTCCAGCCCTAGAATTCTTCCAGTTGGGTTTGCTACCACATTAATATTAATAATACTGTCGACAGCTTGCTCAATTGGTGAGAGTTCAACCTCCTGATAGGGACCTCCACCTGTCTGACGTATGCTACTTTTATTTAACGATAACTTTTTCTTTGTCCTGCCTCTTAGATCAGTCCAAACCTATAAATTTATTATAAAATAAAAAAAATATAGATTTATTATTAAAATAAAATTTTTTATATTTACTTTTCTCCACTCCGACGTTTTTCTTATTGGTGGTCCAATGCCATTAAGATCTTTGCAAATTTCCTCCCATCGTTTTTCTACATCAGCCCTGCTACTTCCATACGCTGGAGTTCCTCTTGCCAATTCCACGTCCTTTTCCATTGCATCTGTCAGCAATTTGAACTGTTCTGCCGTTGTAGATTTTTTAGCCCTGTAATAAAATACATTACAAATATTTCAAAAATAAATGTATGGGTACGTTCGTAAATGCAGTAGTTGTGCAACCTGCAGCATAATAAAAATCAAATGTTCAAAAATGCAATACTTGGCAGCACTGACTTGCGTCGAACGCTTTTTTTGCAGACAAATTGCAATACTGTCGCAAATTTTTGCAAATATAGCAACAGTTAGATTTCAGTTGCAATAGTTTGCGGTAAACCATTTCTTCGACAATATTGTAGTTTCGTGATATAAAAGCTATTAAACAAAAGAAAATTTTGCTTTATTTGCAGAAAAATGGAAAACTAATAAAACTTAACCGATATTGTTATAGAAAATTTTAATTATTTATATTTTTAGTTCCGAGGAAGATTTCACATTTAATATACAAAAATTAATAATACGGACTAGACTGGATATGGAGTCGGTCAGTATTGTGGGGAAAAGTTTTATTAAAACTTAAAGAAATCAAATCGGACTTTGAAATGACAAAGGAACAAATAAGCCGGAAATTTTTGAATTTTCAATAATATTTGTTATTGTTAATATTGATAAATTTTTTTTTAACTTTTGTAGAACGTTTTAAAAAGCAAATTCTGTTTAGTTTTTGTGCAGTAGCAAAGCATTTGCAACAGCTGATCACGCATTAGCAACAAAACTTGGCATTACTGCCGCAGTCGTGCACAAATTTGCTGAATTTACGAACGCACCCTATGTCACATAGATAGATACTTACATTTTCAAATAATTAAAAATTAAAAATTTTTTTATATACAAAAAACACAAAACGCCTGAATAATTTAGGCGTTAGGTTTGAAGTTTTGAATGAATTTCAAATTCTATACATTGTTTTAAAATAACGTAACAATTAGTATTTCCAACGCAAACAATCACCTGTCATATTAATGTGTTTTATAAAATACTAAATTAATAAACGCAGGTTGAAGAGAGGCGTAGTGATTTAGGAAATTAGGCCCTATTAGGCCCGTTATCGTGGTAGACGTTTATGTGGCGTATTTGAGGCGTTTTTAAAAAAAGGTATCGTGGTTGGCAAAAACGTCTCTAAATTCGACACTGATTAAAAATCTATTACAACAACGGTATCGAGGTAGTCATATTTGCCTGTCGAATATTTCAAAAATAGTCGTAAGCATTTTTAGTCACGACGACGAAGTAAATTCAATAAAATAAATCCAGTTTTTAAAAATAAAATGTTTTTTTTTTCATATTTTTCCTCTGGACTAGTATTCACTGAAGACAAAATTCATTATATATAGCTTCTATGCATTCATGAAAGGAATCGCTTACAGAAGACTAACAAAGGTTGACATTAAGTTATTCCCAGCTCCTTTTTCCTTCAGCTAGTATTCTTTAAGCAGCAGTTAGCTTGACAACTTTGGACTCTTCGGTTTGCTTTCTTGGGATTTTCAATTTCGAAGAAATCGTCATTAAAACATATTTGAAGGCCTCTTTGTAAAGCCTAAAATAACTAACAAATCTGGAATAAATTTGCTTATGTGATCCCTTTTACGAAAAATGTGTACCTATGTTTAAACTCACTTCTTATTAGGCATGGAAAAAATATCGCCTTGCTGCCTTAATTTTTTTTAAATAGCATCTGAAGCACAAAATTCTTCTTCATCTTCTTCTGAAGATGAATAAAATGCGAAACTCAACATAATTAAAAAAATATCGAAACAAGAAATGAAATTATTTTTACTATTGTTTATTTATTTGTTTTTTGTTATTTTATTTTTGTTTTAATTTTTGTAAAAAACTGTTGTTCTTGACAGTTTTTGTAACAAGCTGCTTCAAAATCAAATAAAATTAAGCAGTCTATTACATTACAGCTCTTTTACAAAATTGACGTAGTCGTAAAGTTTTCACAATACCATTGAGTTTTAAATTCGACTACAAATACGACAGCCGACTAAAAACGCCTACGACAACCACGATAAGGGTGATTGTCTCTTGTTTTTGTAGCTTTGCTTATTGTTTTTATGTGAATCGATATTAGGTCGTTTCGTTCTGCGTAACACCGCCGCCCAGCAGCTGACCTCGACCACTTACTGGACCTTTAGCTGCAATACATTGGGTACAGTTTACTAACCAGTCCGCCACTGCTTGCTGACATCCAACCCAATAAAAACGTTGTTTTAGCCTTTCTAGCGTCTTTGTCACTCCAAGATGTCCTCCGATGGCTCTATTATGGAACTCCTTTAACACTTCTTTCATTTTGGAGGAAGGCACTACCAATAGGTTGGATGAGGTCTTGCCATCAGCGCTTTCCCAAAGTCGATATAGGCATCCGTTTATCAATCGTAAACTGTCCCAAAGTGCCCAATATGCTTTTGTAAGAGGACCTTCTCCGGATATCTCATTTCTGGTAGGTCGTTTGTCCTCTTCCTTAGCTGCTATTATATTCGCCAGTATTGGGTCACTCCTTTGTGCTTCGGACCAGTCTTTGTTGGTCTCGATCTTCAATCGCCGGACATCAACGATGGATTCATTCTTCTCAGCCTTAACACAATATTTACGCTCCTCTTTACAGGGTCGGCGTCAGAGAGCATCAGCATTCCCATGCTTTACACCACTTCGTTCTGCTAATGGCATTAGTCGAGAATCATCTTCCTCAATTTTCTTGCAGCCTTTACTAGATTTTACATCTGCACTTTCACTGACATGATAATCATTGTGTTCTACATGTTTTCCTCGGCTTTTCTTGGATATACCCGTTTCATCGTTGTGTTTATCAGAACCCTTATGTGTAGCAATGGCACATCGCCTAGTTGGTGAGATGGATCTAGACTTCTTGGGTGGCGCTTTGCAGATTCTTTGGAAATGACCACTCTTTCCACAGTTGAAGCATTTAAGTATAGCCTTTCGTCCGATTTCTTCTAAAACTTGCTTCACCATCTCCTTAACTTTAGCTAAAAGGCATTCATCTTTCTCCACTACTTCCGTTTTTCGCACATTGCTAGCTGGTGGTCTTAAAATCGCGCGAGTGGTCTCGCTAGTGCGGCCGCTGGGCTAGTGCGGCCACGGTTGTCTTCTGCGTAAAACATACCGCTAATTTAATGTTTGGGTCGCGTATACCATTCACAAACGCCTCGGTCTTAATGTTGTCTGTTATGTATGTGTAATGTATGTCTGTATGTCTTGGTATCTAATGTAATATCCCTATAGGTTTCTTAATTTACTAGAGAGCCTTAGAAACGTAGTCGGCTCTATAGTGCTGGCAAAGTTAATTGCCGAAGTGTTTTTGAGAAACAAAATACAAACTCTTTCTTTTAAGTTAGTCTTATTTTATTTAAATCTTGTACCAGCTTATATACTATTTTGGTTTTGTGTTTTCTTATTCTATTTCTTCTATTCTATGTTATTTAATTGCCCTACTTAAAATTATTCGTTTACAAAAATAGTTTATATTCTACTTATTACGAAATCGATATCATATATTTATATTTATTTACCATGCATTCTAGTGACCCATATCAATTGACACCAGTCACTTGAAATGCAAGTCTTACGTTTTTTATTCATATTTGTTTTGTTTATATTTCCATTGTATTTTTATTTTGGTTTGTTGTTTTTAATTTTATGTATGTACGCTTGTGTATGCATGTTTATACCACATGCACTACATGTCTATCAATGGGTGGTTTTCTCCTGGGTAGGTAAGCTGCACCAATTTCTCGACCTCCATTGCAAAGGCTTGTAATGTCTCGTTTGGCTTTTGCGCTCGGCACCTTAACTCCATGCGGTACAGTTCTCGTTTATGCTCGTCGCCGAATTTGCGCTGTAACGCCACCATTAAATCGTTGTAGCTGTTTCTACTGCTGGCTGACATGGTCTCTAGTATCTCGGCTGCTACACCTTTTAACGCCAAAATTAGTTCCAACACCTTCTCTCCATCGTCCCATCCGTTTCTGCTGGCTATTTATTGCCTCAAATTGGAATTTGAAGACGGATAGGGGTGAGCTTCCATCAAAGCAGAGTGTTTTTATCCTGCTGGTACTTTCAGATACGACTCGCACTGGTTCCGGTCGCTGGCTCTGGAGGTTGATGAGCTTTTCCTCCATCATTACGAGTTTTCCGTCGACGGCCTTTTCCAAATTGTTCACTTTTGTGTCAACGGTCTTTTCCAAATCTGCCACCTTTTCCTCGATACTGGTAATTCTTTTGCTGAATGACTCCCGTATTTCCTGCAGCTTCTCTGTTGTCGCTTCAAATAGCTTTTGGTTTGCTGCATGCATTTTTTTCATCATTTGTTCACTATCTTTTCGCGACTCCGCCAAAAGTTTCTGATTTTCGTTTTTAGAAGCTTCTTGTACTTCAGCCAGAAGTTTCTGATTTTCGTTTCTAGAAGCTTCGAATAGCTTTTGATTTGCTACTTCCATTTTTTCCACCATTTGCTCACTTTCTCTTCGAGACTCAGCTCTAGAAGCTTCTTGTACATCAGCCAATAGCTTTTTGTTCTCTTCTTGCATTTTCCGATTTTCGGCTCTAGAAGTTTCTTGTACATAAGCCAATAGCTTTTTGTTCTCTTCTTTTCGGGAAGCTTCTTGTTTATCAGCTAATACTTGCATTTTTTCCATCATAACGGCTAGCAACGAATTTATGTCTATACCGCTAGGGGTTGCAGGGGCCTGTGACTCTCGCTCCTCTTCATCCCCGAGCTCGTAGGATTCGATGTCGATGCCCTGAAGCTGTTCTCTTAACCGCCTCTGCAATCCCACTTCTGACACCAATTGTTACGTTTTTACCTTTTTAAAAACGTTTAAATATGAGTTCGTTAATTGCAAACCAAGTAAAAACAAATATGTGTCTTATTTTAATTAAACTCTCTTTATTTATCACACTACTTTTGTGCCACTGTTCGCACTTAACTTATACAACAATAATTGCTTGTTCGATCTTATTCACACACAACTATTCGCTATACTGCTCACAACGGATATCTTCGAACCACGACTTTTTACTTCACACGCAGCTTGTCTTCACACCGCGACTGATTAGTTCACACGCAATTTCACGCAAGGCTGTCTCAATTATAACTGACTCGTCGTCTGCTTTGTCTTGCCCTTTTATAGTCCAACATGAACAGTACATCGAACGTTCTTGAAGTGGAAGATTCGCGATCTCGCTTTCTCGAGAACTCTTTTGCAACTACGTTGTTGTTTGTGTACTTTGTTCTCATTGCTTGTTGTTGCGTTCGCTTGCTTGTCTATCCCCTTCTTTTTCATACCGATGTTGATGCTTTGCTTGTAACATGTTCGTTGTGGTTGTTGGTGTAGCTATTATTAACATCATGTCCATTGTATTCGTTAGTGTTAGTGTGTATTTGTGTCGTGTACACATTGTCTCTTGTTTTTGTAGCTATGCTTATTGTTTTTATGTGAAACGATATTAGGTCGTTTCGTTCTGCGTAACAATATATATTTATAGTCTTTGGTTGTATTTATATTAAAATATTTTTATATTTCTGATAATGGAAAAAATGCATGAAATTTAATTTAAAATTATGTACTTTTTCCCAATCACTTTTCAACTGTAAATCTTTCCTTTTTGAATATAATTTGTTTACATTAGATGCATCTAAATTGTATTGTTTTAATTTCCGTTGGAAAAAGTTGATAAATTGTATAAATACTGTGCTTCAATTTTGTATAAGGAAAATGTTTTTTAAAGTATTTCAAGTATTTTTCTTCATTCATTATTTTTTTTTGAGAATTTTGTTAAATTTCTTTGTTCTTGTTCGTTGTAACTTCCAAAGTCATAAATAAACTGGAACTGGAAGTTCTACTTATAAAGTAATATAAAAAGGAAATTAAAAACAGAACAAAAGTGAATGAAATACTTGAAAAACAAATTAAAAAGAAAAAAAGAGGTTCTAAGTTAACCCTTTCAGACATTAAATGGAAATAGATGAGACAAAATTCTCAAAATTTAACTACGAGTTAATTTGAGGCTGCTGATTCAGAGTCTTAAGTCAGACTATGTATTAGTCGTCTCACCTGATTGCCAGATGATGTCCAACATATTGAACAAAATGCATTGCATAAATAAAAGCTTAATTTAATAACACGTTGCGACAGTCAAAATACACCCAGCTAATGACATAGTGCAGTTGCGAGTTTCATTGAGTAGAACTCAAAAATATTTTTCTTATATTTCTCAAACCTTCCAAACTTTTTTTATTTGACAAAAACGGTATTTTTGATCTCTTCACACAAAATTATTGATTACCCAAATATGTTTGAACTTATTTTAAAAATGCAAAGCTTTTTAGAAAGGGAAGAGATTGACAATTAAGTTGTGTGTAATTTTAAACAATAAAATAAAACCACCGCTTGATGAGCTGTAATTATCAAATGCGCTTTATTGATTTAAAAATGTTCCTCATATACTGTTACGTTTTTACCTTTTTAAAAACGTTTAAATATGAGTTCGTTAATTACAAACTAAGTAAAAACAAATATGTGTTTTATTTCAATAAAACTCTCTTTATTGTCCACACTTTCTTATGTGCCACTGTTCACACTTAACCGATACAACAATAATTACTTGTTATTATTCACACACAACTATTGCTCGCAACCGATATCTTCAAAGACGACTATTTAGTTCACACGCAACTTCACTCAAGACTGACTCAATTACAACTGAACTCACTGCCTGCCTTGTCTTGCCCTTTTATATGCGAACGTCTTCAGTCTGATGATGGTTCTCGAGGTAGAAGGTTCGCGTTCTCGCCTTCTCGAAACTTCTTTTGCGACTACATTATTTATTGTTGCTGGTTTATTTAGAAGATGTTCGATGTATTTGTTAATGTGTATTTGTGTATTGTGTACACATTGCCTCTTGTTCGTTGTGCTTGCGTTTTCTATCTCTTTCATGCTCATGGTCTTTGTTTTTGTGGCTTTTGCTTATTGTTTTTATTGTTAAACGATATTAGGTCGTTTCGTTTGTTCTTGCGTAACACTGCCGCCCACTTAAGCCTGTTCGTCCCGAATAGGCTCATTATCTCTTTTCCCATATTTTGCCAGTCGCTCTATGTGTACGACCTTCAATTTTGTTCGGGGGCTGTTAGCTTTCTGTATCCTGTACACGAGATCGTTTAACCGTTTAATTATTTTGTACCGTCCATCCCAGCTGGTTTGTAGCTTGGGAGATAATCCCTTCTTCCGCTTTGGGTTGTATAGTAGAACCAGTTGTCCCTCATGGAAGCCCTCCGTGTTTGCTGCACGATCATACCTGGCTTTCATTCTATCGCTGACCATTTTTATTCGGGTGCGTACAAATTGATGAAGTTCATTTAGGCTTTCTTCTTTTCCAGTGGCATCCCTCTCTGTGGCGGGCTTAACTCCAAACTCCAAGTCACCGGGCAGTTTTATTTCAGTCCCAAAAATTACCTTGGCGGGCGATCTAGATGTTGAATCATGGACTGCAGATCGGTACGCCAGTAGAAACCTCGGAATGTGTTCGTCTCAGTCCTTCTGTTGCTCGCTCACTATTTTCCGCAAGTACACTTCCAGGGTTCGATTAAACCGTTCTACCATTCCGTCAGACTGTGGATGAAGCGGCGTCGTTCTTGTCTTCTTAATACCGTATACTACATACATTTCCTTGAATACAGCTGACTCGAAATTTCTTCCTTGATCGGAATGTAGCTCCATTGGAACCCCGTAGCGGCATACCCAGTTGTTCACAAAAACGTTTACTATTGTGCTCGCCTCTTGATTGGGTATGGCATACACTTCCTGCCATTTGCTGAAATAGTCCATCACCACGAGAACGTATCGGTTTCCGGCATTGCTGACTGGAAAAGGGCCTGCTACGTCCATCGCTATCCGCTCGAAAGGTGCGCCTGAGTTATACTGTTGCATCTGACCTCGACTTCTTCTTACTGGACCTTTAGCTGCAATGCACTGGGTACAGTTTGCTATCCAGTCCGCCACTGCTTGCTGACATCCAACCCAATAAAAGCGTTGTTTTAGCCTTTCCAGCGTCTTGGTCACTCCAAGATGTCCTCCACTAGCACCATTATGGAACTCCTTTAACACTTCTTTCATCTTGGAGGAAGGCACTACTACTAGGTTGGATGAGGTTTTGCCATCAGCGCTTTCCACAGTTGAAGCATTTGGGTTTAGTCTTCTGTCCATTCTCTTCCAAAATTTCCTTCAACATCTCTTTAAATTTATTAAAACTGCATTCTTCCTCCTCCACGACTTCCATTTTTCGCACTTTGCTAACTGGTGGTCTTGAAATTGTGCGAGCGGTCTCTTGGGCTAGTGCGAAGGCCACGGTCTCTGCAAAGGTTGTCTTCTGCGTGGAACATACCGCTAGTTTAATGTCAGGGTCGCGTATACCATTGACAAACGCCTCGGTCTTAATGTTGTCTATCAAAGGGTGGTTTTCTCCTGGGTATGTAAGCTGCACCAACCTCTCAACCTCCATTGCAAAGGCTTGTAATGACTCGTTTGGCTTTTGCGCCCGGCATCTCAACTCCATGCGATACAGCTCTCGCTTGTGCTCATCGCCAAATTTCCGCTGTAAGGCCACCATTAGGTCGTTATAGTTGTTTCTATTGCTGGCTGGCATGGGCTCTAGTATCTCGGCTGCCACACCTTTTAACGCCAAAATTAGTTCCAACGCCTTCTCTCCATCGTCCCATCCGTTCCTGCTGGCTACTGTCTCAAATTGGAATTTGAACACGGATAGGGGTGAGCTTCCATCAAAGCAAGGTGTTTTTATCCTGCTGGTACTTTCAGATACGACTCGCACTGGTTCCGGACGCTGGCTCTGGAGGTTGATGATCCTTTCCTCCATCATTACGAGTTTTCCGTCGACGGCCTTTTCCAAATTGTCCACCTTTGCGTCAACGGCCTTTTCTAAATCTGACACCTTTACCTCGACACTGGTAATTCTTTTGCTGAATGACTCACGTATTTCTTGCAGCTTCTCTGTTGTTGCTTCAAATAGCTTTTGGTTTGCAGCATGCATTTGTTTCATCATTTGTTCACTATTTGCTCTAGAAGTTTCTTGAACATCAGCAAGAAGTTTCTGGTTTGCTGCTTGCATCTTCTCATTTTCGGCTCTAGAAGCTTCAAATCGCTTTTGATTTGCTGTTTCCATTCTCTCCATCATAGCGGCTAGCATCGAATTTATGTCAACACCGCTAGGGGTCGCAGGGGTCTGTATCTCTCGTTCCTCCTCATCCTCGAACTCGTAGGATTCGATGTCGATGCCCTGAAGCTGAAGTTGTTCTCTTAACCGCCTCTGCAGTTCATTCTTTGTGCCCGCTGTTGGCAGCTCCAGCTTACCCAACTCTCGTTTAAGCCGTTCCACTCTTAATTCGGAGAGTTTCATTTTATTTTATTTATTTCTTTTATTTTTTATTTATTTTTACTTTTGGATTTTGCAATCCCACTTCTGGCACCAATTGTTACGTTTTTACCTTTTTAAAAACGTTTAAATATGAGTTCGTTAATTGCAAACTAAGTAAAAACAAATATGTGTTTTATTTCAATAAAACTCTCTTTATTGTCCACACTTTCTTATGTGCCACTGTTCACACTTAACCGATACAACAATAATTACTTGCTATTATTCACACACAACTATTGCTCCCAACCGATATCTTCAAACACGACTATTTAGTTCACACGCAACTTCACTCAAGACTGACTCAATTACAACTGCACTCACTGCCTGCCTTGTCTTGCCCTTTTATATGCGAACGTCTTCAGTCTGATGATGGTTCTCGAGGTAGAAGGTTCGCGTTCTCGCCTTCTCGAAAATTCTTTTGCGACTACATTATTTATTGTTGCTGGTTTATTTAGAAGATGTTCGATGTATTTGTTAATGTGTATTTGTGTATTGTGTACACATTGCCTCTAGTTCGTTGTGGTTGCGTTTTCTATCTCTTTCATGCTCATGGTCTTTGTTTTTGTGGCTTTTGCTTATTGTTTTTATTGTTAAACGATATTAGGTCGTTTCGTTTGTTCTTGCGTAACAATACTAATTTACATATTGATTTGTATTTATTAACTAAAGTCGGTTTTTGCCTAATAAGCATAAGTGTGTTAAATTGGGTTCAAAACAAATTTATGTGGATTTTAGCATAAACAGTAATTTCACAATATTAATAAACGAAAAATTGCAATGTAAGTAGTTATTCATATAATTGTTGAAAAGCAAATTTAAAAGGAAATAACTATCAGGAAAAATGTCTTTAAATAAATTTGGTAACAAATTTATTTACAAAACTAAAATGCTAAAAATGAAAAGTTGCAATGTAAGTAGTTATTTATATTAAATTGGCATGTGTTAGGGGAATAATGGGAGACATTATAACACCCGCACCGTTAGCTTGAGGCTCCGACGAAACATTAAAATTTGTTTTGGTCTTAATATGTATATAATTATTAGGATAATAATGCATAAAATAATTATTATATCTATACTAAAATTTATAGTTTTTGTCTTCTTATCATGATACAGTATATTGTTTAGGTTTTCTTCGTACTTCATTTGTTTAAGATATAATGTTTCCAGTTTTAAATCATTAATGTTTACATTTTAATTATTTTTAATTTTCGTTATAATGTTTGGGAGGATTATTTTATCTTAAATTAACATTAGTAAAATTTTTGTTTTTAGTTATTATTTTACAATTCTCAAATTTTATCAAAAAGGTTCCTTTTATTTGCAGTTTATTATTGTTGTTACAGTTATGGTTAATATTTTGTTCATAATTTTTAAATATTAACAACCCTGGAAGTATTTCCGTTACATCTTCTATTTCAAAATTTTTCATTGAGCAATTTGCCTCTTGTTTGCGTTAATATATTTTGTGTGATTCTTACCACCTCTTATCTTCTTAATGTAATTTGTTCCGCCCTTTAATTCTATGTCTTTTCTAGATTCATTCAATTTCTGTATATATTTTTCCTTTTTCTGGTTTATTAGGTCGTGAATTTCCTTATATTTGTCCTCATGTATTTTACCGTTTAGGAAATCAATGTGTACTGTATTATTGTAGAATCCTATTATCTTGTCTTGTCTTCCTTGTCATTTTGTCTTCTATAGTTTCGTCTTTATTTCTACTATCGTGTTTTAGTAACCGTATGTGTTCATTAATGGTATTGTGTAATCGTTCGGTGTCTGCGTTTGATGTGTGATTACTGTTAGAAGTATAATGGATTTCTATGTTTTCGTCCTTTAAGAATTGTTGCATTGGTATAGCCTTGAATCCGAGTTCGTTGTAGCACGACCCTACTGCCGTTTATGCCAACACAATGTTCTGTATAGCTAATGATCATTAACGACACAACATGTATAAACAAGTGAATATCAAATAACATAAGTGATTGTGTCACTAACATAATTCTGGGGCATTGACTCTCGCTGATTTTAATGCGTGCTCAAGCCGTCAATGCATGTTGTTGTTGTTGTGTATTCTCCGCTGGCTAGCGTGGGAATTATGCTTTGCTTGCATTACTGGTGTTGGACTGAAGGCTTGGATCGTGTTGCATACACATAAACCCATATATTATTAATCGATAGAATATAGGTCACTAGAACATATGTAATAAGTTAAGAACTATATAGAATTAAGGGAGTTGATTCGTAATTGTCGAATCAGATAAAATATTATATAAAAGAGGAAATTATTCCCACATAAAAATCAATTGAATAAAGCATACAGAGCTCTCAACTTGAGCTCTAAAAAATTTGCTATATTTATTCTTTTTTGTTATCCACCATCCTTACATGGCGATCCTGCCAATCCTGGAGTGCTAGTTGATTAAGCACCCACAAAAGCAGGTCAATCCTGCCTAAGCCTTGGTGTGCTAAATTTAAAGCACCCAAGGACCCGAAAAAAATAAACAACAACTGGTGTGCTCAAAAGCACCCAAAATATATTTTTTTTATACTGACGGACAGCCGAAGATCCGTCAGATGAGTGAAGGAAGATACTGTCTGGCCGAGAGACAGTGAAATATTCCCTACGCCTCAGGAACACCAAGGTCACTAAGGATATGAAGTACACTAAGGATATCAAGGACACCAAAGACATCAAGGACACCAAAAGTGAACCAAATGGATCAGCTGACAACACAACATCGAAGAAAAAAAAAGGAGAATAACTAAAACAAAAGGGTAACAAACATCACAAAAAAAAAAATTCTAGTTTAGCTTAAAAAAGTGGAGCGTTCCAGCCAGAAAGCGTTAACCGCTCTTGGCAAAAATTTTTTTTTATTTAATAAGAGTAATAATAATTATAAAATTTTTATACAAATTAAAAAAAAAACCTAAAAGATTAATTATGTATTATCATATAAAGTTAGTTAAAATGAAATTTATAAATTTATATTGTAATTATTTTATTGTTTTATTGTGACAAACTTTGTCTTAATTATAAGAAGATAACATATATATAAAAAAATTAACATAATAAATGCAATTTTGTTAGTAAAAATTAAGATATTTTAAGAATTATGTACCATTGTGGTAGGAAAATAGATATAGAAGGACTTAGGAGACTATGGAAAGGATAACTATGTAGCCGATGCATTGTCGCGAATTACAATTGAAGACTTTAAAAACATAAATAAACAGGTATCGTGCGTATTAAGAGTCTCGACAAGATCGATGACTAAACAAAAAACCAGTAGTGAAATAAAAAAGATAACATAGAGAAGCCCAAAATTTATATACCAATTAAGAATAGTGACGTCAGAAAGTTTTATAAATTAAAGATTTTTCCTAATAAATGCTACATAAAGAAAGGAAAATCAATATTAGCTAGCATAATAATGAATGATACGTTTACTTCAGAGAATTTTGACTTAGGACAATTTTTCTCTAGGCTTGAAAAAGTGGCTGGTAACCTAAATATCAGTAAATTACAAGTAGCACCTAGTGAGAAAATTTTCGAATTTATCTCAATAAATGATTTTAAAGATACGGGCAATAAAATATTGAAGAGAATTGGAATAGCGCTATTGAACAAAGTAACTGTAATTGAAAAGAAGAATGCCAAGGCAATTCTTGATATTATGCTCAAATATCATGATGATCATGGGATCAATTCCTCCTTCCCTTCAATGGGAAGGAGGCCATTGCGGGATATACAGAACCGCTGAAAAGATCAAAAGATATTACTACTAGAAAAACATGACAAAGGACATAGCTAAATACGTTAAAGCATGTCACAAATGTCAATTAGCAAAAACAAACAAGCACATTAAATGTCCAATGATTATCACAGAGACACCCAATAAACGATTTGATACGGTCTATGTGGACACAATCGGACCATTTCCAAAACCACTTCATGGAAATGAATACGCAGTCACGCTAGTATATGACCTAACCAAATATTTGGTAACGATACCAATACCTGACAAATCAGCAAAAACTGTCGCAAAAGCGATATTCGAGATCTTTGTACTTACCTATGGTCCAATGAAGACGTTCATTTCGGACATGGGTACAGAATACAAGAATTCTATACTGACTGAACTTTGCAACCTATTCAAAATTGAAAAACTAACGTCAACAGCACATCATCACCAGACTTTAGGTACGATAGAAAGAAGTCATAGAACTTTTAATAAATACGTACGCTCATATATATCAGTAGATAAATACGACTGGGATGAATGGCTTAAGTATTTTACATATTGCTTTAATACAACACCATCAACTGTGCACAATTACTGTCCTTTTGAGTTGATCTTTAGTAAAATACCAAATAGTTTTAAAGATTTTAGTGAAATAGATGGAGTTGTACCACTATACAATGTAGATAACTATGCCAAAGAGGCAAAATTTAGGTTAGAGATAGCACTTAAGAGAGCAAAACAATTATTAGATGTAAATAAAATTAAGCAGAAAAACAATTACGATAAGGATATATTAGACTACAATTTTAAAATAGGTGACTTAGTTTTAGTTAAAAATGAAGTAGGACACAAATTGGATAACCAATTTAAAGGTCCATATAAAATTAAGAAATTATGGTGTTTTCTTTTCTACAATGAAAATGTCACCCTCCTACAAGGTACATTAAAAAAATTTTTAACCAATCCTGTTGTAATGTCATTTTTTATTTGAGAAGAACATAACACAAATATTAAAAAAGGGTATGCCCTGTGTTTACCACTTATTAAGAAAATGAATGAGGAAATGCCAATTTGTTCAAAGGTGTTGCCAGATCGCTAATTTTTCGACTTCATTTTGTGCACGCTTTTTTTATAACAAAAAAAAATATTTTAACACTGTTCTAGCATTAAATGCAATTTTTTATATTACTGACCATGTAGCTTTAATAATGTAATATTTCCTTAAGATTACTCCACAAAACAATGAAAAAATTAACTTCAAATTGGATAACAATACCAGGCGACTTTTTTTAAATTTCATCTGGTAGCCCTATAAATAAACAAAAGTCATCTGTTTTACAGGGCATTAGCAGCACTCTCGATTTATACAGGGCATAAAATGTAATGCCCTCCACCATTGGCAAGTGCGAATTATTTAGAATAAAACATATCACCCTTTTAGAGGGCGAAACATTTTTAAGAAACAAACGCAAAATTGCATTTTGCGTTAATAAAATGCACATTTTTTGGTAGAAAAGAAAACACCATTAGATTTAAGAAATAATAGTTGATAAGAAAAACAATAAAGAACAAGTAGTTCATAAGAATAGACTTAAGCTATATAACAAATAGTTTTATGGTGTTTTCTTTTCTACCAAAAAATGTGCATTTTATTAACGCAAAATGCAATTTTGCGTTTGTTTCTTAAAAATGTTTCGCCATCTAAAAGGGTGGTATGTTTTATTCTAAATAATTCGCACTTGCCAAAAAAAATGCGTACAAAAAATGAAGCCGAAAAATTAGCGATCTGGCAACACCTTTGAACAAATTGGCATTTCCTCATTCATTTTCTTAATAAGTGGTAAACACAGGGCATACCCTTTTTTTAATATTTGTGTTATGTTCTTCTCAAATAAAAAATGACATTACAACAGGGTTGGTCAAAAATTTTTTTAATGTACCTTGTAAGAGGGTAGAAGTCGCCGTAGTCTAGTAGGTAGTGTGTTGGCTTATTAGACGAAAGGCCCGAGTTCAAATCCCAGGTCAGACATCAAAACGAAAATATGAAATATTTCTTCGGCGACTTCCTCTCAGCAGATTTCTGGCAAAAACTCTGAGAGTAAAAATTGCCATGAAAAGCTTCTCAAAAACTTGTCGTTCGGAGTCGACTTTAAACTGTAGGTCCCGCCACTCATGTATAAAATTAACGCACACAACACGAGTGGTGTGAGAAGCTAGGACGTTGTACAATGGGTCAATTCGACCTCCGGGTACTGTACTGGTCACAGTTGACAAGTACACGTCCTCTAACCTAACTTGTAAGAGGGTGACATTTTCATTGTAGAAAAGAAAACACCATTAATCATACACTCAATTGGCCAAACGAGTAAAATAATAAATTTTTTTTAGTAACTAAGTAAACTTATCACTAAGCATTTATTAAAAACAAAATAAATATTAAATTAATTAAGAAATTAAAAGATAGTAATAAATTTACTTTAAGAATTATTGTAAAAGAATGTCCATAGAACTCTCAGTTATGTATATGAACATTCTTCTGAAAAAGGGAGGTGTAGCACGACCCTACTGCCGTTTATGCCAACACAATGTTCTGTATAGCTAATGATCATTAACGACACAACATGTATAAACAAATGAATATCAAATAACATAAGTGATTGTGTCACTAACATAATTCTGGGGCATTGACTCTCGCTGCCTTTGACGCGTGCTCAAGCCGTCAATGCATGTTGTTGTTGTTGTGTATTCTCCGCTGGCTAGCGTGGGAATTATGCTTTGCTTGCATTACTGGTGTTGGACTGAAGGCTTGGATCGTGTTGCATACACACACATATATTATTAATCGATAGAATATAGGTCACTAGAACGTATGTAATAAGTTAAGAATTATGTAGAATTAAGGGAGTTGATGCGTAATTGTCGAATCAGCTAAAATATTGCATAAAAGAGGAAATTATTCCCACATCAACTTGAGCTCTAAAAAATTTGCTATATTTATTCTTTTTTGTTATCCACCATCCTTACATCATTGTCTACTATAATTTTGTTTATTTTTCCGTATGTGTTATTTATTTGTAATAATTTGGACTTGAACTCTGTCCAATTCCTTCCATTTATCTGGAATGCTAATGCGAATTTAGAAAATTTGTCAATTGCTGTCATAAAAAGTTTTTTCTCTAAAGTGTAAAATACGTCTATATGTATAATTTCGCGAGATTTAGACGGACTTTCTGTAATTTTATATGGTATCTTTGGAGGTTACATATATCACAGTTGTTTATGAATTGCTTGATTCTTTCTTTCAAATGCGGGTTGTATATGCTAGTTATCAATTCCTTATATACTGCTTGAATACCTCGGTGATTTTTATCAATTAATATTTTCTGTAAGTATTTTTTATGTCCTCTATGAGGATGAAACATCTTATGATCCTAAAATTTCGATTATTTGCGAATAATTCGTCAAACGTTGTTTTGAAAATCGGATAAAACTCTTCCTCAATTAAAATAGCATTTAACTTTGATGGATTAAAATGATTTTTGAGTAATGTAATAGCGGTCTCACAATCCAGTTTACTCATATAAATATTTTTCCTTCTATTTCCAAAAATTGTTTTGTTTCTAATCCTTAGTGATCCTGATGTTGCCTTTGTTATAATAACCTGATTTTTAAATATGTTGATTGGTGATGATGTTTCCTTTATTGTTACATTGTTGGCTTCCAATGCATTTATGCTCCCAGATTCTGGTTCAATTCTAGATAAGGCATCAGCATTGCCATTTTTAGTTCCCTTCTTGTATTTTATTTCGTAATCAAATTCTGATAATTTTAACCTCCATCTTACAAGTTTGGAGTTGGGTTCTTTTATTGAAAAAAGCCCTGTTAACGGTTTATGATCTGTTTCTATAAGAAATTTGCGCCCGAAAAGATATGGCCTAAAATATTTTGTAGCCCATATAATGGCCAATAATTCTTTTTCTATGGTGCTATAATTTATTTCATGTGTGTTGAGAGTACGACTGGCGTAACATATTGTGTGGTTGTCCTGTGAAGGAATAGCTCCTAATGCATAGTTGCTGGCATCAGTAGTGAGTGTGAATGTTTTTGTAAAGTCAGGATATCGTTAGTCTCCTTCTCAAAGGTGTTTAGTCCACTTTTTTCCAAAATTGAGATTTTAATGCAAAACGGTAACATTATACATAATACATATTGTTACGTTTTTACCTTTTTAAAAACGTTTAAATATGCGTTCGTTGATTGCAAACCAAGTAAAAACAAATATGTGTCTTATTTTAATTAAACTCTCTTTATTGTACACACTTTCTTATGTGCTACTGTTCACACTTAACCGATACAACCATTAACTATTATTCGCAACCGATATCTTCCAACACGACTATTTATTGTTCACACGCAACTTCACTCAAGACTGACTCAATTACAACTGACTGGTTGCCTGCCTTGTCTTGCCCTTTTATATGCGAACCTCTTCAGTCTGATGATGGTTCTCGAAGTGGAAGGTTCGCGTTCTCGCCTTCTCGAGAATTCTTTTGCGACTACATTGTTTATTGTTGCTGGTTTATTTAGAAGATGTTCGATGTATTTGTTAATGTGTATTGTGTACACATTGCTTCTTGTTGTGTTCGCTTATGTTGCGTTTGGGTTACCGATCTCTCTCATACACATACTGATGTTATTGTTGCTTTATGTATGGTTCGGTGCACATATGTTTTTTTTTTTTTTTTTTTTATAGCTTTACGAGCTAAAGGTTGGGAATCTTCGAAAGACATTGGTAGCCCGGCCTACCAATGTGCACGATTCGCCGCAAGACTTACTCTCGGCTTGCTAAGCGCATACGTACTAAACCCAACCTAGTTCGTCGCACATCCATTAAGTCGCCCCCCCGGGACCACAATCAAGTATTACATCGGGGGAGGTAAAGATTCAGCGGGTGCTGCTATCCATTTCTGCTGTTCTTGCTCTCTCTATTATTCTCTGTTGTATCAGAACTTCCTTCGCGAAGAAACATACCGCGTTCCAGTTTTCGCATGATGCTAGCATCAGGTTAACCACGTTGTCGGGGGTCACCTGGAATCCGATCGTCCTTTCCAGTAAATTTCGCTGGTATTCATAGCGTCGGCAAGTATGTGCACATATGTGTTAGTGTGTATTTGTGTCGTGTGTATTGTGTACGCATTGCCTCATGGTCTTTGTATGTATTTGTAGCTTTTGTTTATCGTTAATGTTAAACGATATTAGGTCGTTTCGATATGCGTAACACTGCTGCCCACTTAAGCCTGTTCGTCCCTAATAGGCTCATTATCTCTTCTCCCATATTTTGCCAGTCGCTCTATGTGTACGACCTTCATTTTTGTTCGGGGGCTGTTAGCTTTCTGTATCCTGTACACGACATCGTTTAACCGTTTAATTATTTTGTACGGTCCATCCCAGCTGGTTTGTAGCTTGGGAGATAGTCCCTTCTACCGCTTTGGGTTGTAAAGTAAAACCAGTTGTCCCTCATGGAAGCCCTCCGTGTTTGCTGCACGATCATACCTGGCTTTCATTCTATCGCTGACCATTTTTATTCGGGTGCGCACAAATTGATGAAGTTCATTTAGGCTTTCTTCTTTTCCAGTGGCATCCCTCTCTGTGGCGGGCTTAACTCCAAACTCCAAGTCACCGGGCAGTTTTATTTCAGTCCCAAAAATTACCTTGGCGGGCGATCTAGATGTTGAATCATGGACTGCAGATCGGTACGCCCGTAGAAACCTCGGATTGTGTTCGTCCCAGTCCTTCTGTTGCTCGCTCACTACTTTCCGCAAGTACTCTTCCAGGGTTCGATTAAACCGTTCTACCATTCCGTCCGACTGTGGGTGAAGCGGCGTCGTTCGAGTCTTCTTAATACCGTATACTTCACACATTTCCTTGAATACAGCTGACTCGAAATTTCTTCCTTGATCGGAATGTAGCTCCATTGGAACCCCGTAACGGCATACCCAGTTGTTCACAAAAACGCTTACTATTGTGCTTGCCTCTTGATTGGGTGGCATACACTTCCGGCCATTTGCTGAAATAGTCCATCACCACGAGAACATATCGGTTTCCGGCATTGCTGACTGGAAAAGGGCCTGCTACGTCCATAGCTATCCGCTCGAAAGGTGCGCCTGAGTTATACTGTTGCATCTGACCTCGACTTCTTCTTACTGGACCTTTAGCTGCTATGCACTGAGTACAGTTTGCTACCCAGTCCGCCACTGCTTGCTGACATCCAACCCAATAAAAGCGTTGTTTTAGCTTTTCCAGCGTCTTTGTCACTCCAAGATGTCCTCCGCTGGCTCCATTATGGAACTCCTTTAACACATCTTTCATTTTGGAGGAAGGCACTACCAATAAGTTGGATGAGGTCTTGCCATCAGCGCTTTCCCAAAGTCGATATAGGCACCCATTTATGATCTTTAAGCTGTCCCATAGTGCCCAATATGATTTTGTAAGAGGACCTTCTGCGGATATCTCATTTCTTGTTGGTCGTTTATCCTCCTCTTTCGCTGCTATTATCTTCGCCAATATTGGGTCACTCCTTTGTGCTTGGGACCAGTCATCGTTGTCTTCAATCCGCGTTAGCCGGATATCGACGATGGATTCCTTTTTCTCAGTTTGATGCCTCTTCGGTGTTCAATGCTGAAGTCGTAAGTCTGGAGGCGCTCAATCCAACGTGCTAACTGTCCTTCAGGGTTCTTGAATGGCAGCAGCCATCTCAGTGCGGAATGGTCAGCCCTTAGCAGGAAATGTTGGCCATACAGGTACTTGTGATAATGTTTTATGCACTCCAGCACTGCAAGTAGTTCACGTCGAGTCACACAATAATTCCGTTCCGGCTTAAACAGTGTGCGGCTATAGTAGCCTACTACTTTCTCCGTCCCATTGATCACTTGGGAAAGTACACCACCAATACCATATCCGCTAGCATCACTGTCCAAAATGAATTTTTCTCCTGGGACTGGATACGCCAAAACTGGTGCAGCACACAATAGATCTTTTAGAGTCTGGAACGCCTTTTCTTGTGACTCACCCCATTGATACGCTTTCGATTTCTTGGTGAGTTCATGCAAGCTTGTAGCCACGTTAGCAAAGTTAGGCACAAAGCGTCTGTAGTATGTGCATAGTCCCAAAAAGCTGCGTAGTTCATGAAGATTCTGGGGCCGAGGCCAGTCCTTTACTGCTCGTATTTTATCTTCATCCGTAGATATTCCATCTGCTGTAACAAGATGCCAAAAATATTTCACCTTTTTTTTGGAACAATGCACATTTCTTTACGCTTAATTTTAGTTCAGCCGTTGTTATTCGCTGCAGAACTTCTCCCAGGTTTTTGAGGTGTTCGTCGAAAGTTCTGCCCATCACTATAATGTCGTCGAGATACACCAGGCAAGTTTTCCAGTGCAGTCCCTTGAGTACACGTTCCATAAGTCGCTCGAATGTGGCCGGAGCATTACAGAGTCCAAATGGCATAACTTTAAACTGCCATAAGCCGCCGTTCGCACTGAATGCAGTTTTCTCTTTGTCCTTGTCTGCAATCTCCACCTGCCAATATCCGCTTTGAAGATCCAATGTGGAGAACCACTTCGTTCCAGCTAGCGTGTCGAGTGTGTCGTCAATTCTCGGTAGCGGGTAACTGTCCTTTTTGGTGACATCATTCAGCTTCCTGTAGTCTACGCAGAATCTTGTACTGCCATCTTTCTTCTTTACTAAGACTACAGGTGAGCTCCACGGACCCGATGATGGTTCGATTACACCGCTCCTACTCATTTCGTCGACTAGCTCTTTAACCTCATTACGCTTCGCCAGCGGTATGCTTCTGGGTGCCTGTTTTATTGGTCTCGCTTCGCCCGTATCAATTTCATGCTTGACCATAGCTGTTCTTCCTTGTCTTCTATTGTTCGTGGCGAAAGCGAAAGCATACCTCTTTAGCAGCTTTTTGGCTTTATTTCTCTCTGGAGCTGCTAAGCCTGCTACCCATTTTTCCACATTTTCACCAAACTCCTTTTGATCCTTGGCTGACATTTCGGCAGTTTGCGGCGATTGTTCGCTGTTTATTATCGCCTCTACTGGAACACATTGACCGACTTCTGAGTTTTTACAGATGACTTTTTCGTTGCCTGATAGGTTTAGCACTCTCACCGGGACTATTCTCTGTTCTGTGGATTTGACGAGGGCCTTTGCTGATATTAAATCCGTCTGTATTTCTGCTGGTTCCACAACCCACAAGCGGTTCTCCTCACAATCTCCCTCCAAACGAGCCCATAACAGTAATTCACTTTGAGCTGGTAGTTTTTGTTGTTCGACAGCAACTATCCTTCTGGCGTGCACTTGATGCTTGTATCCGACGTCAAGAGGTATTTCCACATTTCGCCAACCCATTATCTGTTGCCCCATATTCAAATTGATACCATGAGCTATCATAAAGTCGGCACCAATGATAACCTCGTCGACAATATCGGCAACAATAAAGACGTGGCTTACGCTGATGTTGGCTATCGTCACCTTCGCCTCTGTTTTTCCGTGGACGGTGGCAGACTCTCCAGTAGCTGTCCGAAGTCTTACATTGCTAAGTGCCTCACACTTTCCCTTCACTACATCTGGTCTGATGATGGACTGCGTCGCCCCGGTATCTATAGTGAGGGTGTGTCGTCTGCCGTTTATGTACCCGCACGCCGTAAGATTGCTGTTGTTCTGTTGCATCACTGATATTGAGATTGTGGGGCCCTCGCTTGTGGGAGCCAGCACTTGCCCCTCAGTGCTAGCTCGTTTTAGTTTAACGGGGACTCTTGTGAAGGTGGTGGTTGGAATAAGGCCACCATTAAGTCGTTATAGTTGTTTCTACTGCTGGCTGGCACGGTCTCTAGTATCTCGGCTGCTACTCCTTTTAACGCCAAAATTAGTTCCAAGGCCTTCTCTCCATCGTCCCATCCGTTTCTGCTGGCTACTGTCTCAAATTGGAATTTGAACACGGTTAGGGGTGAGCTACCATCAAAGCAGGGTGTTTTTATCCTGCTTGTACTTTCAGATACGACTCGTACTGGTTCTGGTCGCTGCCTCTGGACGTTGATGATCTTTTCCTCCATCATTACTAGTTTTTCGTCGACGGTCCTTCCCAAATCGTTCACTTTTGTGTCAACGGTCTTTTCCAAATATGCCACCTTTACCTCGTTACTGGTAATTCTTTTGCTGAATGACTCGCGTATTTCCTGCAGCTTCTCCGTTGTCGCTTCAAATAGCTTTTGGTTTGCTGCATGCATTTGTTTCATCATTTGTTCACTATCTTTTCGCGACTCCGCCAGAAGTTTCTGATTTTCGTTTCTAGCTTCTTGTACTTCAGCCAGAAGTTTCTCATTTTCGTTTCTAGAAGCTTCTTGTACTTCAGCCAGAACTTTCTGATTTTCGTTTCTAGAAGCTTCTTGTACTTCAGCCAGAAGTTTCTGATTTTCGTTTCTAGAAGCTTCTTGCACTTCTGCCAATAGCTTTTTGTTCTCTTCTTTTCGGGGAGCTTCTTGTTTATCAGCTAATACCTGCATTTTCTCCATCATAGCGGCTAGCAACGAATTTATGTCGACACCGCTGGGGGTTGCAGGGGTCTGTAGCTCTCGTTCCTCTTCATCCTCGAACTCGTAGGATTCGATGTCAATGTCCTGAAGCTGCAGTTGTTCCCTTAAACGCCTTTGCAGTTCATTCTTCGTGCCCGTTGTTGCCAGTTCTAGCTTAGCCAACTCACGTTTAAGCCGTTCCACTCTTAATTCGGAGAGTTTCATTTTATTTATTTATTTCTTTTTATTTGTTATTTATTTTCACTTTAAGATTTTGCAATCCCACTTCTGACACCAATTGTTACGTTTTTACCTTTTTAAAAACGTTTAAATATGCGTTCGTTGATTGCAAACCAAGTAAAAACAAATATGTGTCTTATTTTAATTAAACTCTCTTTATTGTACACACTTTCTTATGTGCTACTGTTCACACTTAACCGATACAACCATTAACTATTACTCGCAACCGATATCTTCCAACACGACTATTTATTGTTCACACGCAACTTCACTCAAGACTGACTCAATTACAACTGACTGGTTGCCTGCCTTGTCTTGCCCTTTTATATGCGAACCTCTTCAGTCTGATGATGGTTCTCGAAGTGGAAGGTTGGCGTTCTCGCCTTCTCGAGAATTCTTTTGCGACTACATTGTTTACTGTTGCTGGTTTATTTAGAAGATGTTCGATGTATTTGTTAATGTGTATTGTGTACACATTGCTTCTTGTTGTGTTCGCTTATGTTGCGTTTGGGTTATCGATCTCTCTCATACACATACTGATGTTATTGTTGCTTTATGTATGGTTCGGTGCACATATGTGTTAGTGTGTATTTGTGTCGTGTGTATTGTGTACGCATTGCCTCATGGTCTTTGTATGTATTTGTGGCTTTTGTTTATCGTTAATGTTAAACGATATTAGGTCGTTTCGATATGCGTAACAATATTTTACAACAAAAAAACATGTCATTATATAGTTCAAAGTTGTTGTAATTTTGTGGTTTGCAAAAACGCTAAGTCCACAAAACTACGAGAAATATTAATGTTATTAATTAATTAGTAATAATAATAATAATTAACATTATTAGTTATTAATATTAATATTATTATTATTTTGTAAAAATAATTGCGTTTAAACAGTTTAGAAATTTTAAAAACTGAAAAAGCTACAATGTTTTTTGTGTCTCCTGTAAAATTTGAAAAAAGAGACTTAACACCTTTGCGAATGAGACTAACGATATGCTAATATTGGGTCATGAATTAGTAAAGTTTTAAGGCTTTTCTCATTTTCAGGATCAGTCAAGTTAAGTTTTGTGTTCTTTTTCAAATATTTCGTCATGGGTTTCGCGATTAATGAATAATCTTTGATAAATTTTCTGTAATAGCCAGTAAGGCCAAGAAATTGTTTAATTTGTCTAATATTTTTTGGAATAGGGAAATTTTTAACGCACTGAATTTTCTTTGGGTTTGTCTTAATCCCTTCTGGTGTTACTATATGACCTAAGAATTCTGTTTCTTTCTTAAGAAATTCAGATTTATCTAATTGGATTTTCAGATTTGCATCCTTTAAATGGTCAAAAATAAGTTTAATAGAATTCATATCGTTAGTATAATTCGCAAAGACGCTAAGTCTACTTTTTTCCAAAATTGAGATTTTAATGCAAAACGGTAACATTATACATAATACATATTTTACAACAACAAAAAATGTCATTATATAGTTTAAAGTTATTGTAATTTTGTGGTTTGCAAAGTTCACAAAACTACGAAAAATATTAATATTATTAATTAATTAGTAATAATAATAATAAATAATATTATTAATTATTAATATTATTATTATTTTGTAAAAATAATTGCGTTTAAACAGTTTGCAAATTTTAAAAATTGAAAAAGCTACAATGTTTTTTGTGTCTCCTGTAAAATTTGAAAAAAGGGACTTAACACATTTGCGAATTAGACTAACGATATCTTCCTGCAGTGACGTGGAAAATATAATTATATCGTCTAAGTAAACTAGACAGATTTTATTGATATATTCTCCAAGAACATTATTCATTAGTCTTTGGAATGTCGCTGGGGTTGTCTTCAGTCCAAAGGGTATTCTCAAAAACTCATAATTTCCTCCTTCTACATTGAAGGTAGTTTTATGAATATCCTCTTCATCAATTTCTATTTGATGAAATCCTTTTGCAAGGTCTAAAGTTGTAAAATACTGGCATCTTCCCAGTTTTTCTAGAATTTCATCAATATTAGGTATCGGGTACTTATCATCGATAGTTACCTCATTTAGTTTGCGGTAATCAACGACAAGTCGCCATTTTGTTTTTCCACTTGCATCTGACTTTTTAGGTACTAATAGGTGCAGAATATGGAGAGTTACTGTGCCTAATTATGTTTTTGTCGAGCATTAACCTGATTTGTTTTTCCACTTCATTCTTATGAATATATGGATACCTGTATGATTTACTATATATAGGAACGTTGTTTGTCGTTCTGATTTTGTGTTTTATAGCAGATGTAAATGGTAGAAAAGTTCATGGTACTTATTTATCATTGATAGCAATTGTAATTTTTCTTCGGCATTTAAATGTTCTACTGGAATCTGATCACTAATAGATCTCAAATCTCTAAAATCCGATGCAAAATTAATGTCCATTTTCAAAGTTTCCGTTATTCCATTTTCATTTAATTCCCTAATATAATTTTCCTCATCGACCCTATAATACTTGTTTCCCTGTTCAAAAAAAAAATTCTTCTTTTTTTCTTCCCGTTTATCAATTTAATTCAATTTTTCACAAATTTTTCCTGGTTGTAGTAAAAGTATCTACAAAGTCCTGAGGAAATATTCTGGAGGGTCCCGTAGGAATCGCAGAATATTTTATTATCTTTTTATTGTTTTACACTTCGCGATCAAACGTTGAAACGTATATAAATTCTTTTTCGTACTTATATAGCGAATCCTACCGACTACGCCAATTAAGTTGTGTGTAATTTTAAACAATAAAAAAAACACGGCTTGATGAGGTGTAATTATCAAATGCGCTTTATTGATTTAAAAATGTTCCTTATATACTAATTTACATATTGATTTGTGTTTATTAACTAAAGTCGGTTTATGCCTATTAAGCATAAGTGTGTTAAATTGGGTTCAAAACAAATTTATGTGGATTTTAGCATAAACAGTAATTTCACAATATTAATAAATGAAAAATTGCAATGTAAGTAGTTATTCATATAACGAAAATGAGTTCATTTATTTAAATATCTGTTTTATAACAGTTTGAATTTTGATTTAAAAAGCATAGAAGAAACAGATTGTCATTTGTTAAAATATTATAACAGTTTGAATTTTGATTTATAAGGCATAGAAGAAACAGATTTCCATTTGTTAAAACATTTTGTTAAAAAGAAATAGACAAAAGTTTCTATATCGGGAAAGAATTAATACCGAAATAATAAACTTTAAATGTCGTTTCTTTGATTACAGGTAATTATTAAAATAATTTAAAAAAATGTAAATAGTTTTTAATTTTAAAAATAATAAAATGTACAAAATATACTTTGATTACAGAGAAACTCAATTGCGTTTATTTGATTGGTGTTAGCTCCCGAAGTAAAATAAAATCATATTATAAAACGACATTTTCTTTTGGTTTATTATAAAATGAATAAATTAAAATTCGAGTTTATACAAAAATCAGCAAACGACGGCAAATCAAATTTTTTAGCCCTAACCTCAATAACTACGGCAGAAAATAAAATGTTTTATATGCCAGAAAAATACCAAGACGTAATTCATCATACAGAAATCCTAAGAACTGCAGTGTTTAAAAAAGTTAAAAATTCAATTAAACAGAGACATCAAACACGAGAAGTTATCAGCAACTTACTTGGATGCAGGAGGAAATGTGCAATTTAACGATTATTTTTTGGAAGAAATTGAGTCTTCCCAATCTGCAAGAAAAGAGGACGTTGTTTGTGTCAAAGATCTGAGGAATTTGTCAGCATAGTTTGTATTGGGAACATTCTCTAATAAGAGTTCAAATGTTAGTCAATGGATAGAGGATTTTGAAAGTGAATGTGATCGCCTGGAAATAAAAAAAGATGGAGAGAAAATTGAAGTTATGCGATTTTTTTTGGAAACCTCCTGTTTAGACTGGTATAGCTCAATGCTTATAAAGCTTACTTTAGACTCAAAATGGAGCGACTGGAAAAACAGTTTTTGTGAAACATATGCAGATAAGGGTTGGACTCCAATAAAATATGCAATATCTTTTAAATATATAAATGGATCATTACTAGATTACGCACTAAAGAAGGAGAGAATTTTATTAGAAATGAACAAATCAATGGATAAAAATACATTAATTGATTTAATTGCAACGGGATTGCCAGATCAAGTGATAGATAGAATAAATAGAGAAAACTTAGAACAAACACACGACTTATTTAATGAATTAAGAAGTTTGGAGCATTTAATAAAAGGAACCATACCCGGAAAATGGAAAATTGTGCATCAGAATTTTAAAGAAAAGTCACAAGAGAAAAGCCCCTGCGGGATATGTGGAAAACTAGGAAAAAAACATCGCTACCATTCTGAACAATCATGTTGGTTCAAGGCAAATGAAAAAGTTCCCGACGAAAAAAAGAATGATATAAAATATGTTCACAATTCCGAGATAGAGGCCGAATTAAATGATACACATCCAAAAAAACTAGTAATTTCACCATTAATAAAAGTTAAAGTATTGCTAGAAAACTTACTAGAGACAAGTGGTATATACAGTGTTGGAAAAAATAATAGAAACGATTACTAGTTTATCATTAAAATATTGTATACTTTTTCGTAATAAACTTTTATTGTTGGAAATCGCTGTTAAATTCTTGCTAATGTAAATGACAATGGGGACACTTTTAAGTTTATGTATATACCTTTTTTTATTTACTTAAAGATAAATAAAAATTTAAGGAAATAATAAAAATTTGATGCGTTTCTATTATTTTTTCCAACACTGTATGATTCTGGCTCCAATGTTTCTTTGATAAACTCAAAACTAATAAAAGAAACTCACAAAAGAAATAACAAACAGTGTGCAAACCTACGAAAGTGAGAGTGATGAGAAAAAAACGGATGGCATGACTCGAATAAAAATAAAAATTTTTGAGATAGACAAAGAAGTGGATTTATTTGTAATAGATCAGAAAAATTTTCAATATGATGTCTTAATTGGCTTAGACTTGATAAAAATGTTTAAATTAAATCAAGATGAAAATCTGAAAATAACCCAAACATTAGTTGATCCTAATATGAACGAAAATTTAACGGATCCTCCGAAAAATGATTGCAGTATAGATGAAAGTGATAGTAAAATACGCGAAAACTATACAATAAACTTTAATGAACACTTAGATGTACAAAATTTTCAAATCTCTATAAATCATCTGTCCATGGAACAAAAATCGGATATACATACACTTATCGACAAATATAAATCGATTTTGCAAAAGATAAATATGATACAGGTACAGTAAGAGACTACGAAGCTCATATTGATCTAAAGATAGATAAATATTGCCGTAAAAGGCCTTACAGATGTTCTATAGAAGACAGAATTGAAATTGAGAAACAAATATCAGAACTGCTAAGACATGATTTGACCGAAGAGTCCTATGGTCCCTTTGCAGTTCCAGTGACATTAGCTTTCAAAAGGGAAGATAACAAAAAGACTAGACTCTGCATAGACTTCAGGGAGTTAAATAAGATTGTTATTCCATAGGCACAGCCATTCCCATTAATTGAAGATCTAATGGATAAAACAAGAAATTGTAAATTTTTCTCAACACTGGACATAAACTCAGCTTTTTGGCCATTCCGTTAAGAGTTCAAGATAGAGAAAAAACAGGTTTTGTAACTCAAGAAGGCCATTTTTAATGGACGTGCCTCCAATTTGGGTTAAAAACGTCACATGCAATTTTTCAGAGAATATTGAGTAATATTATAAGAAAATATAATCTTTCGAACTCTACAGTGAATTATATAGATGACATCCTAATATTCTCAAAAACCTTTGAAGAACATATTGAACACCTAGACAAACTATTAAAAGCAATAATGGAAGAAGGATTCAGACTAAAACTCTCCAAGTGTAACTTTGCAGCAGACTCCGTAAAGTATTTAGGGCATATTATAAAAAATAACTCAATAAGTCCCTTGAAAGATAACTTAATTGCAATAAAAATGTTTCCAATTCCTAAAACTCAGAAAAACGTTAGACAGTTCTTGGGGAAAATTAATTTCTATAACAAATATATCCCAAAAAGTTCAATTATATTAGATCCACTACACAATCTGTTAAGGAAAGGCAGCAAATTTGTTTGGACAAAAGAATGCAATGACTCTTTCGAGAGCATAAAAAAATTACTCTGTTCACAGCCCATCTTGGCAATTTTTGATAAAGACTTACCAATAACTATTTATACAGATGCCAGTTTAAAAGGTGTAGCGGCAGTTTTTAAGCAAAGACAAGAAAATGGTGTGGAAAAACCAGTAGCATATTTTTCAAAAAAATTAAACCAAACTCAAATTGAGAAAAAAGGCTGTCTATTTAGAGTGTCTAGCAATAAAAGAGGCTGTTAAATACTGGCAATATCGACTCATGGGTACTAAATTTACAGTAGTCAGTGATCACAAACCACTAGAAAATATGAATATAAAGGCCAGGACAGATGAAGAATTAGGGGATTTAACATATTATCTCTCACAGTATGATTTTACTATAAAGTATGCTCCCGGGAAAGAAAATTTAGAAGCGGATTGTTTGAACAGAAACCTTGTATTAGAAGCACATGAAAACAATGATCATTTTTTAAAGGTAATAAATTTTATTAAATTAGAAGAAATTTTAGCTGATCAGAAGGAAAATGAAAAATTACAAGCTAATAAGGACAAATGTATATTAAAAATATATTTAAAACTCTATTATAGAATATCCCGGAAAAAAGAGAAAATTGTCCTATCTGAAGCATTCTCTTTAGACTTTATAAAAAAAATTCATAAACATTTTTGCCATATAGGAGTGAATCAAATACAAAAAAAGATTTCTCCCTTCTATACAGCTGAAAATTTAACTAATAATATTAAAAAAGTTTGCAGAAACTGTGAAATATGTATTAAGAATAAGTCAAGAGGTGGAGATAAAATAGGCCTACTGTCGCATTTAGGTCCAGCTAAAAAACCGTTTGAAATTGTTTCAATAGATACAATCGGAGGATTCGGAGGTTCACGATCTACTAAAAAATATCTACATCTTCTTGTGGATAACTTTACCAGATATGCATATATATTAACGTCGAAGACACAGAATGCACAAGATTTTATAAAACTTATTCAAAAAGTGGAAGATAATCATAAAATTGGGATGGTTCTATCAGATCAATACCCCGGATTGAATTCGAAAGAATTTAAAAACCTTTTATCAAATAAAGGTATTTCAATAGTTTTTACTGCAGTAGATGCGCCATTTTCGAATGGCTTAAATGAAAGACTCAACCAAACACTTGTAAACAAAATTAGATGCAGAATAAATGAAAACGAGGAAAAAAGAGCTTGGACGACAATAGCGCAAAAGTGTGTTCAGTCATACAACGAAACCGAACACACAGTTACAGGATTTACACCAAAATATTTATTAGAAGGCACAGACAGCTCGATATTACCCGATAAATTAAAACAAAAAAGCAGATATGAAGACTGGTTTTACAACAGGGAAAGAGCTTTACAGAATACAATAAAATCCCACAACTACAACAAACAACTGTTTGATCAAAATAGAAAACATCTTGAATTCCAGGTAGGAGACATGGTTTATGTCGCAAACGGTAATAAGCTAAATCGGAAAAAGTTGGATGAATTGAAAATTGGCCCATACAAAATTATAGAGAAATTGTCCAATTCAATCTACAAAATAAACGTAGAACACAGAGATTCTCAATCAAATCTATTCCATATTACAAAATTATTTCCGGTTACCCACATTGAATGAAAAATGTTCAGTTGGAAAAAAATATATATAATTTTTTTCTTATTCTGGGAGGGAGATATAACGAAAATGAGTTCATTTATTTAAATATCTGTTTTATAACAGTTTGAATTTTGATTTAAAAAGCATAGAAGAAACAGATTGTCATTTGTTAAAATATTATAACAGTTTGAATTTTGATTTATAAGGCATAGAAGAAACAGATTTTCATTTGTTAAAACATTTTGTTAAAAAGAAATAGACAAAAGTTTCTATATCGGAAAAGAATTAATACCGAAATAATAAACTTTAAATGTCGTTTCTTTGATTACAGGTAATTATTAAAATAATTTAAAAAAATGTAAATAGTTTTTAATTTTAACAATAATAAAACGTACAAAATATACTTTGATTGCAGAGAAACTCAATTTCGTTTATTTGATTGGTGTTAGCTCCCGAAGAAAAATAAAATCATATTATATTCATATAATTGTTGAAAAGCAAATTTAAATAAATATACATATATATATTGTTACGTTTTTACCTTTTTACGGTATGAAAGAGAAAGGGATAGACAAGTAAGCGAACGCAACAACAACCAATGAGAACAAAGTACACAAACAACAATGCAGTTGCTATAGAATTTTCGAGTAAGCGAGAACGCGCACCTTCTTCTTCAGGAACGTTCGATGTACTGTTCGTGTTGGAATTAGTAAGAATTGAGTCAGCCTTGTGTGAAGTTGCGTGTGAACTAAAATAGTCGTGGTTTGAAGATATCCGTTGTGAGCAGTATAGCGAATAGTTGTGTGTGAATAATAGCAAGCAAGCAATAATTGTTGTATCAGTTAAGTGTGAACAGTGGCACAAAAGTATTGAGAACAATAAAGAATTTAAGTGAAACTAAACACATATTTGTTTTTACTTGGTTTGCAATTAACGAACTCATATTTAAACATTTTAAAAAAGGTAAAAACGTAACAATTGGTGTCAGAAGTGAGATTGCAAAATCCAAAAGTAAAAATGAACAAAAAAATAAAAAAAAAAAATAAATAAATAAAATGAAACTCTCCGAACTAAGAGTGGACCGGCTTAAACGAGAGTTGGGTAAGCTGGAGCTGCAACAGTGGGCACAAAGAATGAACTGCAGAGGCGGTTAAGAGAACAACTTCAGCTTCAGGGCATCGACATCGAATCTTACGAGTTCGAGGATGAGGAGGAACGAGAGATACAGGCCCCTGCGACCCCTAGCGGTGTTGACATAAATTCGATGCTAGCCACTATGATGGAGAAAATGCAAGTAGCATTTAGAGCAGAAAATCAGAAATTTCTGGCTGATGTACAAGAAGCTTCTAGAGCCGAAAATGGGAAAATGCAAGCAGCAAACCAGAAACTTCTTGCTGATGTACAAGAAGCTTCTAGAGCTGAGAACCAGAAGCTATTCGAAGTTTCTAGAGCCGAAAATCAGAAACTTCTGGCTGAGTCGCGAAAAAGTAGGCTGCTTTCCTAAACGCAGGTTACTTTGCAGTGCGACAATGTCACATATTCCTAAACGCAACTGTGCAAATGTTGACAATGCATTGAATTCCTAAAGTCATAAATTTTTCAGCTGCAAAGCAAATAAACGCAACTAGTGCATTATTTAAATTGGTTATGCTTTTTATAAACAATAGCGGAAAAAGAAAGGTAAATAAATAATTTTAATTGAAAAATTAAATTTTTAATAAAATTATTTAATTAATAATCCGGCATTTCTTCAAACACAGAAGCAAAATTCTTGTTTTTTGGTATTTTCCTTGGAATATGTTGAAGTAGAAAAAGCACAAAACGTTTTCTTTTTAAAACAAGTCTAGTATTAATTATTTGGCTCCTGGAGCTATTTTCACTGCACAAATCAAAAAAACTTTCAAAAATAATTTTATTTGCTGTCATTGTTTATTTTCACAAATTCTTTACAATAATGCAAAGCAAACATTTGTTCCTAAACGTCAATAGTGTTGCAAAGTTTAATATAACAATGCAATTTGCTTTTCAGTGTTGCAAAGTAGTACTGCTTGATTTTAACACAACTTTGACTTTGCATTCAGACGTTTAGGAAAGCAGTCATAGTGCACAAATGATGGAAAAAATGCAAGCAGAAAACCAAAAGCTATTTGAAGCAACAACAGAGAAGCTGCAAGAGCTACGTGAGTCATTCAGCAAAAGAATTACCAGTGTCGAAATAAAGGTGTTAGATTCAGAAAAGGCCGTTGACGAGAAGGTGGACAATTTGGAAAAGGCCGTCCACGGAAAACTCGTAATGATGGAGGAAAAGATCATCAACCTCCAGAGCCAGTGACCGGAACCAGTGCGAGTCGCATCTGAAAGTACCAGCAGGATAAAAACACCTTGCTTTGATGGAAGCTCACCCCTATCCGTCTTCAAATTCCAATTTGAGACAGTAGCCAGCAGAAACGGATGGGACGATGGAGAGAAGGCGTTGGAACTAATTTTGGCGTTAAAAGGTGAAGCAGCCGAGATACTAGAGACCATGCCAGCCAGCAGTAGAAACAACTATAACGACTTAATGGTGGCCTTACAGCGGAAATTCGCCGATGAGCACAAGCGAGAGCTGTATCGCATGGAGTTGAGATGACGGGCGCAAAAGCCAAACGAGTCATTACAAGCCTTTGTAATGGAGTTTTGTGCAGCTTACATAGTAAGCCACGTCTTTATTGTTGCCGATATTGTGGATGAGGTTATCATTGGTGCCGATTTTATGATAGCTCACGGCATAAATTTGAATATGGGGCCACAGATAATGAGTTGGCGAAATGTGGAGATACCTCTTGAAGGGGGATACAAGCATCAAGTGCAGGCCAGAAGGATAGTTGCAGTCGAACCATTCAAATTACCACCTCAGAGTGAATCATTGATATGGGCGCGTATGGAGGGAGATTGTGTGGAGAACCGCTTGTGGGTTGTTGAACCAGCAGAAATACAGACGGATTTGTTATCAGCAAAGGCCCTCGTCAAGTCATCTGTAAAAACTTCGATGTGGGACAATGTGCTCCAGTAGAGGCGGTAATAAACAACGAACAATTGCCAGAACCGGTCGAAATATCAGCCAAGGACCAACATAAATGTAGTGTAAGTGTGAAGAAATGGGTAGCATGTTTAGCAGCTCCAGAGAGAAATAAAGCCAAAAAGCTGCTAAAGAGGTTTTTTTTTATAGCTTTACGAGCTAAAGGTTGGGAATCTTCGAAAGACATTGGTAGCCCGGCCTACCAATGTGCACGATTCGCCGCAAGACTTACTCTCGGCTTGATAAGCGCATCGTACTAAACCAACCTAGTTCGTCACACATCCATTAAGTCGCTCCCCCCCCCCGGGACCACAATCAAGTATTAC
Organism: Sarcophaga caerulescens; assembly: GCA_927399465.1. NCBI lineage: Eukaryota > Metazoa > Arthropoda > Insecta > Diptera > Sarcophagidae > Sarcophaga > Sarcophaga caerulescens. Next base: position 38,904,588 of record OV656867.1, read on the forward strand.
ATCGGGTGAGGTAAAGATTCAGCGGGTGCTGCTATCCATTTCTGCTGTTCTTGCTCTCTCTATTATTCTCTGTTGTATCAGAACTTCCTTCGCGAAGAAACATACCGCGTTCCAGTTTTCGCATGATGCTAGCATCAGGTTAACCACGTTATCGGGGGTCACCTGTGATCCGATCGTCCTTTCCAGTAAGTTTCGTCGGTATTCATAGCGTGGGCAAGTAAAGAATATATGCCCCGCTGTTTCGCTTGTATTTCGACATAATGGGCACGTTTCATCCACGTCATGTCCATACTTGTAGAGGTATGCTCTATAGCATCCGTGGCCCGTTAGGAACTGTGTAAGGTAAAAATTCACCTGGCCGTGTTTCCTTCTAGTCCATTCTCCTATATTTGGTATCAATCGGCAAGTCCATCTTCCCTTTGTGGAAGAAGTCCACTCTTGCTGCCATCTATTCATTGCATCATCATTCACCAGGTCAGGGTGCACTAGCCCCGTTCTCCTACTTGTCAAGTGTCTTCTCCTCTCTACATCCACTAATATTCGAAGCGGCATCATCCCCGCAATCACCAAGGCTGCTTCCGTAGATACTGTACGGAAGGCAGAAATTACTCGGAGGGCAGATCTTCTGTAGGCCGCATCCACTCCTATCCTATATGTCTTCTTATTCATGGCTTCGGCCCATATAGGGGCTGCATATAGAGCAATCGATCTAACCACTCTCATCAGCAATTGCCTCTTCTCCTGCCTCGGACTTCCCAGGTTAGGCATTATCCGCGAGAGTGCACCCGTTGTCGCCGCACACTTCCTACTAATATACGCCAGATGTTCCTTGAATGTAAGTCTGTTATCTATCATAACTTCCAGGTATTTGATTGAATGTTTCGATGTTACCCTTTGTTCGCCGACAGTAATGGTGATTAATTCCATTTTCTTCCTACTGCTTACTAATACGACATCCGTTTTATGGTCAGCAAATTTTAGACCTACACTTGCGATCCAGCTTCTAACTCTGCCAACTGCTGCATTGCACGTTCGTTCCAATGAATCAAGATGTTTGCCGCTTACTACGAGAGCAATATCGTCCGCAAATCCAAATATTTGTGCGCCCGTAGGAAGCCTAAGCCTCAATACACCGTCATACATGGCGTTCCATAGTATTGGGCCCAACACCGAACCCTGTGGTACTCCTGCTGTTACAGCGAATGCTTTTCTGCCTTCGTCCGTGTCATATAGAAGCACTCTATCCTTAAAGTAGTCTCCTATGAGTTCCATCAAATATCCAGGAACGTCCCTCTCATCGAGTGCAGCCAGAATGGCGTCCCAATCTGCCGAATTGAAGGCGTTTTTGACATCCAGTGTGATGATGGCGCAATACTCCTTATCACCGTCAAACCAGCGGTCACCGCTGATGGCCTCCTTCGACACGGTTATGACCGCCTCCATTGCATCCACGGTCGAGCGACCTTTCCGGAAGCCAAATTGGCGATCCGATAAGCCATATCTCTCCAATACCATTTCCAGTCTTCTACAGATTATCTTCTCCAGGAGTTTACCGACGGTATCAATCATACAAAGTGGACGGTAACCTGTTGCATCCTGTGCTCCGTTGCCCTTTGGGATAAGAACCAACCTCTGTCTCTTCCATATTCTAGGGAATGTCCTCTCCTGGATACATGTGTCAAAGACCTTCCTAAACACGTCAACGTCAATAGCCACCATAAGTGCGATGTTCTGGATTCCACCAATACCCGTCGCTTTTCCGAGCTTAATCTCCTTCCATACTGCATCGAAATCCTGCTCGCTGACCCTAGGGATTTCTTCGTAGGACCCACTGTCCCGCACTGCATACGACACCTCGGCCCTCTGTGGAAAGAGGCCTTTAACAATAGACTGCAGTTTTTCCGCACTTTCCGTGGCCGGTGGTCGAAAGCAGTTCAGCTTCCTCATCACCACTTTATACCCAGTGCCCCGGGGATTCTCGTCCACATCCGCACACATCTCCCTATAGCACCTTTTCTTGCTCCTCTCAATGGCCCAATTAAGGTTGGCTCTGAGCACTCTGTATCTTTCCCGAAGTACTGTGAAGTCATTGCGACCCCTTGCCCTCTGGAATATCCTCCGCGCCCGGTTACATTTCCGCCTTAGGTCAGCTATCTCCGCGTTCCACCAATAAACGTGTCTTCTGCCCGGCAGGTGAAACTTTCTCGACATAGACACGCTGCAGGCCTCCGTTATGCAGCGCATAAGATCAATCGCCCTGTCGTTCGCGCTTTCGGCCAACCGAATGTCCCCCATCGCGAGAACAAAGGTTTCTCTATCAAAAGTAGAGTCCCTCCACAAAGGATTAGGAGGGGCGGCTCTAATGATGTTCCCCGTAGGGCGTTCCCGAATTTCAAAAATGATCGCCCGATGGTCGCTATGAGTGTAGACATCGGAAACAGTCCAGATCGACGTCGTCGCCAGTGCATCGCTGATGAATGTCAAGTCAATCTTAGAACTCCGTCCATTTCTCGAAAATGTATCAATCTGCCCACAGTTGAGTAAGACAATCTCCAGAGTAGCAAATGCGTCAAGTAGGCACTCACCTCTTTGGTTGGTGTACGCCGAACCCCATTCCACAGCCCATGCATTAAAGTCTCCGGCAATCACCACCGGCCTTAGATTCCTAGCTTCGCTAACAATGTCGTCCAATCTCAGCTTGTACTCCTCAATTGATAGGCTGGGGGAGATAACAGCTGAAGAAATGTACCCCATTAACGGTGCATTTCACAAAGCCCTCCATCCTGTTGTCAATATCTGCCACTGGGAATTTACCACATGTCCATATCGCCGCTTTGTTGCACTTACTGGTAGCCCAACGCTGATCGTTAGGTGCCTTATAGTGCTCGCTTAATATCGTCAGGTCTATCTTCCGCTCCCGAACAGTCTGTTTAAGAACCCTCTGAGCCGCTTCGCAGTGGTTTAGATTCAGCTGCAAAATTCTCATCTTTCCACGTTCATCAATCTCCGTCTAGCTGCCAGATACTGTGGACACTTCGGTCCACCCGTGACATTATTCGAGTCTACATTTCGATCGCCCCTACAGAGTAGGCAGTGAGGGTCACCACGACAAGTTTTGGCAAGGTGGTCTTGCTCTCCGCACTTGAAGCAGTGTTTTGACCAATCACTCTTACTGCGGCAATTTCCTGCTATGTGCCCGAATTCTAGGCACTTGTAGCATCTCCTTGGGATAACTTTCCTCATCAACCGACAAACTGTAGCTGCTAAAGAGGTATGCTTTCGCTTTCGCCACGAACAATAGAAGACAAGGAAGAACAGCTATGGTCAAACATGAAATTGATACTGGTGAAGCGAGACCGATAAAACAGGCACCCAGAAGCATACCGCTGGCGAAGCGTAATGAGGTTAAAGAGCTAGTTGACGAAATGAGAGGAGTGGTGTAATCGAACCATCATCGGGTCCGTGGAGCTCATCTGTAGTCCTAGTCAAGAAGAAAGATGGCAGTACAAGATTTTGAGTAGACTACAGGAAGCTAAATGATGTCAGGACAGTTACCCGGATGAAGATAAAATACGAGCAGTAAAGTAATCTTCAGGAACTACGCAGCTTTTTGGGACTATGCACCTACTAGAGACGCTTTATGCCTAACTTTGCTAGCGTGGCTGCAAGCTTGCATGAGCTCACCAAGAAATCAAAATTGTATCAATGGGGTGAGCCACAGGAAAAGGCGTTCCAGACACTAAAAGATCTATTGTGTGCTGCAGCAGTTTTGGCGTATCCAGTACCAGGAGAAAAATTCATTTTTGACAGTGATGCTAGCGGATATGGTATTGGTGGTGTACTTTCTCAAGTGATCAATGGTACAGAGAAAGCCGTAGGCTACTATAGTCGCACACTGTCAAAGCCTGAAAGGAACTATTGTGTGACCCGACGTGAGCTACTTGCAGTGCTGGAGTGCATCAAACATTACCATAAGTACCTGTATGGCCAACGTTTTCTGCTAAGGACTGATCATTCCGCTCTGAGATGGCTGCTGCAATTTAGGAACCCTGAAGGACAGTTAGCACGTTGGATCGAGCACCTCCAGACTTACGACTTCAGCATTGAACACCGAAGAGGCATAAAACATGGGAATGGTGATGCTCTCTCACGCCGACCTTGTAATTTGGAATGTAAACATTGCGTGAAAGCTGAGAAGAAGGAATCTATCGTCGATATCCGGCTAACCCGGATTGAAGACAACGAAGACTGGTCCCAAGCACAAAGGAGTGACCCAATATTGGCGAAGATAATAGCAGCGAAGGAGGAGGACAAACGACCTACAAGGAATGAGATATCCGCAGAAGGTCCTCTTACAAAAGTATATTGGGCACTATGGGACAGTTAAAGATCATAAATGGGTGCCTATATCGACTTTGGGAAAACGCTGATGGCAAAACCTCATCCAACCTAGTAGCAGTGCCTTCCTCCAAGATGAAAGAAGTGTTAAAGGAGTTCCATAATGGAGCAAGTGGAGGCTATCTTGTAGTGTTAGAATTTTCAAATCTATTGTAACCTTGAAATAATTTTATTTCAAATAATAACGGTCGACATGACGATGTGTTTAGTTGGCATAATTATAATGTCATAGTCAGTAGCATGTAAACGCATCCTGACGCGTCTACTGAGCCGAACATTTTCCAGTCACTACAAAGACACATCGAACATGCAAAGTGTATTAGGTCGGACTCATAAAATTATTATTTCGATTCCAGCTGTTTGACTGAAAACATCTAAAGAAAATAATATATAATAAGGAATAAAAGAACAGTTTTAAATTAATTCTGAAGAGTTAATGTTAGGAAAGTGATATATAGTAGTGATTGCATTTTCAAGTGTATTTTTTTTTCTTTTTATAAACAATTACAAGGTAAGATTTTACATAATTTATTTTAAAACTTAGTGGCGTGAGGAATTTTTTTTTTAATTTTTTAGTAAAAGTGTGAAGCGTTTTTAATAAGAAAGTGAATTCAATACATAATGGTACTAACGGTACTATCCCGTTAGCCCATCACCCCAAATATACCTCGTGTTCTTTTTTGTCTTTTGAAGTCAGAAGTTCCATAAATTTTTTCTTTCTAAAAGCTCCTAAAGAAAAGGTAACCATGTTTTTTTTGCGATCTGAAAATATTTCATTTGATTAAAGGAAATTTTTCTTTAGAATTCGGACAATTAGTGGTGTTAAAAATTTTGTTGCACCGTGTACAATACACTGTTCGGGCAGTGATATTAGGAACAAAAGAAGGTGGCAAAGAAGGGGAGAATTGGAGTTATCCAGTTGCCAGTCTGCTGGACTGACAGCCACCCAAAAAGATCCCAAAATATCACGGAACGATCAATCCCCCGAAAACCACTGATCAATCCCTCAAAAACCACAGAAGAACCCACAAGAAACCGGCAAGAACCCACAAAAAACCGGCAAAATGTAGTAATATTTAACTTATTTTCATATTTTATTTAATTACTTTAGTTTTAAGTCTTTAATGTTAGAAATAGTTTAAAAATCTATTCTCTTTTTTTTTTTGCTATAGAATAAGTAAATTAAATATGCATGGAAATGCCCATATGTCTAGACGTATGCTAGACATATTCTTTTAAATACATAACTTAAAACCCACAGCAACAACAACACCTATAGCTTTTCAAGATTCCTCATCAACAAGCTGCAGAAACATTAATATCGGTGAGTGTTTGTTTTTCTTAATTTTTACTTATTTTATTTTAAATACTATTTCGTGTTACTTGACCTATATATAAGATCATGCATATTTAATTAAACAAACCTATAAACAGTAATATTGATCCCTAGCAACATGTTTAGCAACATGTTTGTTTATTAAAAAACAGCTTTTTGTTATTTTTTACACTCTACTTGAATTAATAGGTCATTTTGGTTTATTTGTTTTTTTTTGTATATGTAGATATAGCTTCATTTCTTTTTTTTTAATTTAATTTATAATGTAAATTAAAATTTCATACTTAAATTTATTCATCCTTTAGCTTAAAAGTTATAGTTTTAAGTTAACTTCTTTCTATGTTTTTTTTTATCATCAATTATGAATTATTATTTACTTATGCATATAAATGAATACTATGTAAATAAAACCATGTGGAGATAAAATATTTAGGACAGTTTTCTTACTGATGTGAGGACATTGGGTAGGTTATACGTTTAGGATCTTAACAATTGGCGCGAGTTAAGATCAAAGGAAGGGTGCGCTTTATTCTCCAATACCATCGTGGAGAGAAGTATTAACAATTGATTAGTTTTGTTGACCTCTTTTGTTTCCGTTAAGTTAATCCTTAAATAGGGTTTTGTATTTCCATCTTCTAGCATCAAGGATTAACACCCGGTCCATTATATTATAGTTTCCAGGGAGTCTATAATAATTATTTATGATAATGACGAATATTATTGGTAGAGGAGATTGATGAGAACAAGAATCCCCCCACCGACTGCTTGCTAGCTTTAATTCAATGGCTCTCGTTCGTTCTCTCCTTCTCACCAGAGCACCTAAACACCAATAAGTCATCAGCTTCTCTGTGTAGGCTGCGACCGTATCATAGTTTGTTCATTACACAAATTGGCGCCCAACGTGGGGCTAGGCAAGATAAAGTATTGGTTACTAAACTACACTTTATTGGCTCTGCTCTCATAATTCCTAATTACTTTCTTTTTTAGATTTCATTAACTTACGGAGTTAGTAGTGATATAGCAATAGAAACCTAGTGTGCAAATAATTATTAGTCTTATTTGGATTTTTCATGTTTTGAGTTTGAAAGTTTCGAAAACATTGACCAATAATACGCTAGTAATCTTTTCGGACATAGATGTAAATTGTTTATATTGTTATTAATTTTGTAGAAGTTTTAGAAATATGTGTTCTCGATTTGTTTATCCGTAACAGGGTTAACGATATCCTGATTTTTTCTAGGATCTACAGTAACATTGCTCAGCGATTTACTGTCCGCTAAAATCAGTTATATGGAGAAAGAATGATTTTTGTATATCGATTTCTTGGTTTAAACAGTCGGAATTAATATTTTTTGAAGTCCATAGTCTTGTTTTGTAATCCAGTCAACCATAATTAAGCGTCAATCTAATCTATCCATCAAATCACATCAAGAAAGTAAGAAAACAGGTTACAGATGAAACGTTTTTGTGGAAAATTTTTAATTTTGTTATTATAATTATTTTTGTAAGTATTCTTAAATTCTGAATTTTGATTTATATTATTGTTATTTGCATTTATTATTTAATCTATATTTAAATTTTCGAATTAATTTATTTTTGTTGTAATTGAGTATTTTGACCATGATGGAGGGATCACCTCCTAATGTTCAAGCTTAGGCCTCAACGTCTGTTGTTAGTAATAATGGCCTTTTGTGTGTTTTGTGTTCTGAGCGAATGACTGATGGTCAGGAATGCCTGATTATTTCAGAATGTCAACATTCATTTCATAGACAGTGTATTGAAAATCATCTCTCTCAGTCGTCAGAATGTCCTTCCTGTAAGCGACCTTACTTATTAGCCGAACTTAAAACAGTTAATATTCAAAATATGTCTCTACCATTAGAAAAATCGAAGAATGTTAAAGTAATAGAGCACGTGGTGCTATGGCAAAGCAGCATAATACTTGAAGCCATACAAGAAATTTGTTTAATGAACCTCAGACGCCTTTATTATTTTTTTTTTTTTTTTTTCGTCGAGCGTCCCCGGCCTCACACTAACCCACCCTCACCCGACCGCGGAGGGCTCGTCCCCATTACGTAGGGGCACGTACACACTACAGTCCGGACTATAGCGGGTTAGGGAAAAGTAAAGGCAACGACAAGATAAATCAGCTACAGAACTTAATCACAAGCTGAATAAAGCAACAATAAACCATAACTACCTAAGACAAGAACGAGAATATATTTGTCTATAATAATTTACAAATTAATGGCAGCATATAAGCTACGTTTAATATTATAAACAGTACAATTAAAATCAATAAAATCATAATACATGTTAAAATCATTACATAATCTACGAAAAGGAAAATTACAACCATAGTTTGTTCTATAAAAATCTAGGGAAAAAGGACGATAGTGCCGTGAAAATCTTGCTGGAATACTGAAATTTAAGTTACAAAGCAAAAACTCGGAATCGATATCACCCTTAACCAGATTATAGACAAAACAAACGCCTAACACAGCCCTTCTACGTTCCAAAGTTGAAAGTTTTATCAGACCCAATCTAGCCTCATAAGATGGAAACCCATTGGCATAATCCCATCCTAAGCCACGTAAACAGAATAATAAAAACTGCTTCTGCACAGACTCTATTGAACCACTATGACAACGATAGTATGGATTCCAAATAACAGACGCGTACTCCAAAATAGGCCTAACAAGTGAAATGTATAGCAGTTTTGTTATATAAGGATCAGTGAATTCCTTAGCCCATCTTTTCACAAAACCAAGAACAGCCCGAGCCTTGCAAATCACCATACTAATATGATCAATAAAAGACAGTTTAATATCCAATAATACTCCCAAATCAAGAAATGAAGTAACAGTTTCCAAAGGGCAAGAATTTATCACATAAGTGGACGAAACTACGCCCCCGCGAGAGAAAACCATGCACTTACACTTTCTCAAGTTAAGATCCATCAAATTAGTCCCGCACCAAGTTACAAAGGAATCAATATTTCGCTGAAGAACAGCCTGACCATGGTCATCATCAAAAGTATAAAATAATTTAACGTCGTCAGCATACATCAGAATATTACAATCAGAAATAGCACAAGGAAGATCATTAAGAAACAATAAAAACAGTAAAGGACCCAAATGGCTACCCTGCGGAACACCAGAAGTAACATAAACAGTCTTAGATAACACATTCCTAAACAATACCCTCTGAGTCCTAAGGGAAAGATAGGAGCCCAGCCAACGATGAATAGTATCAGGAATACCGATCAATGACAGTTTATGAAGCAAAATTCCATGATCAACCCTATCAAAAGCCTTACTGAAATCAGTATAAATCACATCAGTCCGAGCCCTGGCAAGAAAACCCCTGAAAACATGCGTAGTAAATTCAAGAAGATTAGTGACAGTCGACCTACCTTTCAAAAAACCATGCTGGAAAGGGGATATTAAAGATCTCGTATTAAAAAAGAGGTAATCAGTCACCAGTTTCTCCATTAACTTGGGAATAGCACTGAGTTTGGCAATACCCCTGTAATTGGAAATATTGGATCTATTACCCGACTTATGCAAAGGAATTATAAACGAACTCTTCCAAATAGATGGAAAATGACCAGCCCTCAGAAGCCCATTAAATATAAAGGTCAAAGGACCACTCAATACAACAGCGCACTTCTTTAATATGCAGGCCGTCAGGCCGTCAGGGCCTGGCAAGTATGTAAGTTTCAGTCCAGACAAAGAATCAAGAACAGACTCCTCATCAAATGAATATATATTAGAAATAGAGATACTTCCCACCGAATAAGGATACGAAAAGCCACAACTCAAATCAGGGCCCGAGTTCAACTGCCTATAAGTAGACTGAAAAAAGTCAGCAAACATATTCGAAATATCCAGGTAACTAGAGGATGATACGCCATCATAAAACATCTCCGTGGGAAACAAAGATGATTTACGTTTAGCTCGAACGAAGTCATAAAACGACTTAGGATCACTAGCGAAGTTCGACCTGACCTTAATCATATATTCCTCGTAACAGTGATGATTCATCCTACGATAATCCACACGCGCCCTAGAGTAAAGAGCATAATCAATACCAGTACCTGATCTAACAAACTTTTTAAATAGCCTCGATTTCCTGTTCCTCAACCTCGACAGTCTAGCCGAATTCCACGGAGGACCAGAACGCTCCAAACGACTATTCACAATTGGAACACACTTTCTAAAACATTTAAATAATACCTCATAAAAGCCATCCAAGATCCTGTCAAGTGAAAGAGAGTCATATGGACGTGAAATAAGTACAGACGACCAATCTACAGAGGATAGTAGTGTATTTAAACGACTAAAATCCGTACGGTGGAAATTAAAACGCCCCTCAACACCAGATGAGCGATCAATTACAGGAGGTAAACAAACATCAACTTCAATAGAAAGTAACAACGTAGGATGATAACTATCCTCAGGAAAAGATATAGGATCAATGCGAAATAAGGAAGAAATACTTGGATCCTCTAAAAATACAAGATCCAAAATTCTACCCATTGAATTCAATAAACCATTAACCTGGAAAAGACCTAGATCACGCATAGCGGACAGAATTTCATCATAGGATGGAATTGAAGAACATGGCACTAATGACCCAGTCTCAGGTGAAAAATTCCAGGATGTATGCGGAAGATTAAAATCGCCAAGGACTACTATAATCCCCTCTTGCCCCATTAAATCAATTACTTCAGAAATCAAAACGAAATGAGCACTATAGATATGAATGTCAGAACAGGGGGGAATATATGAGCAAGTAATGTATATAGACTTTCCACGATCACAGACCCTAACGCAAATAAACTCAATATCCTCAGAGGAACACAAGTCAGCCGATTCAGATTTGTATTTAGAGCAAATGGAAATAAGAACACCACCACCATTTTTAGACTTCCTACCGCGTCTATAAATATTAAAATTACTAGACATAATTTCAGAATCAAAAATATTACAATTCAGCCAAGTTTCAATAAGAACAAGTGCATCAAATTCAAAATCAAAGCTACTATTATATAGTGAAGAAAGTTTAGACCTAAGTCCGCGAACATTCTGATAAGCAATTCTGAAATTAAAAGACGATTTCGAAGTTAGTTTTTTTGAGAAATAGGACCAGGCAAATTAGCACCATTCCTACGATGGCCCTGCCTGACTACGAATTCCCGTACCAATACACCCTGTGGCCAAAACGAAGGATTAACAATTTCACCAAATTTCTCATCGGCAACATATAATTTAAACGAAGAAATACTGCCATCCAAAGATGGCCTCATCTTATAGCAACCAAACTCAAAAGGCTCACTAATCTTCGATTTAACGAAATATTTCACATCATCGACTGAAGTATCACATGCAAGACGAGACACAAAAATAGTCCTTTTAGGTTTAACAACAACCAATTCCCTTGGAGCAGAAGTATTTAAACCAGCGGACACTACAGATGAATATGTAACAGAAGACGGTTTCGAAGATGCCTGGGAAGTGACATCACCCGGAGGTAAAGGTAAAGGAGATAGAGTAGACTTTGGACTCAGTTCAACTAGATTCGCAGACCTCGGTATAGGAATGCTAGCTGGGTTATCAGCAATAGATGGACAAATGTCCACAATAGGAGTAACAGTGGACAATGTATTGATTGTCGCAGTTTCCCCTGGCACAGAAACCTGCACCACATGCCCAGGAGCCCCAGAAGGAAGAGGGCCTAGAACTTTCTCCGATTCGAGCAATTCATTCAAAAGGCCATACTTCGAAAATAATTCCCCGAACCGACGAAATTTAGAAAAAAGAGATGCGAATTCAGTGTGCATCTCAGTAAACTCACGACGAGTCTCCATAAAAAATTTATAAAATTGGATGTCAACCACCTTACATTTAGGACAACACCAACGTAGACCCAAGGAACTATCCACTAATTGATCCGTGGTGCGAGGAAGCAAACCAACACACTTAATATGAAACAATTTATCACATAACCAGCAAGAAATCTGGCGTTCACCCTCTTTCTTTACAATACATTTTGATGCCATACAATTATCCATTTTAATAAACAAAATATATAAATAAACAAACAGTGAAAATTATTTATATATAAAAGAAAAAAAAGATCAAGTATAAATTAAAATGTAAAAACTAAAAGCAAAAATGATAATAAATAAGCAAGAATTATAAGCAAAACAATATACATAAAACTGTAACAAAGTAAAAAGAAAAATAATAATAAAAAGAGGAATATGTACTGATAGAAAGAAAAATAAAAAAAAACAGTAATAAGCTTACAAAAACAAAAAATTATCAAAACAAGAAGCAATTTTTGTTTTTGTTTTGTTAAAATGAAACAATTAGTATCAAAATTAAACAAATAAAACTTACAATTTTAAATAAAAATTTATATCCAAATAAGGGAAAATAATAAGACAACTTTTAAACACTAATTTTAAAAATACTAAGCTTAATACACACTTAAAAATCAAAATAATAAAATTTGTAGAAGAGCACTTCACAAAACTACACACTGTCACAACAGAGTTGCCAGAACTTCAATTTTCAACTTCAACTTTAGATACTAGTGTTCACACCATTAATCAAAACACATTACAAAGGGAATCTTTTACTCCTCAGAGAAATCCTCCGATTTCTACCCAACAGAATACATCTCCAGTTATTCGAACGAATGCTTATTCTCGTGAAAATGAATTATCAAAATCAGTTTGAATTCTATTTGCAGTTGAATAGCATGATTGAGAATACAGTAGGTCGTTTGCTACAAAATTTAAATTTAGTTCCATGTTGTGTATTCTTCATAAGTTCTTTATTGAATAATTAAAATAAATTATTGTATTTTATATACATAAAACAAAGGTAACATTGATTTAAAATTTCTGAATTTTAACAAGTATAAATACAACAAGTACACTACATTTCTTCCCCTTTTTAGATTTTAAGTTTGTACAAAATCACAAAAACACAATAAAAATCAAAATTTTTAATTGCAATTACAATTGGTACTTAATATTTTTCTTCTTTCTTAATTTAGCCTTTAATGGTAGTTCTGTAATATTATCATCTTCGTCCCTCACATTTTCTGCATCAAAAAATTCTTCCTCGTCTTCTTCTTCTTTTTCATTCCCTACTCTTTCAACGCTTATATTTTCATTTTGTTCTAAGTTTTGCTCTACTTCTCCGCCTAGCAGAGAAGGACGTAGAGCTCGTACTGGTCCAGGAACCCTGGGTCGTAGACGGCAGGACTCAATGCTAGCGGCTATCGTACCATGTACGTCCAAGATACAGGTAGGCCTAGGGCTTGTATAATGTTAAAAACTAACATTAATGCTTTTCTTCTTCCTAGGTACAGTGACAGGGATACCGTCACAATGGTCATCGAGTCAAACTTGAGGGCCATCTGGATCTCGTCAACATATCTTGCGCATGACTATGGGCTCTCCCCTCCCCAGGAGCCCATTGGCCGACTGGTAGCAGATGCGCAACTACGTGGGATTCCGGTAATCATCGGAACAGACGCCAACTCTCACCATACAATATGGGGAAGCACCGATATCAATGATCGTGGTGAGTACCTACTTGACTTTATTATTAGTAATAAGTTAGTTATAGCCAATCGGGGTAATGAACAAACCTTCCTTACATCGAATAGGAAAGAGGTGTGAGACATCACCTTGATTAGCGCTGATTTCTCTGATTACATTAGGGACTGGTATGTATCTGGGGAATGCTCCTTTTCGGACCACAGGTACATCACATTCAACATTGACACGGTAGAGTCTTCACATAGAGAGACGCTTTCGGTCAATAGAAGAAAGACCAACTGGACGACTTTTAAGGAGAGGTTGCATGACTGCCTTCCTGCAACCCCTCCGGTCATGGCCACCCGTTTTGATATGGATAGGGCTACGGACATACTGACCGCAGCACTTAAGTCGGCGGCCGTATCTCCGTCAACACCTCTGTTCACAGAGGTAAGCCCAAACCGCCCTGGTGGAACCAGGAGATCGAGGATCTTCGTCGATCCAGTGACAAACTCTTCAATAGAGCAAAGGCCACCGGTGAATGGGCACTTTACAAAGCCAAAAAAAGGGAACTTAAATACGCTGTAAGGCGGGCGGAGAAGGCTTCGTGAAGGAACTACTGCGCGAGCGTGGAAACCTCTGCCGAGATGAGCCGTCTGCGCAAAATTCTGAGTTCCACACATAGGTCTCTAGAATGCATCCAACGGCCTGACGGCAGCTGGACCGAGTCTAGTTCAGAGACGCTTGAACTTCTCCTTGACACGCATTTTCCGGGGAGTGTCACTCTTGGAGGTCAGGCTCTCTATCAGGTGACGGCACCGCCGTCTAAGGACTATTCTCCCCCGACTCTTAACCCAAGCCAAGTGCAGTGGGCCATTAGATCCTTTAAACCATTCAAGTCCCCAGGACCGGATGGTATTATTCCAGGTGACATTCAGCATGGAGAGGAAATTGTTCTCCCCTGGCTGCTTGCCATCTATGATGCTAGTCTTAGGCTCCTTTATATCCCGTGGAGCTGGAGAATATCTAGGGTTGTCTTTATTCCCAAAGCTGGGAAACCATCCCACACTAAGGCGGGTGACTATAGACCAATCAGCCTTTGTTCCTTCCTTCTGAAGATACTGGAAAGAGTCCTTGATGTTCACATTAGGGCCTCTATTGATCCACTACTTATATCCCCTTATCTCTGCACTCCCTTATCTCTCGGGTGGAAAAGTCCTTGCACGTTAAAGAATACACTCTGGCCATTGCACCCTCAATGTCCAATAACGTCAACCCGGACGCTATAGTTAGGACTCTTAATTCTCTCAATCTGAATCAGAATCTCGTCAGGTTTACTGAGCTCCTCCTCAAATCAAGAAATCAAATCAAAACCTCCGCAGTGGGGGCCTCACAGTGTCAGAGAATTGTCTGCAGAGGAACACCACAAGGCGGTGTTCTATCTCCACTCCTCTGGAATCTCGCAGTCAACTCACTCTTGAGAAGACTTGAATCCTCTGGTAATAATGCCATAGCCTACGCTGACGATATTGCCATAACTGCGTCGGGAATATGTCCACAGACTCTGTCTGATAAACTAAACTTGGCGCTTTCAATTATACTGGACTGGTGCGGAGTTTTTGGATTATCCGTTAATCCCTCCAAGACAGAATTGTTTACTAGGAGATACAAGGTACCGGCCTTTACCCTCCCTAGTATAAACGGGACCAGGCTCACGCTGAGTCCCGAGGTTAAATTTCTGGGCCTGATCCTCGATCCAAAACTCAGCTGGAGGGCAAATCTGGCTGCCAGGGCTCGAAAAGCGGCCTGTGCTGCCTACTGTTGCGGCAGAGCAGTCGGATCCAGATGGGGTCTCGGCCCAAGGGTCATGCGCTGGATCTACTCTGCAGTCATCGAACCCAACCTCCTATACGGTATTGCCTTCTGGTGGACTGCTCTGGACAAGCCGCACAATGTCAGACTCCTGGACGGAGTCAGAAGGTCCGCGGCTATTCGCATCACTGGTGCTCACCACCCCCACAAAGGCCCTGTTCGCTATGCTTAACTGACTTCCTACTGAGCTCCTCGCTAAGCAGGTGGCTAAGTTCACTGCGACAAGACTTAATGCCCTGTCTCGTTGGAGCGTCGTACCCGCTGGTCACTCCTCTATTTTGGAGATTGACCCGGTGGCCCCACCGGATATCGATTATCTCCCTGTGGAATACTGTTTTGATAGGGGTTTCAACTTCCTGATCCCGAGCAGAAGCGATTGGACCCATGATATGACCGTCCCCCCGGAACTCCTGGATGTATACACCGACGGCTCCAAATTCGATTGCGGGGTGGGCAGCGGAGTCTACTCTGGGAGATTGGACTTGAACATTTCACTCCGGCTGTCGGACTATTGCAGCGTGTTTCAGGCGGAAGTAATGGCCATCTACCGGGCCACACAGTGGATCCTCGCACACGGAGTTCCTTTCAGCTGCATCTCAATTTTCCGATAGCCAGGCTGCGATAAAGTCTCTAATGAACGTTTCGGATAATTCTAGGATCGTCAGGGAATGCCGCCGCAGCCTCAACCTTCTTTCTGGGCGATTCAGTGTAACACTTATCTGGGTCCCCGGACACTGCGACATTCCGGGAAACTGCAGAACAGACGAGCTAGCCAGGGCTGGCGCACTTCTTCCGGAATCTTCTTCGATCTACTTGGGAATGCCACTTACCTCGTTCAAACTGGCCATCGCGCGGAAATTCTCCCGGGACGCCAACCTATCCTGGATCAATGAGGAGACCTGCTCCACCGCTAAGCTCACTTGGCCCTCTATGGATAGAAGGCGCACCAACCAGTTACTTGGACTTAGTCGTACCATCATCTCGACCACAGTGGCCATGCTTACAGGTCACTGTGTCATGGGTAGACACGCAGAAAGAATGTGACTCCCATTTAACGATTTCTGCCGTGGATGTAGATCCACTGAAGAAGAGGAGACTGTTATCCACTTTCTATGTCAATGCCCATCTCTTGAGAGATGCAGATATAGGTTATTTGGCTCTCCAACCCTTGTTAGCTTGACGGAGCTATCGTCCATTATCGTCAAGGACATAGCCTCGTTTATAAAACTTTCTGGCTGGTTTTCCAGCATGGGGTAGTCGTGCTTT
This sequence comes from Sarcophaga caerulescens, assembly GCA_927399465.1. Lineage (NCBI taxonomy): Eukaryota > Metazoa > Arthropoda > Insecta > Diptera > Sarcophagidae > Sarcophaga > Sarcophaga caerulescens. Next base: position 38,921,021 of record OV656867.1, read on the forward strand.
AAACGTGCAGCCCTTGCGCTGACCGAATTCCCCTTCACTGGCTCGGAGGAACTTGGTCAGTACAGGGACTGCGTTCGCCTGTGGTGCCACAACGGGCCGCTATGCGTGCTCAAGTGAGCTTTTGGTATAAAGCTACCACATTAACCTAACCTAACCTAAGTTTTGTGGAGTACTTGATAATATTACATCTTTTCCATTAATTTCAATTGATTTCTATGAGCAACCCTTCGTCGCCTATTAACTTCAATCAAATATAGTGTTTCACTAATTTTTTTTGCAAATGATACGTTTGACCCATTTTGCATCACTATTTTGATCTGGATTCAAATACAAAATGTTTTTACCAACTTTTAAACTGAAATTATTAAATTTTTTGCTTTTTTGAAACATATTTTTCTCTAAAATCTTTTTGTCTTTGTAGTTTGTTGTATGTATTTACTTTTGTATTTGAGTCTTTTTTTAAGTTAATGTACGATAATAGAGTTATTGGTTTATATGACAAAACAAATTCACTTGGACAAATACCTGTGACAGTAGATGGAGTGTTTCGGTATTTAAATAAAAAATTTAATACGACGTTTTGAACAGAAAGTTTACTTGAATTGTTAGATAGAAAGTACGATTTCAAACTATTTTTAACGGTTTGAACACCTCTTTCTGCCAAACCATTACCGGGGGGATGATAAGCAGGACTAAAAAGCTGACTTATTCCGTTTGATTTTAAAAATAATTTAAACTCCTCACTTCGGAATTGAGGTCCATTATCGCTTACTAGCGTACCGCAAAATCCAAAATTTGAAAATAAAATTTTTAATTTTTCAATAACTGTCTACTATTGCTGATATATAAAATTTCTATATCAATTCATTTAGAAAAATCATCAACAACTATTAAAAAATCATTATTTTGGAACTGAAACAAATCCGCATGAATGCGTTCAAACGGAAAAGAAGTTGGAGGCCACGTGAAATTTGAGCAAACTTTTGTTTTGTTTTGAGTTTTTTGACACGACGGACAATTTCAAGGCGAATTGATTATAAGGTGACAGCGCCTCGGCAACAAATACAACAAGGCAAAAACAACATGCATTTTGTTTTTGGAAGCTCCCGCACGTTTGTCAAAATCAGCTGTCATTTGTAAATAAAAATTTGTAATAAATATCAACAAAAATATACATTTGTTGCGAAGAAAATTAAATTTTAAGCAAAAAGACTAAATAATTCTTGAAAAATATAAAAAATTAAGAATTATGTATGTATATATAAATTAAAACAAATAACTGTTTGAGATATGTACATATTTGGCTTTTTTTGTAAATAGTTTTGGCCGTCAAGTAGATTCAGCCAAATATCATTGGCTGATTCATATTGGCTGTTCTTCATATTTTATATATCCTGATGGAATCTCTCTCCGCCACATCACATATGTACATTATTCCGGAATGTATGCGGAATTTCAGACAAAGCTGAAACACATGTTGAAGGGAAACAAATCCATCGCCACCATTTCACATACATTTTAGTGCCATGAATTTCACCCTTTCAATGTAAAACAATTTTGCTTACGTTTTTAACAAATTAAAATATTTTGGCCTAATCATTGCATCAAAAAGTGACTTTATTTGTGAACTCCCAGCAAAAAATAATGTGCGAAAGAACTTGAAATTTCGATGATAATAAACTGGTTCTTCTTATGTGAAACATATGGGCATGGGCCAGAAAAACAGTTCGTAATTCAAAGAGCTCTTAATACCAATGAAAATTCAGTGACCAAATTTTACAGTGAGTACAATATTCATTCAAATGACGGAACTTAACCAAATCCATTATATTCATGTGTATTTTCTTTTGGTACGCTAAGTTCTTATTGTTATTTTTAATGTTTAAGGTAGGAAATGTAAACAAATTTTGACAAACGTGCGGTTGCGGCGAATTACAGCGAAAAAGTCAGCTGTGCTTGTGCTGTCACCTTATTAGTTGCATCATGGACAATTTGAAACATAAGCCTCAATACTTTTATCAATGGAAGGCCACCAAACAGAAGCACGAGCTAACAACTTCATACGAACGATCCCAATATGAGTATCGTGTAGCAACGATAGAAATTTATATCTAAGAATTGTGGGTATAACTAAACGATCTCCGTAAAATAAACAATTCTCTTTGACTTCTTAAGAAATTTTTATATTATTATATGGAATTAGTAAACTATTTGATTTTATTTCTTTTGACCAACTATTATTTTGAACTAATTCCATAACCTAAATTGTAGGGTCTTTTTCAGAATAAAGGACAATATCCTCCAGGGAAATTGGAGCTTCATTAACAAAGTTGAAAAAATTTATATTTAAATTATTAACATTAGTTTCACCTTCTAGAGGTAGACGTGACAACGCATCGACATTTTTTTGTTTTGAACCAGGGAGATATTTAATTTTACAATTATAATTTGATAAAAATAAAATCCATCTATGAAAACGAACAGAGACAATATTAGATAGAGCTTTTTGATCACCTAAAAGTTTTTCAAGTGGTTGGTGGTCGGTGTATACCGTAAAATTATAACCATAAACAAACCTATGAAATTTGCGAATTGCAAATACCACCGCTAAGGCCTCTCTATGGATCTGAGAATAATTTTTCTCTGCTTTAGTTAAAGTAGATGAAACCATGTAACACGGCCTCTCCTGGCCATCAACAACTACACTTAAAATGGCACCAACACCATATGGAGACGCATCACACGCAATTACAATAGGTTTATTTGGATCGAAATGAACCAACAAATTGTTATTGCATAATAACTTTTTACAGCTTTGAAAAGCTAGGATGCATTCTTCATCCCAACTCCATTTTACGTCTTTACGTAATAATTTATACAAAGGTGCTAAGACTGTAGCACTATTTGGCAAAAATTTGGAATAATAATTAATTAACCCTAAAAAACTTTGAAGTTGGTCAATATTACTTGGTTCAGGTGCTCGTACTTTTGCCTCCATTTTAGAATTTGAAGGTTTTATACCTTCGGGGGTAATGGTATGACCCAAATACTCAATAGTATTTACCAAAAGTTTACATTTATTCCAATTGATTTTAACATTGTATTCTTGCAATCTACTTAAAACTTTATACAATTTAGATTTACAATCTTGTTCACCGTTACCAGAAACTAAAATATCATCTAGATATACAGCAACGCCTTCTAAGCCCTGCATAATTTGATCAATCACCCTTTGAAAGATCATAGGTGCAGTTGAAACACCAAATGGTAAACGGCAAAATTGAAACAAAGCCATATGGGTATTGATAGTTAACAACTCACGAGATGATTTATTTACTGATAGCTGTAAATAAGCCTTACTCAAATCAAGAATACAAAAACACGTTTTACCCTTCAAACTTGTGAGAATATCATCAATTAACGGTAATGGATATACATCCATTTCAATAACTGGGTTTATTGTTACTTTAAAATTTCCACAGATTCTTATATTAGAATCTTTTTTTATAACACAAACAATCGGAGTTGCCCAAATACTTTTTTGGACGGGCTCTATTATTCCCTCGTCACGCATTCGACCTAACTCGGCCTCTATAGAATTTATTAAACTTAAAGGCACCGTGTACGCCTTAAAAAATTTTGGTTGAAAATTTGGCTTGACAAAAATATCAGCTGAAAAACTCTTAATGGGGCCTGTACAATCCGAAAATAAGGATGGAAAAGTACTTTTCAATACTTCCACGGTACTGGTTTGGCAGACGTTTTTTATAGATAAAATATTACTTGTCTTACACAAGGTTACCTTAAAAAAATTCGCCAACCAGGAAATAAAACATCTATCCAATTCCGTCCCATTAATGGCGTGAATTGCCTGTTCGATTTCACTACCAATAATTCCAAATCACTTTTTCCATCAACTGTCACCAATATTCTCCCAAGAATCTCCACAGCATTACCTGTTAAAACTTGTAAAGGAGGAAAATTAATACTTTTTAAATTTATATCATTAAAATAAAATTTATAGTCTATATTAGATATAACGGACACGACGGCTCCGGTATCTATTTCCATATCCAAATTTTTACCGTTTACAATAAAACTCTTTATCAGTGATGACTCCGATTTATTTACCCAGTTCAACGATCCCAGCTTAAACTCCAACTCGTTAACATTATTCTGCCTACTGAAATTCCTTTGAGTTGATTTATTCTTTTTAGAAAAACAGGCCTTCGACGAAAGTCTTTTCTTTTCACAGGAAAAACAGGTCCACTCCTTAGCCGGACAACTGCCACTTGCATGCTTGGATGCACATTTTGTACATTTTTCATACTTCTTGTACTTTTGAGTGTATTGTTGATTTATTTTGTTGTCATCATACGACGATGAATGCATACTTTTTTGTTCTTTGTTGATTAGCTCGAACGATTGAGCTAATTTGCACGCCTCCTCCCAGCTCAAAGATGATGTTGACAGCAATTTTGTCTGGAGTTGACCCCACAAACTAAACGATCACGCAAAGCTTCATTTAAAAATGCACCAAACTAACAACGTTCTGATATAATTTCAAGTTTATTAAGTATTCACTAATGGGCTCATCGTGCTTCTGGGAACAACTATAGAATTTATACCGTTCGGCAATAATATTTTTTTCCGGACTGAAATGTGGCAAAATTATTTTTACCAGATCCTTGAAAGCTTTACTTGTTGGCTTTTCTGGTAACAAGACCGATTTTATTCTTTTATATGTTTCTGGGCCAACCAATGTTAAAAATAAAGCCACTTTGTTTTTATCTTCCACATTATTTATTTTTTTTTTTTTATCGAACGTCCCCGGCCTCACACTAACCCACCCTCACCCGACCGCGGAGGGCTCGTCCCCATTACGTAGGGACACGTACACACTACAGTCCGGACTATAGCGGGTTAGGGAAAGGTAAGGGCAGCGACAACATAAATCAGCTACAGAACTTAATCACAAGCTGAATAAAGCAACAATAAACCATAACTACCTAAGACAAGAACGAGAATATATTTTTCTATAATAATTTACAAATTAATGGCAGCATATAAGCTACGTTTAATATTATAAACAGTACAATTAAAATCAATAAAATCATAATACATGTTCAAATCATTACATAATCTACGAAAAGGAAAATTACAACCATAGTTTGTTCTATAAAAATCTAGGGAAAAAGGACGATAGTGCCGTGAAAATCTTGCTGGAATACTGAAATTTAGGTTACAAAGCAAAAACTCGGAATCGATATCACCCTTAACCAGATTATAGACAAAACAAACGCCTAACACAGCCCTTCTATGTTCCAAAGTTGAAAGTTTTATCAGACCCAATCTAGCCTCATAAGATGGAAACCCATTGGCATAATCCCATCCTAAGCCACGTAAACAGAATAATAAAAACTGCTTCTGCACAGACTCTATTGAATCACTATAACAACGATAGTATGGATTCCAAATAACAGACGCGTACTCCAAAATAGGCCTAACAAGTGAAATGTATAGCAGTTTTGTTATATAAGGATCAGTGAATTCCTTAGCCCATCTTTTCACAAAACCAAGAACAGCCCGAGCCTTGCCAATCACCATACTAATATGATCAATAAAAGACAGTTTAATATCCAATAATACTCCCAAATCAAGAAATGAAGTAACAGTTTCCAAAGGGCAAGAATTTATCACATAAGTGGACGAAACTACGCCCCCGCGAGATAAAACCATGCACTTACACTTTCTCAAGTTAAGATCCATCAAATTAGTCCCGCACCAAGTTACAAAGGAATCAATATTTCGCTGAAGAACAGCCTGACCATGTATAAAATAATTTAACGTCGTCAGCATACATCAGAATATTACAATCAGAAATAGCACAAGGAAGATCATTAAGAAACAATAAAAACAGTAAAAGACCCAAATGGCTACCCTGCGGAACACCAGAAGTAACATAAACAGTCTTAGATAATACATTCCTAAACAATACCCTCTGAGTCCTAAGGGAAAGATAGGAGCCCAGCCAACGATGAATATTATCAGGAATACCGATCAATGACAGTTTATGAAGCAAAATTCCATGATCAACCCTATCAAAAGCCTTACTGAAATCAGTATAAATTACATCAGTCCGAGCCCTGGCAAGAAAACCCCTGAAAACATGGGTAGTAAATTCAAGAAGATTAGTGACAGTCGACCTACCTTTCAAAAAACCATGCTGGAAAGGGAATATTAAAGATCTCGTATTAAAAAAGAGGTAATCAGTCACCAGTTTCTCCATTAACTTGGGAATAGCACTGAGTTTGGCAATACCCCTGTAATTGGAAATACTGTATCTATTACCCGACTTATGCAAAGGAATTATAAACGAACTCTTCCAAATAGATGGAAAATGACCAGTCCTCAGAAGCCCATTAAATATAAAGGTCAAAGGACCACTCAATACAACAGCGCACTTCTTTAAAATGCAGGCCGGTACCCCGTCAGGGCCTGGCAAGTATGTAAGTTTCAGTCCAGACAAAGAATCAAGAACAGAGTCCTCATCAAATGAATATATATTAGAAATAGAGACACTTCCCACTGAATAAGGATACGAAAAGCCGCAACTCAAATCAGGGCCCGAGTTCAACTGCCTATAAGTAGACTGAAAAAAGTCAGCAAACATATTCGAAATATCCAGGTAACTAGAGGATGATACGCCATCATAAAACATCTCCGTGGGAAACAAAGATGATTTACGTTTAGCTCGAACGAACTCATAAAACGACTTAGGATCACTAGCGAAGTTCGACCTGACCTTAATCATATATTCCTCATAACAGTGATGATTCATCTTACGATAATCCACACGCGCCCTAGAGTAAAGAGCATAATCAATATCAGTACCTGATCTAACAAACTTTTTAAATAACCTCGATTTCCTGTTCCTCAACCTCAACAGTCTAGGCGAATTCCACGGAGGACCAGAACGCTCCAAACGACTATTCACAATTGGAACACACTTTCTAAAACATTTAAATAATACCTCATAAAAGCCATCCAAGATCCTGTCAAGTGAAAGAGAGTCATATGGAGGTGAAATAAGTACAGACGACCAATCTACAGAGGATAGTAGTGTATTTAAACGACTAAAATCCGTACGATGGAAATTAAAACGCCCCTCAACACCAGATGAGCGATCAATTACAGGAGGTAAACAAACATCAACTTCAATAGAAAGTAACAACGTAGGATGATAAATATCCTCAGGAAAAGATATAGGATTAATGCGAAATAAGGAAGAAATATTATAAATAATTGCTCGATCCGTTCTAAATATTCGCCAAAATCTTCACCAAACACAAATTGTTCAATTGATCCAATTAAAGACATATTCTTTTATATAATTTTTTTGTGTATCTTATTTTTTTTACTTATAAATTTTTTACTTTTCTTTTACTGGGTTCAATACTACTCGTCGCCGAATATGTTGTGTATTCTTCACAAGTTCTTTATTGAACAATTAAAATAAATTATTGTATTTTATATACATAAAACAAAGGTAACATTGATTTAAAATATCTGAATTTTAACAAGTATAAATACAACAAGTACACTACATTCCACCACCTCAAAATTGCTTAAATAGTCAACAAATACAATCCCCTATTAGGTCTCGAAATAGTTTTCAAAATGTGCCAGGTCCATTTCAGAATCATCACTCTTCTCATAGTTCATCGTTTGACGAGGATGTTGCGATAAGGTCGGATAAAATAACTTCAATTATTCAAAATTGGAATGTTAAATATGATTGTTCAAGTCAAGGAATCAGTGTCGATTAATTCCTATATAGAGTTAGAAGTTTGACAAAGGAAACATTTAATAATGATTTTTCATTAATATGTATGTAAAAAATTACATATACTGCTATCTGGAAGAGCTCTTGATTGGTACTGGCGATACCATAAACAAGTTGAAGAGATAGTATGGAAGGATATTTGTGAGGCGCTTAAATATCAATTTAAGGAGTTTAAGTCTAGTTTTGAAATTCATGAAGAAATTAGAAGTAGAAAAATGAATCCCAATGAGAATTTTGATACTTTTTATGAATCGGTTTGTACGATGTTAGATAAACTTTCTACTCCCATTTCTGAAAGTGATTTAATAGAAATATTAACACGTAATTTACGTCGGGAAATTCGACATGAATTATTGTACGTTCCCATTTATTCTATTGCCCATCTTCGCAAATTAGTACATATGCGAGAACATCTTATGGATAACGATTATTTTCGAAAAAATTATGCACAACGACTTACTAACAGTTTCGCAACCAGAAGACAAATTGCTGAAGTTGATATAACTCGGGAGTATAGTGACTCTGATCAAATTTTGGATCAGGAAATGTCTATTGATGCCGTTCAACAAACTCTCAAAACGTCCAAGTGCTGGAATTGTGATCAACCAGGTCATAATTGGGAGGATTGTTTGGAAGAACGAAATATATATTGTTATGGATGCGGATTGAAGAATACCTATAAACCTCAGTGTATGAAATGTGCATCGCGCAAAATTGCATTATCAAAAAACCAGTTGCCCCAAAACAATATTCGGAAAATGCCTTAGCAGATAATCCCATTTCTCAAACCTCCAATTTTGATTCAAAAAGTAACCTCAATAGTTTTAAAAATGAAAATATAAGAGTTAGTAAAGATAATGAGGAAAATCTTTCAAAATTAGTTTACCCCATCTTATCATATTAGATTACAACAATATCTACGGAAACGTAATAAAATTTTTAATGCAGATTCGATAGAAATTACTTCCTCAAAGAAACCAAAACGGTCCACCATTCGATTACGTAAATATTATAAGAATAGAAAAATCGGTTCTAAATATATATTATCCTCAATTATAAACGATATTATGCTTCGGTAAAATTTTTGACTTTTAAAGAACTTGGTCTCTTAGATACAGGAGCAAATATTTCCTGTATAGGCTCCGACTTAGCCAGCGTTAATTTTAGACAGTTTAAAGAGTTCCACGAGATGAAAACCTCAGTTAAAACCGCGGATGGACGCCTACAAAAAGTTATAGGTTTCATTCATGTAGACGTTGAATTCAAGAATGTGACGAGAAAATTGAAAATTTTAATTGTTTCCTCAATTACTCAAAGATTAATTTTAGGGTTAGATTTTTGGAAAACGTTTGATCTAGCGCCCGGAATTTTTGGTAACATTATTTGTTCCACTGGTTTGGAAAGTGCTACTAATATTCTTTCAGAGATATCCAATGATGTTAAACTTAAACCTAATGAAAGTGATACTGATTATCCTCTATCTTCTTGTCAACGACAACAACTAGCAACTATAATAGAATTATTTCCAAATTTTGAAAGAGAAGGCCTAGGACGCACTAGTTTAATTCAACACAGTATTGAAGTTGGTGATGCAAAACCTGTAAAACAACAATCATATTTAACAACAACAACCCGTTTCACCTGCAGTAGAAAAGTTAATGTTTAAAGAGATAGATCGTATGTTAGCCTTAGGAGTTATAAAACCTTCATCTTTTCCTTGGAGTTCACCCATGAGACTAGTGGTAAAACCAAATAAAATTAGACTATGCATGGATGCTAGAAGACTTAATGAAGTAACAAAAAAGGATGGTTATCCATTGCCTAATATCGAGGGTATATTTTCTCGTTTACCAAAAGCTAATATTATATCTAAGTTAGATTTGAAAGGTGCTTATTGGCAAATACGTCTAACTGATGAAGCAAAACCTCTTACAGCTTTCACTGTGCCCGGAAGACCGTTATATCAGTTTGTAGTAATGCCTTTTGGGTTATGTAATGCCCCATCTACTATGAGTCGTCTAATGGATAGTTTAATACCCCCTGATCTCCGGCATTCGGTATTTGGTTATTTAGATGATTTAATTATCGTATCGGAAGATTTTACTTTACACTTAGCAGTACTTGTTCGTATTGCAGAACAATTTCGAAAAGCCAACCTTACACTAAATATTTCTAAATCTAAGTTTTGTGTCACAGAAGTTAATTATCTGGGTTATATCATTGGTAATGGTGGTATAAGGACAGATCCAAATAAAATTATATCAATTCAGAAATGGCCAAGCCCTAAGAACTTGAAACAGGTTCGAGGTTTTTAGGTTTAGCAGGTTGGTACCGTAGATTCATATCGAACTTTTCTAGCATTGTTTTTCCTATTACGGAGGTATTGTCTACAAAAAAAAAATTTTGTTGGACGTCGGAAGCTCAAAAAGCATTTGATTTAATTAAGAGTTTATTGACATCAGCGCCTGTTCTGTCTAATCCTGACTTTTCAAAGAAATTTTATTTACATTGCGATGCAAGTGACTTTGGTATCGGTGCTTTGCTTGTGCAGTTGGATGATGAAGACAATGAAAAACCTATCGCTTTCATGTCAAAGAAACTAAATTCTGCTCAGCGAAATTATAGTGTTATAACTCCCTTTCCTCCCTTTCCGTACAAAGAAAAATATTATAAAGTGATATATTTTATGATATTTTTCTTTCTTATCCTTATTAATCCATGTCTACATATATCAAAAATGAAAGAGGGATAAGAAGTCACCAAAGGGTACCAGCTTGGGCCACTTCTTACCTCTTGCATATGTTGGTTATAAATTAATTCCTAGGATCTTATGTTAAGAACATATTTATATATTTGTATCTAGAATAGCGCTATTCATTAATGAGTATCTTACTTTCTAATAACTAAATTGTATTATTATGCATATACTAACAGGCCTGAAAATCTTAAAATTAAATAACTATTATATACATATGTACATTTTTATGTGTTTGTTTATTACAATTATATATTCATATATACATACATTTTTATTCTCCTTTTTCATCTCTTTCTTTTTTTTTCCTTTTCTTAATATATATTTTCCTATAATTTTTTCGTTTTTTCTTTTACTCGTTCATTTACTTACCCTGCTAAGATTTAGTTCCTACATATATATTATTTCCTGTGTTTGTAAATTTAACCAGACAAAATTTGGTTTCAAATAAATTCTATAGCAAATAAATTCCGATCACATCATATACATGAAACCATTTAAATATACATGTATATGTAAGTATACATCCATATATGTATCAGTTGTATCATTGAACTATAAGTTATGGTGTGTAAATTGAAATAAATATGATATCAAAATTTTCTGATTCTATTTTTATGGACCATTCTTTCCTTTCCCGATTTATCACCTACTTTCACATTACAATCGTCAAAGCTCCTAACAATAAATGGACCTTCGTATATACTTCTATACTTATCATATGGTTGCCTCTGAATCAAAACACTATCACCAACCTTCAGTGACAATGGTTTCGCATATCTGTCAAAATATTGTTTGTTCCGCAGCTTATGTTTTCTGATGAGATCTCCAGCCAATTTATTCGTTTTTTGTAAACGGTATTTAACTTCCTTGCTATAATTCTCTAAATTATATACTGGGTCAATATTTTTCTCCAAAAGCTCCACGGGCATATTTGGCGTTCTACCAAAGACCAATTCGTATGGTGAATACTTGTTGTCAAAGACTGTGTTCGATGTTGTGTTGTGGAAAAATGTGAAGTATGTAAGATAAGTGTCCCATTCTACTATATTATCCTCCACGAAAGCGCGTAAATATTCATTAAAAACTCGGTGATTTCGCTCCACAGTGCCGATGGTCTCGTGATGGTATGCTGTCGAAAAATTTAACTGAATCTTCAGTAACTTACATAATTCACCTAGAATCTGGTTCTTGAATTCCGTTCCTAAGTCCGATTTAATTACACCCATCGGGCCGTACACCAAAATGAATCTCTCGAAAATAGCCCGTGCCACAGTGTTCGCGGTCTTATCTGGTATAGCAATAGTAACCAAGTATTTAGTGAGGTCGCACATAAGCGTCAAGGCGTACTTATTTCCAAACTTGGATTCCATAAATGGACCTATTGTATCCAAGACAATCACATCAAATGAACGCGCAGGCGTCTGTGTTACAAATAAATTCTCTCTATTTCCTGGTCGAACCTTGTTCAGATTGCATTTCCCACAGTTCTTGACAAACCTAGCTACATCCCTAGACATATTTCTCCAGAAGAATTTCGATTTCAACTTCGCGTACAATCTTCGCCGTCAGTACCGCTAATGCTCTCGTTGTATAAAGACGTGTGAATCGCTGTTACAAGAACTTTAAATAAATTCATAAGAATTCAATTTCAAAACAAAACAATAAAATATTTTGCATTCTTCGGAACAATAACAATTTGCTTACTGATTTAACAAAAATAAAAACAATTGTTTAAAAGAAAAAGAAAAAAAAACAACAAAATAAAACGTACATTATCAACTCAAGACGTTAACGCACAATGCGTTAACACAATGAACAAAAAACCCAAATCCAACAACAACTCGAATAAAGCGAGTCAGTCAAAATTATCAACAAATTATTTCTTTCCATTACAAGCTGTTGATGATAATAACGAAGATGAATATTGTATACCAAAACCAACAAAGGTTAAAATATCACCAATCACTGTTTTAAAATGTAAAATAGAAGAATTACATGAAATATGTAAATCAAATAAAATATCTGATTATTCGATAAGAAAAATTTCTATTGGTCTTAAATTGTTTTGCCGCTCTAAGGAAAATTTTGATACACTATGTAATGCGCTTACCAACTCTTATGAATTTTTCACATATGCAACCAAAAGTGAAAAACCATATAAAGCTTTGTTATTCGGACTTGATAAGTATGACCCCTTATTAATAAAGAAAAAACTTATAAGCATGGGATTAAAATGCTTAGACGTAAAACTTGTTGTTAAAACAAATAACAATAACATTGAATATTTCATTTATGTTGTTTATTTTGAACGACAATCCATAACAATGAAAGAATTAAGACAAAACTATTCTGTAATTGATTATGTTAAAATTAAATGGGAGTTTCAACAAATCAGGAAATCCAAAATCACCCAATGTTATAACTGCCAAATGTTTGGTCATGGCTCTAATAGATGCAAAGTTAAAACGTTTTGTGCAAACTGTGCCGGTTCACATAAGACCTCCGATTGTAAGGAATCTCTTATAAAGTGTGCAAACTGCAGTGGCAATCACAAATCATCTTCCGAAAACTGTCCCAGCAGAGCTACATATTTGGAAATAAGACAGCGATCGAGACCCACTCCAAGGCGTTCTGTCTCACGAACTAATAATAACATTAACCCTGCTAATTACAATAAAAATTTTCCTAACATTCTTCGTCAAAATGTTCCTGAAAATACTAATTTATGGAACCCAACCAACAACAACAATACCAATGAACTGTTTACTCTACAGGAAATAAAAAGCTTGACTCTTGAGCTTATCACTAACCTTCGTAACTGTCGTAGTAAAGCAGATCAATTTGAGGTAATTACAAATCTGGCATGTAAATTCCTCTCATAATGACGTATGACCTAAATGTTATTACTTGGAATGCTAGAGGCATTCGCAACAAAAGTTTAGAATTGTTCCAATTCTTAAACAACAACAGTATAGATGTTTGCTTAATATCGGAATCTTGGCTAAATTCAAATATCTCTATAAAACATCGTGATTTTGTAGTTTATAGAAACGATAGAGACGTCGGCAGAGGAGGCGGAGTTGCTATTATTATTAAAAAGAATACAAAACATTCATTACTACCAATTGTTAATACTCATATTATTGAAAATATTGGAGTCAAAATTTATACAGATAATGGAAATGTAGATATCTTTGCATGCTATTTTCCTGGGGGTTCAGCTGGTATGGACAACAATAGGAAACAGTTTTTTGCATCGGATATACATAGACTGAGTAGTATTAGTAACAAATTTATTCTTGGTGGTGATTTTAATTGTAGACATCAGAGCTGGGGCTGTTTAAGAGCTAATTGCTGGGGTAACATTCTAAATGAGAAACTTATATCTTATAATATTGATATTGTCTATCCAACTGATCATACATATGTGCCTGCTAGTTCAAATAGACAGGGATCTACTCTCGACTTTTTTCTAACAAATATTTCAGATATATTATCACCTGCAGTTGTTCTAAACGACCTCAGCTCAGATCACCTACCAGTTCAGATCAAACTCTCTGATCAAGTTTACAGGACAAACTTTGTGAAATTTGACTACAGAAATGCGAATTGGATAGTTTTTAGGGAATATCTTACAAGACATACGAACATACCTGATTCAAGTAGTATTATATCAAAGGAACAGATTGATGAGGCGATTATACAATTTAGGAATATCATAAAGGAAGCCATTAATACTAGCGTTCCAAGGTTATCTTCCACTTTCAATACAAGGCATGTACCGACTTTTTTAAGAAATTATATTAGGCAGAGAAATAACTGTCGGAGAAACTGGCAACTCAATAGAACAATAGGTGAGGAATTTGAAAAACTAAGGAATAAGTATTGGACTAATTTATTAACAAATTTGGATAAAGGTTCTGCTCCTTTTTGGAACATAACTAAGATAATTAGGAAAAAGCGAAACCCTATACCTATTTTAAAACACAATAACTCCCGTTATACAACTAATATTGAGAAATGTAATATATTGGCACAAACCTTCGCATCTAATCATGATATTTCCAGTAATTCTGGCGATGATGAGCTGGAACTACAAATAAGGGTTGCAACCCAATCTTTTAGACTGACTAATCCCAATATTTCGGAAGATATGCTAATAACAAAATCTCAAATACGTGATATTATAAAAAATTCCAAATTAAGGAAAGCTCCTGGAATTGATGGGATAGGAAACCAATGTCTTAAAAATATTCCTGATAAGTCGCTTAAGTTCTTAACAGTTATTTTTAATGCGTGCATAAGTATGGGATATTTTCCACTTGAATTTAAGACAGCAAAAGTTGTCCCCATTCAAAAACCTAACAAACCTCCCGATAGTCCGTCTTCTTATCGTCCAATAAGCCTGTTATCTTCCATAGGTAAGATTTTCGAAAAAATTATTAATCAGAAACTAATATTTTTTATAGAATCTAATAATATTTTTCCCCAACATCAATTCGGTTTCCGAAAAGAACACAACACTGTTCAATCACTAGTTCGAATCAGAAATTTAGTTACCAATAATTTTACTATTCAAAAATCGACGGGAATGGTGCTCCTAGATGTGAAAGCAGCATTTGATTCGGTCTGGCACGAAGGTCTTATTTACAAAATGATTAATTTCAATATTCCAAATTATTTAATTAAAATAATAGACAGTTTTCTTTGTAATCGTACCTTCAAAGTACATATTGGATCATCGCACTCGGAATTGTTCAACATTCCTGCAGGTTGTCCACAGGGTTCATGTCTATCTCCCACTTTATACAATCTTTATACGTCTGATTTTCCTCAACTGGAAAATTGTACCATTTCCGTATTTGCAGACGACACTGCTATCTTATGCTCAGACATACTCTATTCAAACATTAATGCTAACTTACAAATAGCATTAAATAAAGTGTTTAATTATTTTAATAAGTGGAAGATAACACTGAATGCAAGTAAAACAAAAGCGATATATTTTACTAGAAAACGGAAACCTTGTTTTACTCCTCAAGGCAATATAACATTTTTAAATACAGAGGTTCAATGGGAACAGAGCGTCAAATACTTAGGTGTAATACTTGACCCGAAGATGAAATTTAAGGATCACATACAATACGTAGTAAATAAAGTAAATGTTCTCACACGTGTACTATATCCCTTTATAAACAGAAACTCGAGTCTATCTATTGAGAATAAAGTATTAATTTTTAAAGTAATTTTCCATGCCGTAATTTTCTATGCAGCGCCTATGTGGGCAAAGAGCGCGTCTTGTCACATTGGGAAACTACAGATTGCTCAGAACAAATTATTGAAACTAATTTTTAACCTTCCTTGGTTTTTTTCAACGGCTAGACTACATACAATTGCGAATATCGAACTTGTAACAGTAAAGTTATATAGGTTGACTTCTAATTTTTATTCTAGATGTATAGGATCTGAATACCCATATATTAATGATTTAACATCAGCATAGGTAGCTAGTAGGTAGATGTAAGTTGGTTTTACCAAAATGTACAAAAATTATAAAGGAAAAATATTCAAATAGGTTTTTTAAAATTTTGCCTCCAATACTATTATTAATATATACTTATTATAATTTTGTAAATAACTATTAACTATTAAGAAGAAAAAGTTGTATAACTTGAACTATTTATTATATGTATATTATTTTCTAGATGAAAAAGAATGTATATATTACTTGGAAATAAAGAATTGAATTGAAATTGAAATCTTCGCCGTCCACAATGCCCTCCGGAAAGTGGATCATTATGATAGATGTTCATCAGTTTTTCCTTTTCACTGTCATCTCTTATATGTTGGATTGGCTCTGTTAACAATATCTTCACTTTCTTTAATATTCTTATACCATGGTCTTTCAGTTCCTGGATCCTCACAATTCTAAAAATTACGTCATCTTTCGGCCACTCGATTCTAAAAACACCGTGACTGACGGCCTCCTTTTCCAGCCTCGAAAGCATATCCTCTAAATTCAACCTTTCGTTATCAGCCTCGATATCTATTGATCCTAGTAGTTTAAATTTCCTATATATCTTCACTTTTACCCTAACCAGTGTCTCATCTTCATAATTAATTTCAGACCTAACTCTCGGTATCCTAGTATTAAATTCCTGAAAAAATTTGTCGTATATAATTGGCAACTCTTCTGTCTCCCTATCCTGTTCCTTCTGTCCAACCGACTTTTTCGCTGACATTCCACGGGTTGTCACCGCGAGGACTTCAACGTTTCCGTTTCTCAGCTCGTCAACCGAGATTCGTGAAAGCGCATCTGCCGCAACATTATCCTTACCTCTTATATACTCGACCGTAAAGTTGTACTCCGACAATTCCAGCCTGATTCTAGTCAGTTTTGACGTAGGGTCTTTCAAATTAAAAAGATAAACAAGAGGCCTATGATCGGATCTTACAATAAATTTCGTGCCATAAATGTATGGCCTGAATTGCGTTATTGCGAAATGGATTGCCAGGAGTTCCTGCTCAATTGTGGATTTTTTCTGTTCCGCGCTATTAAAAGATTTCGATGCAAAATAAATCGGTAAATCGTGACCATCAGCGCACTGGCTCAATACTGCGCCACATCCCATCTTGGATGCATCTACAGTCACTATAAATTGTCTCGAAAAATCCGGGTATTGTAATAATGCTGGGGACTTTAGACTTGATTTCAAACATTCAAAGGCCTTCTGACATTCGTCATTCCAATTAAAATTTACCCTTTTCCTTGTTATGTGGTTTAGGGGGGCAGCTATCAAAGCAAAATTTCGAATAAATCGCCTATAGTAATTAGCAAATGCCACGAATCTTCTGACAGAATCCTTATCAGTCGGGGTTGGATAATTCTCTATCGCACTTAATTTCGAATTGTCCGGCAACAAACCATTAGGTGTGCACTTGTGTCCGAGTAAAGTAACCTCAGGTTGGAAAAAATTACATTTGTATGGGTTAATCTTTAAGTTAAATTTCCTAAGAATTCCAAAAACATTTTCCAAGTTCCTCAAATGATGTTCTATGCTGCAACCTACAACAATAATATCGTCCACGTACAAAAAAGCCTGATTGGGTGGAAGGCCCGAAAATGCAATATGCATCATACGCGAAAACGAGTTCGGGGCGATATTCAACCCAAATGGCAAAACCTTCCAACGAAACGAACCCGAATTAGTACTGAACGATGTGATATCTCTGGAGTCTTCGTGAAGGGGTATTTGATGGAAACCCGAAAGTAGATCGAGTACCGAGAAATACCTGGCACGCCCAAGATTATCCAATATTTCGTCTATTCTCGGTAGTGGAAATTTGTCGGCCACTAATTTTTTATTGACTGCCCTATAATCCACACACATCCTGAACGCTTTTCCACCATCCACATCCTTTTTCAGTACCAAAATAAGAGGACTGTTATAATTTGACTGACTTGGCTCGATGAGATCGTTCTCCAAAAGGTGCTTAACCTGTTCTTCCACTTCACCCTTTTGACTATGTGGTAAACGATAGTTCTTTACATAAACAGGAGAGGTATCATTTAATTTCAATTTCTGTGTGTAAAAATTGTTAACTGTCATTTTATCGCTCTTAAGTGCAAATACATCCGAATACTTCCCACACAAAGGCATAAGCTTATCCTCAACACCAGGTGGCATTCGCGTCTTCCATATTTCCCCTAGCACGTCCATACGATTCGATCCGGATACCACAGTATCAATTGAGTAGACATAATAATTCGAAAGTCTCTCAAATTTAATTCCTGTATCCTTGACACACTTATACTCATCCGTCACATTAACCACTCTCAATACTGGACTATCCGATTCTACTACACATCTTCCTACAAATACTCCCTCACAGATTTCCTGTGCCTCAACAAACATCGACTCGCCACATGTCCCAACGTCAAATTTGAAAGCCCTGTAGACCTCACATCTAGGTGGTATTATGCAATTGTCAGTAGTTGTACCATGCTCAATGGGAAGTTTAAAATTTTGGTTACCGCATGCCACTGATATAAACATTCTGTCGTAATTAATACAGCATTTATTTAATTTGAGAAAGTCCTTGCCCAATATTCCCGCGGTGGGAATATTGAAATTGTCATCTACAACATGTAAAGTAGTCGGAATCAAATTGTCCCCAATTATCAAGTTTGCCCTTATTTTTCCCATGGTTGAAATGGAACTGGAAGTTACCCCTATAATGTTCACAATATCACTTCGGTTAATTGTGATATTTGGATCTATACGAGATTGTTTAATCAGTGAGATGTCTGCTTGAGAGTCAACCAGGAAGTTACAGTTTCCATTCAATCCGATACCTTCGAGATTTATGAAATCCGAATAATTCAAATTCAGGCAGTAAACTGCCCCAGTATAGGTATGATGGTCCTTATATAATGATCGCTTAGTGTCGCCTGAATCGATAGTAGGTGGTTGCAATTTCTGCAGATTTAATGACTGGTGTCCTCCAACTCCCCCAACGTTACCTGCTGGGGGCTCTCCGCGTTTAAAGGCAGAGCCCTTGCACTCCTATTGCGCGATCGGTTACCTCTATTGTTACTATAGTTGTTTCGCGTTCTCCTGCTACCACGATTGTATGCGCTATTATGTCCATTATAATTATTATAATTGCCACGATTGCCACCAAAACCTCTAGACGAATTACCACCGCGTCCGTAATTACCATTGTTGAAGCCATTTCCAGTGGTAAAATTACGCTCAAATTGTCTTGGTCTGCCCCTATTCGAAAAATTCTGATAAATGTCCTGTGACCTAAAAGCCAATACCTGTCTTTCATCCACTTCATTAGCCTGTTCCACTACTAACTTTGCCACCACATCTTTCGGATCAGAAAACACGGTTGATACCAAAATTGATTTACCCAATGTCGATCTGGCGTTCAGACGGTATACGCTAACCGTACGTTCGACCGCCATCTCATGGGCCTTAGCACGAGAAACACCCTCTATTACCAATGATCGTTCAAGAGCGTCAGCCAAATCCTCTACCTTCTTTGCAAATTCCGAATAGTCATCTCCTCTAACTCTCACGGCTGCAATTTTCCCTGCCACTATCTTCGAATTTTCCGATCTGATTTTGGTCCTCAAAGCGGTCTTTATCCCGTCGACCGACAGTTCACCCTCGGGTAATGCCTCACGTGCCTTCCCCTCTAGTTTAGTTTTTATAAAAGTCAGCAAAGTGGGAACTAAATTATCCTCAGCAAGGTCCCTTATCAAATCAATTTTATCCAAGAATGCTTCTAATGCCAGCGGGTCACCACTATAGTTTTCCCTAATCAAATTGGAGCACATACTAATAAAATTTCTTCTTTGCTCGGCAGTCGCCATTGTCGAACCTAGTTTGTACAGTGTTTCAATATTATACTCAACAGAACTTCCTTCCGACTTCAAATCCGAACCATCTTCCTCCCCAACTACTATATTCGTACTAAACCATTTCCGCTCCTTCCTATGTACTCCTTCCGACTCATCAGGCTCGGAATCCGTTAACGATTCCTCATTCAATAATTCAAGGTCAACAACATCACGGGGCACCCTAATTCGACAATCTAGCTTTCCAAAACACCTGACTAAAAGTTCCCTGCAATGTTCTATCCTATTAAGAGTAGTTGTCCTTGTAACAACCGTAAGATCAGCAATGTGTAGACTGGTGTACGATAAAATGGAATTATATGCACTAATAAGTAGTCTAATATACTCTGCCCTTTTTCCTTGTTTCGTCGATACAGGCCGATTCTGCAAGATCCGTTTCTTAATCCTGTAAAACTCATTCAAATGTTCCTCAAGTACTTTATCATCAAATTTTGATATCAGATCTTTCAAATTCGTTACACCCTTATCAGACTCCCAAATTTAGACTTTGGATAAATTCTCCTATGTGATCATAATAATTTAATTTAAATGCTATATAATTTTAATTCTTAAAATTCTATGAATTCGTTTTTTTTATCAATTATATTTTGCCTTCATCATTTTAATTTCATTAATGAAATAATTTTAATTTTTTCTCAAATTTCTATAAAATATTGCTGCCCTATGTTAATCATATTAAAGTAAAGTAAATAATGTACTAAAATCTAAATATAATTTCATACATACAATAATAATATTCATTACCAATTTATAAATATACATACATATGTAAAAATAAATACTGATAGTTCCGTTATTTTCGTTTGCCTTTCTGCTGTTCCACGATTATGTTGCTCTCTATCTCTATCGTTCTTTAAAACTGTATGCAAGGGTACGATTTTGAAATTAAATTTTGTCTCCAATAGGAGTTTTTTTTTTCACCGTTCACTACTCTCACTAATGCGTTGCTGTTTATGTGGTGGTATATGGTGCTGCTGCTGCTGCTGCTGTTGTGGTTGCTGCTGATGGTGATGTTTCTTCTTCTGAGACGCTCTTCTGTGTATGAGGCCGCTGTAATATCTTTATAGGTATAGACTCGTGGCTATGCGAGGATGAGAAAATTTCATCTCCGTTATCTTCACCGTTATCTCTCCGTTACTTTTATGCACGTTTATGTGACTTAACCTTTTTTTTTTAAATTCTTTAGTAATTTATTTAATTTTGATTTTAAATTTTCGA
Source organism: Sarcophaga caerulescens (assembly GCA_927399465.1). Classification (NCBI taxonomy): domain Eukaryota; kingdom Metazoa; phylum Arthropoda; class Insecta; order Diptera; family Sarcophagidae; genus Sarcophaga; species Sarcophaga caerulescens. The sequence goes on from OV656867.1 coordinate 38,942,273, forward strand.
AATTTGTATTAATTGTTAAATATACACTTTTTCGTTGAGGGTTGTATAATGACGTTTCTGTTAATTTTTTTTCTTTTCCTATGATGGTGTTGTTGTTGCTGCCAGTTACTGCTTGCTGCTGATCAGTTGTTCGTTTTACTCCATTTTAAGACCAAGTTTTAGTTTTTTTTTTTGTTAAAAAAAACCGTATAAAAAACAGAGAAATAAAATGTGGTTAAAGACGGTATTTCTTTGTAGATTAAATTTGTTTCTTTTCTATAATTTATATTTTTTTTTTGGTTTGTATTTCAGCAAATCGTATGATATTTAGCACAACTAACTATAGATGTTTGTTATATTTTAATTTTTTGTTTTTGCTTTTATTTGAATGCTATTTTTTGATTTGTTTCCTGTTTCTTTAAATAACAAATTTTGTTTTATTTTTTAATTATTTAAACATTTGCTTTGTTTAATTGTTGTTGTAGTTGGTACAAACACAGCAAGAGAATTAACTCACTGGCGCTGACTAACTGTCACGGTCGCCATATAACAAAAATAGAAAAAACCACACAACCTTTCTTGTTCACGATCAAAACCGAATTCATTTATTTCTTCTCATCAATCATCTTATCCTATTCTTAATGCTACTATGTTACAGAGTTGTACTAATAAGTATGAATATTATAATATTATAATAATTCACATGGTTGTACTAAAAGTACAGGCCAGTGATGGTAAATTATTGTACCATTACAGTGTCACTGAACGCGAATGCTTGGCAGCTGCAGAAGCTATCAAGAAATTTAGATGCTATCTTGATCTACAAGAATTTGAAGTTATAACTAACCATTGATCATTAGTTTGGCTTATGAAACAACAGGATGTAACAGGAAGGTTAGCTAGATGGGTGTGGAGACTGCAAGAATACAGATTCACTATAAGCCACAGAAAAGGAAAGCAAAATACTGTTCCAGATGCACTATCTAGGATTCCATCATTTGAAATAGCGGAATTAGGAATAACAGAACCGGAAATAGACCTAACTTCTCCACATTTCCAGGACCAGGATTATATTGAATTACAGAAAAGGGTTAACGGAAATCCGTCAAAATACCCTGACGTTAAAATTATTGATAAGTTTGTATACATTAGAACATGCCATTACTCAGGAGATATAGAACAGGAAAATATGTATGGAAACTTTGGATCCCTCTGAACATGAGAAAAGATATTATGTCACGATTTCACTACTCCCCTATTGTTTCACATGGAGGTATGTTGAAGACTTTGGAATTAATTAGGAGAAAATTTTTCCGGCCAGGACTTGTCCGTGATGTAAGAAATTATATACGATCATGTGAAGTTTGTAAGGAATCTAAAGCCCCCAATATGTCCCTGAAACCAAATATGGGTAATCAAATAGTTACCACAAGACCTTTTCAACGGCTATATGTCGATATTCTAGGACCTTATCCTCGTAGTAAACAGGGTAATATAGGCATATTAATTGTATTAGATCATTTGACGAAATTTCATTCGCTATGTCCTCTCAGAAAATTTACTTCAACTGTAATTAAAGATTTCCTTTTGAAACATATATTTCATGTATTTGGTGTGCCAGAAGTGCTTGTTAGTGATAATGGTTCACAGTTTAAAGCAAACGATTTCAATGCATTTTTGACTGAATTAGGCATACATCATACATATACGGCTATTTATTCCCCTCAATCGAATGCGTCAGAGAGAGTTAATCGCTCTATTATATCTGGAATTCGAGCTTATTTAAAAAAGGATCAAACTTTATGGGATGAGAGATTAAGTTATGTAAGTTGTGCGCTTCGAAACTCAATACATCAATCAATACAATGTTCACCTTACCATGCTGTTTTTGGTCAGGAAATGATAACTCATGGAAGTTCGTACAAGTTGCTTAAGAATCTCAATATTCTGAATGAACCAACTTCAAAACTAAATAAAGATGACCAACTCTATTTAATTAGGAATGATATTCGCAAATATATTTCTAAACCTTACGATCAGAACAAGACACAATATAATTTACGAACTAGACCGATTTCGTATAGTGTAGGACAAATAGTTTTCCGAAGAAAATTCGCCCAGAGTAATTTAGGTAAACAATTTAATGCAAAATTAGCACCCTCTTTCGTTAAGTCCAGAATAAAAGAAAATATTGGAAACCATTATTATGTAGTAGAAGATATGGAAGGAAAAATGATAGGTACTTATCACGCCAAAGATCTTAGACCATAGTTTCGTTATTTGATTTCCTCCTAATATTGTTACCTAATAGGTCAATATTACGCAGTTTGTAGTGGTAGAATTTACAAATCTATTGTAACCTTGAAATAATTTTATTTCAAATAATAACGGTCGACATGACGATGTGTTTAGTTGGCATAATTATAATGTCATAGTCAGTAGCATGTAAACGCATCCTGACGCGTCTACTGAGCCGAACATTTTCCAGTCACTACAAAGACACATCGATCATCGAAGTGTTTTAGGTCGGACACATAAAATTATTATTTCTTTTCGATTCTAGTTGTTCGACTGAAAACATCTAAAGAAAATAATATATAATAAGGAATAAAAGAACAGTTTTAAATTAATTCTGAAGAGTTAATGTTAGGAAATTGATATATAGAAGTGATTGCATTTTCAAGTGTATTTTTTTTTTATAAACAATTACAATTACGTAATTTATTTGAAAACTTAGTGGCGTGAGGAATTTTTTTTTAATTTTTTAGTAAAAGTGTGAAGCGTTTTTAATAAGAAAGTGAAGTCAATACATAGTGGTACTAACGGTACTATCCCGTTAGCCCATCACCCCAAATATACCTCGTGTTCTTTTTTGTCTTTTGAAGTCAGAAGTTCCATAAATTTTTTCTTTCTAAAAGCTCCTAAAGAAAGGTAACCATGTTTTTTTTTGCGATCTGAAAATATTTCATTTGATTAAAGGAAATTTTTCTTTAGAATTCGGACAATTAGTGGTGTTGAAAATTTTGTTGCACCGTGTACAATACACTGTTCGGGCAGTGATATTAGGAACAAAAGAAGGGGAGAATTGGAGTTATCCAGTTGCCAGTCTATTCTCTTTTTTTTGCTATAGAATAAGTAAATTAAATATGCATGGAAATGCCCATATGTCTAGACGTATGCTAGACATATTCTTTTAAATACATAACTTACATAACTTAAAACCCACAGCAACAACATCACCTACAGCTTTTCAAGATTCCTCAACAAGCTGCAGAAACATTAATATCGGTGAGTGTTTGTGTTACTTGACCTATATATAAGATCATGCATATTTAATTAAACAAACCTATAAACAGTAATATTGATCCCTAGCAACATGTTTAGCAACATGTTTGTTTATTAAAAAACAGCTTTTTGTTATTTTTTACACTCTACTTGAATTAATAGGTCATTTTGGTTTATTTGTTTTTTTATATATGTACATATAGCTTCATTTCTTTTTTTTAAATTTAATTTATAATGTAAATTAAAATTTCATACTTAAATTTATTCATCCTTTAGCTTAAAAGTTATAGTTTTAAGTTAACTTCTTTCTATGTTTTTTTTTTATCATCAATTATGAATTATTATTTACTTATGCATATAAATAGGATATGCATATATTTAGGACAGTTTTCTTACTGATGTGAGGACATTGGGTAGGTTATACGTTTGGGATCTTAACAACGAATTGGCGCGAGTTAAGACCATAGGAAGGGTGGGTGAAGATGCGCTTTTTTCTCCAATACCATCGTGGAGAGAAGTATTAACAATTGATTAGTTTGGTTGACCTCTTTTGTTTCCGTTAAGTTAATCCTTAAATAGGGTTTTGTATTTCCATCTTCTAGCATCAAGGATTAACAACCGGTCCATTATATTATAGTTTCCAAGGGAGTCTATAATAATTATTTATGATAATGACGAATATTATTGGTAGAGGAGATTGATGAGAACAAGAATCCCCTCACCGACTGCTTGCTAGCTTTAACCCTGGTTAGATAACTTATTTTTTTTTTGTGCTGAAAAGATAACGATACGTCTCTCAGACGTATTTTTTGTTTATTTGTCTTTATTTCTCAAAAAAGAAATAACCTACCGCACAAAAATAACCACCAACAACAAGCTGCTGCTAACGACTGAGATAATTGAACGTGAGAAACTTGTATGTGATCAAATATGAGAGTAAGAAAACAAAACTGAAAAAGCGTACGTCTGGCAGACGTACCTTATCTAATAAGGGTTAATTCAATGGCTCCCGTTCGTTCTCTCCTCACCAGAGCACCTAAATACCAATAAGTCATCAGCTTCTCTGTGTAGGCTGCGACCGTATTATAGTTTGTTCATTACAATCTTGGAGTGACCAAGACGCTGGAAAGACTAAAACAACGCTTTTATTCGGTTGGATGTCAGCAAGCAGTGTCGGATTGGATAGCAAACTGTACCCAGTGTATTGCAGCTAAAGGTCCAGCAAGAAATAGTCGAGGTCAGATGCAGCAATATAACTCAGTCGCACCTTTCGAGCGGATAGCGATAGACGTCACAGGCCCTCTTCCAGTTGTGACGACAAAAGTCGGAGACCTTGTTTTTGCCCACACCATACCTACTTACATATGTCCACCGGTTCAACCAAATCATCATTGTATAGGATTTACTAATAACTAATATTATATACTTATAATTATTTATATGTTTATATTAAATTAAATAAATTAAAATGAAATTATTGTAATTATTTTAGAATAAGTCACAACAAGCCAATTGTGCTTAAAATATGTAAATTACTTTTGCTAAGCTCTTGTGACCTATTTTTAGAAATATACTTATTAGTGATAGCGGTTGTCGTACGACTCACATTTGACCTACAAGACCTCTCTGCTGAATTCAATTGATGCTTGCTCTCACATTGGTAAGTTGTAAGGTAGGTCACAACATGTTTGATGTTCGAACATGTTTGATCTGTTGGTCGTTACTTTTGTGTATAAAAGTGAGCAGGATCTCAGCGGACGGGCAGTTGGTGACGAGTTGCTGGTAAGGCAGATCGATCTTGTGACATCGACTATCGCTGAAAATATAAATAAATCACAAGTGGTGTGGTTGTCCCCACTAGTGAGATATTTACAGCCAGTAAAACGTTGTCAGCTGTGACTGGACAGACACCAGAGGTCTCAGAGCCACAATCATCCTGTGCGTAGGCCATTTGATTGTTGCTCTGCCACTCCCCTTTGGTTGACTTGACTGACTGTGCCGGGGTAATAGCAAGGACCAGTAGAAACCACATTCATCCAGAGCGCATGCCGTTTGACTGTTGTTCTGACTCAACCCCCTTTGACGCTTTCGGCACTGTTATTTGACGAACCGTTGACTATACTGACACCAGAGGTCTCAGAGCCGCAATCATTCAGAGCGTATGCTGTTTGATTGTTACTCTGACACTCCCTTTTGGTTGACTTGACAGACACTGTTACTTGACGGACCGTTATTTGGCCGGCCTAGGGCTTATTAATTAATATTAAGCTTAATTTCTTACTATAAGTAACCCCAACGTAGTAAGCTATTTTAGTTATTATAAATAAATAGCTTAGAATCTTCAAGAAAATGTCTTTTCTTTATGTAACCACTGGACTACCCCAGCACCCGAGCGGAAACGTGTCGTTACACAGTCAGCAATGCCGGAAACCGATATGTTCTCGTTGTGATCGACTATTTCAGCAAATGGCCGGAAGTATATGCCATACCCAATCAAGAGGCGAGCACAATAGTAAGCGTTTTTGTGAACAACTGGGTATGCCGCTACGGGGTTCCAATAGAGCTACATTCCGATCAAGGCAGAAATTTCGAGTCAGCTGTATTCAAGGAAATGTGTGATGTGTACGGAATTAAGAAGACCCGAACGACGCCGCTTCACCCACAGTCAGACGGAATGGTAGAACGGTTTAATCGAACCCTGGAGGAGTACTTGCGGAAAGTAGTGAGCGAGCAACAGAAGGACTGGGACGAGCACATTCCGAGTTTTCTACTAGCTTACCGATCTGCAGTCCATGATTCAACATCTAGATCACCCAAGGTAATTTTTGGGACTGAGATAAAACTGCCCGGTGACTTGGAGTTAAGCCTGCCACAGAGAGGGATGCCACATACACTGGGAAAGAAGAAAGCCTAAATGAACTTCATCAGTTTGTGCGATCCCGAATTAAAATGGTCAGCGATAGAATGAAAGCCAGGTATGATCGTGCAGCAAACATGGAGAGCTTCCATGAGGGACACCTGGTTTTACTATACAACCCAAAGCGGAAGAAGGGCTTATCCCCCAAGCTACACACCAGCTGGGAAGTACCTTATAAAATAATTAAGAGGTTAAATGATTTCGTGTACAGGATACAAAAAGCTAACAGCCCCCGAATAAAAATGAAGGTCGTACACATAGAGCGACTGGCAAAATATGGGAAAAGAGATAATGAGCCTATTCGGGACGAACAGGCTTAAGTGGGCGGCAATGTTACACATATCGAAACAACCTAATATCGTTTAACATTAACGATAAACAAAAGCTACAAATACAAAGACCATGAGGCAATGCGTACACAATGCACACGACACAAATCCACACTAACACTAACGAATACAATGAACATGTTACAAGCAAAGCATCAACATCGGTATGAAAGAGAAGGGGATAGACAAGTAAGCGAACGCAACAACAACCAATGAGAACAAAGTACACAAACAACAATGCAGTCGCTATAGAATTTTCGAGTAAGCGAGAACGCGAACCTACTTCTTCAAGAACGTTCGATGTACTGTTCGTGTTGGACTATAAAAGGGCAAGACAAACCAGGCAACGAGTAGTAAGAATTGAGTCAGCCTTGTGTGAAGTTGCGTGTGAACAAAAATAGTCGTGGATATCCGTTGCGAGCAGTATAGCGAATAGTTATGTGTGACTATAGCGAACAAGCAATAATTGTTGTATCAGTTAAGTGTGAACAGTGGCACAAAAGTGAGAACAATAAAGAATTTAAGTGAAACTAAACACATATTTCTTTTTACTTGGTTTGCAATTAACGAACTCATATTTAAACGTTTTTAAAAAGGTAAAAACGTAACAATATCATCGGAGATCTATATTTTTCGGAACTCAAAATGTTGTTTAGGACCCAATTGCCTTTGTCTGTTGTTTGGCAATTTTCGTACCATCCTTCAAAGTTCTAATCTAACTATCGTGTGCCAAATATGTAGAATATGCTCCATCTTGTGAGTAAAACTCTTTCGTCGGTTACTTGATTACTACATATGTAAACAACGTCTGAAGCCTGTTGCTATATTCCTTAAAAAATGTTTATTTTGTAGTCTGTTTTTATATGCGTTTTATGGTTTTTAATTTTTATTTCATTTTCAGACTCATCAAATTTCAAAAGACAGTGCACACATAGCTGCCAGATTTGACGATTTATCGTCATTTTGACGATTTTGAGCTCCAAAAATATTATATTGACGATATGACGATTTAAGCCCTTATTTTGACGTTTTTTGAAAATTAAAAATTTATTTTTCATTTTCATTTTCTTTACTTTAGTAGTACATTCAAAACTTTCCAATTGTTACTATTTCAAATTTAGGTTAGTAATAACAAGGAGTAAAGTATTATTTATAAATTATTTGCGAACACCTGGAATGATTTTTCAGTATTTTATGCCATTTTCATCCCTTAAAAGCTAAAAAGTTATAACGTCTGTACGAAGCTAGTTCCACATATGAACAGTGATGTCAGATGTAGGGAATTTTCCCTTTTTGTAGGGATATTTTCAAAAATTTTGAAACTTAGGGAAAAAGGGAGAGATTTTTTATTTTAAGCGATATGTAGGGAATTTTTAAAATTGTCTTTTTTTAACACATTAATCAAAAAAAAAAAAATAAAAATTAATAACATTCAACATTCCCAAATAATTCGATGAACGCAATTTTCCAATCAAAAAACCATTAGCTCATGTACTCCATTTTGAGTCATTAAAACTTTTTTTAAGCTCGGTCAAAATTTCATTAAAAAGTCTGAATTGAGGTTTGATTGCGTTGTACGATCGCCACATGTTTCGTTGAAAATTGAGGAATTTTACGTTGGAAGTGAGTGCGAAGAATTATTAAAAAGTTTTCTACAGCAAAGTGCCTATCAAATAAAATCCGACTGTCTCCAATTTTACATAACTGCCTTAGAGGAAACCCAAAGAAGACTACCTTTAAAAAATGATACAATTTTTAAAGAAATGGAATTTTTAAGCCCAGAAGTAGCCATTGGTGGCATCAATAAACATGTTTTTCAATTTAAATTAGTGTGCCAAAAATTTAATCACCCTTATTCTGGTTGTCGTCGTCGACGTCGTCTTGCGTCGACAGTTTAAAATTGGTATTCTGTTTGTCGTTATTGACAGTTATAGATGACTGTCGACACACATTTGGTATTCTGTGAGTCAATACGCCGTCGATATTGTGTTGTGTCGACTCTGATTTTATCGACATCATTTTTGGTAACGACGACGACGACGACAACCAGAATAAGGGTGAATATTGATATAAACAGTCTTACACAAGAGTGGTTGACAATAGAATACAATTTCTCCGAGCATGAAAAGCAGAGCTTATCTAAACTAGACGTGGAGAAATTTTGGTCTCATCTGTGCAAATCAAAAAACTTTAGTGATCTTTTGGTATTTCCAAACTTCGCAAAATTGGTAAACATATTGTGGTAAAGCCACACGCCAATGCGGATGCCGAGAGAATATTTTCTGTGGTTACAGATGTAAGAACAAAGAAAAGAAACAAATTAAGTCACGATATTTTAAACTCAATTTGTATAATTAGATCTCATTTACAGTCTAATACAATGAACTGCGTTAGCTTTAAGTGCACAGCTAGTCATTTTAAAAGAATGATCTCTGAAGAACTCTATAATTATTTTCAAAAAATAACTTTTTTACTTTATGTTTTATTTTTGTGATATTTTTTTTATGAAATTAAAAAATATATATGTATATATTTTTTTATTGTACCTGAATTAATTAATGTACAAACCATTGTTAATGTAAATAAAATTTACTTTTCTTAAAAAATAGTGTTTTCTTTATTAACATCATTAAATTTATAGCGAAGGGAAAGTAAAATTTAAAGTAGGAAAAAAAAAAATTTGGACATGTGGGAAAAAAGGGATTTTTTTTCAGAAACAGGGATTTTTAAAATTATGATTCTCGAAAACTAGTCCCCTTATTTCGCTCGATTAAAATCCATTATAGTAGCTATAGAACAGTGAAACACAAGCCACATTGCAAAGATGCTCCAATAAATCAATGGAATTCGATACCCTACCGTCATTAACGAGCAACTTCGCCCTCTCCTGTACGCGGTCGTGAAGTCTCAAAATAGGCGTTGAGGCACTGTCCTATACATGAGAGTTGTATTTCATTCTCTTTCGGATATACATACATAATTGGTCATTACAACCCTTCAGTCAGGATTACGACATAGCTTCTCACACCACTTCTAAGCTAGGACCAATATTGTATTTAATATACGCCAATGAAATGATAAATGCTCTTCAAGGAAATACAACTTTTGCTTACGCAGACGATACCGCAATAGTGGTATCAGATAAAAACATCGCATATGCCACGGAAATAATGCAGAAACAACTAAATATAGCAGCGAAATGGTGTCACGACAATGGCCTAATTATTAACGCGACAAAAACGAAAGTAATGCACATAAATCCTCCACACCTTACACCGTCAAATATATACTTGAAATACCACAACTACGAATGTCTTCACAGAAGGCCCAAAAACCCTAATACAACTAACGATAGGTGTGACACAAACATAGAATTAGTGAAAACGTACAAATACTTAGGAGTATATGTTGATAATAAGTTTAAGTGGAAGACCCATATTATAAATCTACAAAAGAAACTACGCAAATCTGCATATATGCTTTATCATCTAAGTTACTGCTCTACATACGATGTTCTAAGGCAAGCGTATCACTCATTGGGCGAATCTTATATAAGACACGGTATCACTGCATGGGGAGGTTCAACACATTGTAGAATACTACAAAATATACAAAACCATTTATTAAAAATTTTTGAAAAAACAACTATTCCTTCAACAATACATATAACAACAATCACCCACTAAATTATGGCAGCAACAACATCCAAAGTAACACAACAATTTACTTCAACACTACACTTAACATACCCAACAAACAAACGACCAAACGCAATACAATACAATATTTCCGTCAATACAGTCAACAACTCGTCTTCTAATAACAATTCATCAGTAACTTGGAATTTGCAAACAAACACCACATAGCCAACAACCAACAATACAACAGATACAACAACCAACATAGCAACAAACACAACTGCAAATATAACCACAAACACAGCAATAAGCAATCCAAACAATCTTGCCACTAACCTCAACGTTTTAAACAATAAAAGTATATATTATTTCACATTACTTAGTGAATTTCATAAAGAGGATAGTTTCCTCGATGTCTTCGATCACCGGTATAATACAAGACGTCGAGCTCAAGGAAGATATAAAGTAAAGCAATTTTTTAATGAATATGGCAGAAACGAGCTAAGCGTCATGTTACCAACAATTTATAATAAGATACCAACACATATAATAAATGAGAATAATGAATTTAGAAGGAAAAAACATTTAAAAAAATATTTTTTAAGTTCGCAATGAATTAATAACTTATAAATATAATGAGATAGAAAACCTTAATCCTCCTTTCCTGCTGACAAGCCAATGGCTTGGCGGGTTATATTAACTTTCTTATGTATTATATTAATGATAAATAAATGAATAAATAAGAATTATGTTGTCTGCGTTAATATTATACATGAGTGGCGGGAACTACAGTTTAAAGTCGACTCCGAAAGACAGTTTTTTGAGAAGCTTTTCATGGCATTACTCTCAGAGTTTTTGCCAGAAATCTGCTGAGAGGAAGTCGGTCGTTTTCAGTCTAATAAGCCAACACATTACCTACTAGACTACGGCGACTTTCGGATATACATAAGTAGTGTAAATAACTATGTATGTACCTTTATGTTTTTAACATATAAATATATTGTATAAAATACTTGTATTTTAAGTTTATTTTTATAATTAAAGCTTTAAATAACTTGTAAAATTTTTTGGTTAATTTTTTTTAATCTATTTTTGAACTAAAATATATACTACACATTGACTTACCTGTATATATTTCACTGGAATTTTTTTTAACTTTTAATTTATGCATTTAATTTTTCTGACGATTTCCGTCAACGACTTTGACGATTTTTTTTCTAAAATTTGCCGATTTGATGCTTCATTTATCTGGCAGCTATGAGTGCACATTAGTTGTAAAAAAATGATGTATCATATGGATCAGTATCGTCCCATTGTTTGTTCACGTGACCATTTATCCATAAATGGGTTTCAGAGCTAAAGATAGTTTTTCGATGAAAATTAAGGTCAGTTATCAACTGCTCCAAGCCCATTCAACGAACGCAAGTCGATATCTATTAGAGGTCTGCAACGAATGACTTTTTTGCTTCATGTGTGCAACTCGTTGTCGGATAAATAGAGTACTTACTCTCTCTCAAGCAGTGAAGAGAAGATAATGTGTGCAAGACAAATACGAGTAAGTATTTATCCGAAGCTGCTTATGTTCCGTAAAAAGAGTACTCATTGAAAAATATATCCGCAAAAACAAGTACTCCTAAAATTATGTTCACTTCATGTGGTAGTTCAAATACTCGCAGCATAAAACACCACATAACTGATGTTTTTTTTATATATAAATGCTTATGTGTATGAACGAACGACATGTTAGGCATATATTTATTAATCATTGAAATAAAAAAAATAGAAATCGAAAATAGTAAATTTTTTTGAAAAATATTTTTTTTTTGGCTTTTTGATTTAAAAAATTCTTTATTTTCAATGAACTAAAAACAATTTAAATAACAAAAAAATAACTTAAAATTACTAAAACGTAAAAAAAACATAGTTTATATTTCATATTTTCAGAGATCATTTAAAATGATAAAAGTATGTAAGTAATAAGTGTAACAAATAAAGTTAAGTATATGTATATAGAAGAGAAGGAACTTTAAAAACTTAATTATTTGTGAATTTATTTAAAAAGAAAAACGAAACATAAAAACATTAATCCTTAAATAAAAAAAAAACTAAAAATTCATGTCCATAAAACTCAAAACTAGAGATCACTTTCTATTCTTGCTATTTCTTCGTATATTTTTGTTTTATTCATATTAGAGTGTAAAAACATTATTTTGTTTATTGTAGCTCCGTTAGTTCCAAGAGCAGACCTCTTCTCAGAAATAAGATTTCTTGCCTTCGAAGAATACATACATACATAAATTCATACATACATAATTGAACAGCCTAAAAAATAACATTATAATTCGGTGCGATTCGATATAATTTCTACAACAATAAAACACATATTCTTACCCTACAATAAAAGAAACGGTAATATTTGTTTTCCACAGGCTATTTGCACATATATTTTGCGAAAACAAGACATCTTTCAGTTTGTTTATTATTTTATTTGGCAATGCATGTATACATACATGCACACACGTATACACGCATATGAGAATAAATTGCTTAGAGAAGAGAACAATACGTTCTCTGAGTATAATAAGTTCTCTGAGTACATGTTACTTTTTACACTGTGTGCAACATCTTTACATATTTATACCCTGTAGGAAATCAAACTAATTTTAAAGTAACTTCAAACTGGTTTTTTAATAAGCACATCTAGTGGATTAAGTGACTTTTTTCCTTGTCGCCGACTCATTATTTTAACATAGGCATGTCATAGGCGGTAGTCAATTGGTCATCTCTGCATGACTTTTAAGTTAACTACAAATTACTTATTTTTCAACCAATTTGTAGTTAAATAAAATATAGTTAATTTAAATATTGGTTTACACTAAATTATTTAAAAACCACTTTTTTTAATTCAATTTTAAACAGTTTTATTTAAATTATATTATATACATTTGTATATTTATATTTAGAAATAATTGTTATAATACAAAAAAATAATTAAATTAAAAGAAAATTCATGTACATTTCATGACTTAAAATAAAAGTTATAATTAAAAGAAGTTAAATGAAAAATAGAAGTATACATTCGAAAGTTTGTACTGAACGAAAATTTTGTATAAAGTATTAATATTATTAAGTTTTTTTTCCAACACAAACGTTATGAAAATGCCGTTTTTTAATAACAGCTAAGGCGTTGAGTAATTCTTTATCTGGGTCATCACAGAGAGGCCGAATCGCATCCATCAATGCATCAAAAACTTCTTCATAATCCTTCAAGCGCTTTTTGCCATGAGTGCCATCAATATTTATAGCAAGAATCAATTCCAGAGATAAAATTCATGGCATTGGTCTGCAAAAATGCACAAAAATTTGGAAAAGGATAAAAGTAGAGAAGAATAAAAACTCACGTAAATTTGCTCATTTTCATCGATTATGATATCATTGAGCGCTTTCAGCAATATCACAATATCACTTTTGTTAATTTTATTATAAATTTACAATATTTAATTGGGTTTTTCCCCTTTTTTTATTAAAATTGAGCACCACCTAAAATACCGTATTTGCTTTGATTGACATTTGATTTACTGACATGCTTCCTTTGTTTTATTATTTTTTTTACATTTTCTTATTTTGCTTTTCTTCATTCTTACTTTTGTTTCTATGCAATATGTTTGGTTGATATCTGCATGAGATTTAAACCAATTTGTAGTCATTTGCAAAATAGTTAATTTATAATTTGCGTTTTTATCAACCGACTATTTTATTTACTACAGGGTAGTCTTTGGTGTAGATCAGGGATGCCCAAAGCTAAAACTGTAGTAGTATTGGTGAGCGAGAGAGAACTGCACTGAAAGAAAAGTTGTGTAAACTGAAATAAAATGTACGGAAAAAATCCAAAAAGCGAAATTTACAATAAAATTTGGAATAGAAATTTTTCTACAATGGCGGCTTCTAAAGATGCCCCCAATTGATCAGTGCGCCGAATAACACTACTGCGTGACAATGGAAGGTTTTCGATAAGCTTAAAATTAAGTTTTTGAAAACATTTATTTAAAATTTTTTAATGAACTCCTCATCAGAAAATGGTCTACCATGACCAGCGTTGCCGTTTTGGTTATTTTTAACCAAATTTGGTTATTTTTTTTTGGAAAATGTGTAAATGTGTATTTTTTCTTCATTTTGGTTACTTTTTTTAATATGGTTAATAAAGCAATCACTTCTTTAATTTTATTTGAAATTTTGCATTAAAAGCTTTGCAATCGTTAGCAAAGTGTTTTAATTCTTTAAGCGTTTTTATTACGTTCAATTGAAATATTAAAAAAATTTTAATACAAATAAATAAAAACCTTAATTTATTATTTGCAGTTTAACCCTCTCATTCCCGATGTTACGTATATGCAACATTGTGTTTATGAGCCTCTAAGTACAGCTATTTTAAATATTTTATTCTGATTCTTTCGCAAAAATATAGCCTCATGTGTTGTTTAAGCTTACAGCTAATTGGTTGGTAGTCAGCTGTGCCCGTGCTAACTTAGTAGTTATTGTCCCGAGAGCGAAATTGACAAATTAATTTTGCAAAATAAACCTTATTTTAAAAAGTGTTAAAACACATTAATATAATTAAGTCATCCTAAAACCAAGTTCGACAACTAAATAATGAAAGGTAGGTGAGTAATTTAACACGTTGACTGCCGACTACGAGATAACTCGTAGATTGCGTTCCCTTCTAGGCAGCCAAACTACGAGTTATCTCGTACTCACTAATGTGAAAAAAAATCAAATTGTCATTTTTGGCTAGTTTTTTGAAAATATTATTTAGTTTGTCTGTAATAATTTTATAAATGTAGTGTTGCGTATATGCGTATTATGGTAAGTTTCGAAAAATAAAAACTTATTTTTGTATTCACATTCTAAGATGCGCCCGAACGGTTTGACACAGGATGAAAAATTTGAATGGGATGATTCGGCTGACGAGGAAAATTATGAAGAAGAAGATGTAATAAAAGGGTACAACTAGTTTCAAACTATGCAAGTAAGGTGATGGTACCGCAAAGACAAGAAGTTCATAACTATACCTCGTCCAGGTATAGTAGAGTGCTACAACAAGCACATGGGAGGTGTTGATCTTGCGGACATGATGCTTGAATTGTACAAGTCAAACGATAGTTGTCGCAAAAACGAGAGGTTGTCCATCATCGCTCCTTTTGACAATTTGACAATGAATTCAGGAACTTCATCACCTTCTCCATCGACCCCGTCATCACCAGCTCCTTCTACGGGTTCTGAATCAATTCCCTATGAAAGAGCACATGTTGCACAGTCTGCAAAATTCAAAAAGAACAAGGAGCAGATGTAGACTTTGGAAAGCCTGTAAATGCAGCAGATGCAATGTGCACTTGTGCTCCAATCCTCAAAAAAATTGTTTTGTATCCTTGCATACATAAATTGAAATAAACGACATTTGAAAAAAAAATCAACTTGTATTTAAATTTATAACACCATTGCCCAATGTTGCCTATACACAATATCCTGTAGCTCTTGAACCAGAACACCTAGGACATTGAAATTTTTGTCAGTTGATATTGAGGTCAACTCTATCTTATATGCCTACTCAAAACATTTTTAGCCACTCCCGTTTTAATTCGGGCATGAGAGGTTAACTATACAGAAAAAAAATAAAATTTTTGTATTAAACCTTAAATTTGTTAAAAACAAATACATTTGTATAAAAAAATTTTTTTGGTTATTTTTTTCCTTATTTGGTTATTTTTTATTTTAATTTTGGTTATAAAATTTTTTTGGTAGTGGCAACGCTGACCATGACTAACAATATCCAAGCTTATTAAGCTTGATAACTCCATTTTTTACATTTTATTTTCTGAGGTTTTTTCATTGTTTTCTTCTTCAAGTAACCACTAATTCAATTTTTCCAAATAAATTTTTTTATTTTTACAAAATAAATCATTAAAATCTTCCATATCACTATGATAAGAACAATAGTGCCTTCTAAAAGCATATTCTCTACATTCCTTCAATATTTTATAACATAAAATGCATTGAGCATCGCCAAACGCATTTGTTATCATAAAATGTTTCGTAAGTCATAGTAAATTTTTTTCAGTGCTTTAAGCAAAAAAAATCGTACACCCGCCACGCATGTGCATTCGTCGCTGTCTGAGTGACGACTAACCAAAGAGAATAAGAATATGTGTGTTTTTAGTTTGCGCAAAAGCACTATGAAATGGGCATCTATGGTGTAGATCTTTTTCATTGGTATTTGAAGTACTACGTGAAGTTTGGTGGTACTCGTTGTACTCGACATGTTTTGTGCCGGTATTTTCGAGTAAGAAGGAAAGTTGAACATGTATTTGTATGAAGCGAACGCAGTCAAATAACAACAAGAAGTTATTCGATAATTTTGTTGTTCTCAAAAAAGAGTACTTTTCTTCTTCGGATATTTCGGATAAGTGTACATGTATGCTAGATCTCATGTACTTTTTGAAGTCAAATACATTTGTGCAGACCTTTAATATCTATGGTCGTCCATCATGATATGCCAATATTTGTCTCTCTTGTGTGACAAATAATCACTAAAATTATACAAATAAGCTACACTTCGGTGACTTTGTATATCTTACAAATACACAACAACTTTATAGCATACAAAACAATAGACTACAAAAATAAAAACGAAAGTAAACAAAAATAAGACATATCAGCTGTTTTGATTGCAAGTACTGCTAATGAAAGTGCTGCCAAGTTTTTGAATTTATTAATTGAGTATTGGCAGTTAATTTTGAACTTAATTTTTAAAACACAGAATTACCATTCCGATGTACAACTTGAGAAAGGATAAGAAAATTGGCAAAAACAATAATAATAAATCTAAAACAAAAAATAACAATAATAAAATGAAAATGCAAGCAGTTGATAATTCTGAAAAGCAACCATCAACCAGTGCTGAATTGACCAACACACCTATTAATACACGTCTAACGGACATTAACCAAAGGCATGGGCCTAGCTCTTCTAGGTCTTCACTTCTGGACTCGCCGTTCAAACTATTAAACTGCATGGACAGCAGATTTGAAAAATTCACGGAGCAAATTCTGAGGACCATTGATTTGAAATTTAAGGAGTTTAAAGAGGAGTTGATTTGTGATCTGAGCGAAAAATATAGCATAATAGAAAATAAATTGTTGAATATTACTGAAAGGCTTACCATTCTTGAGAAGAAAGCTGCAGAAGTTGATAAGATGCGTGACGAATTAAGAGACCTCAAAACAAAATCAAGGCAGCAAGAGAATTACCCGGTTTCATCCGAGCTCAGGATTAATGGAATCCCGTTTGCACAGGGCGAAAACCTGCAGGAAATATTCAACAGAATGTGTAACACCATCAACACACCTGTACCTAACATACAATCAATCTATCGCCTTAGGAATCTCAACCATAAACGTAGTGAGGAATCAAAAGATGCAGCTATTATTGTGAAAATGTGGTCTGCATATAATAGAAACTTCTTCTTGAAATCCTTAGCAAAGCACCGGAAACTACACAATGGTTTTGTCTTCCGTCTCAAAAAGAAAAAAATGCTAACTTCTGCGTTCACTATGCGGGGTGGTGTATTCATAAAAAAGGATACGAATGATGACTTCATACTAATAGACGATATAGACAGCCTCAATAAGTTATTTCCTCGCCATGTTGTTTGATCAGATTAAATACCTCCTCACTTTAACATCATCCATCTCTAACATCAATTTAAATGATATATACCCCTACTACACTTTTCGAACACGTATGTATAACACCTTTTTATTTGAACGCTTAATTATTATTACCTATGATTTACATCTAATCCCCAATTGCATTGCCAAAACTTTCATACGATTTAATGTCTTCTGTTGGTTATAATTCCAGAGATAGTGTGTATAACATGGTTAGAATTCTTGCTAAACAGAGCGTAGGTCTCAATATTATCCACATTAATGTTCAGAGCTTGAATAATAAGATTGACGAATTTCGATATTTATTTATATCCGCGGATATTGACGTTATTTGTGTTTCCGAAACTTGGCTTCCCTTAGTTGTTCCAGATTCAGCTTTTAATTTACAGGGCTTTAAGCTTTTCCGGTCGGATAGGAGAATCCTAGTTGATGGGATTGAAACTGGAGCTAGGGGTGGTGGAGTTGCGATTTATGTTCGAAACGGTATACTTTGTAAGGAGAAATTATTAACTCACATTGGGAGTAGAATTGAATACTTGTTTCTGGAAATTTCAAGTGTCGATAATCAGAAACTTCTTTTGGGTTGTGTATATAGGCCAAATTCTAGTGTGAATCTTGATAATTTTATTTCCATTCTTGAGGATATTACCATTCAATATGACGACATAGTTATCGTAGGTAACTTTAATAACAACCTTCTACTTGATAATCCACTTATTGGACCAATGCTTTCACTTCATCTTAGTCCTGTAAATGTGTCGACACCTTCACACTTCCTTTGACCTTGTTTTTGTGAACCATATTCAAAGGGTACAGTTATATGACCAAATTTCAGCTTCTTGTTACACTAGCCATGATCTTCTCTTCCTTAATTATAATACGCCTGTGACTTATGCTGTGGACAAATATATTACATATCGTGATTTCAGGAACATGGATTATATGACTCTGAATACTGAATTGAATGACGTATCTTGGGACCAGGTATATACACTGGGAGATGCGAAAAACTAATTGTCATTTATTCAGGAGAAGGTACGTTTGATCTATGACAGATGCGTTCCTGTTAGAACCAAGTGCATCAAGCCGAAACAACAGCCGTGGTTTGATACGGAGATAAAGGCACTCATTCAGGAGGAGGGACAGTGCTTACTGGCGATGGAAGAGGTTTAGAACTGATGACTTAAGGGCTTTACATAAATTCGCACGGACGGAAGTTACCAAGCGCATAAGAATTGCCAAGGCATTGTATTATGGTGGTAAGTTTTCCAACGCAATGGACAACAGGTCTAAATGGAATGTAATTCGGGAAATAGGAATTGGCCGAAAGAGTCCTGGAACGGATATTGATGTGGACGTGAATATGCTTAATGACCAGTTCATAAATTCTAAGATTCCAACTTCTATCGGTAACTTCTATGATGATCTTTGTTGTGTTCCACCACAACATTCCTTTAGTTTTCGTTGCGTGGATCAGTTTGAGGTTTTGGAATGTATTTCAGCGGTAAAATCGAATGCGGTTGGTTCTGATGATTTGGATCCTTCATTCCTGAAAGCTCTGACTCCTAAACTTTTGCCGTACTATACTTACTTGTTCAATACAGTTCTGACTAAATCTACTTTTCTTGAACATTGGAAACTGGTAAAAATCATTCCCATTCCCAAATCGAACAACGAGTTCAGGCCAATTGCTATCCTTCCGTTTTTGTTCAAGGTAATGGAGAATATAATGGCCAGACAGATCACTAATTATCTGGAGAGTCACAATTACTTTACTCTTAGCCAGTCGGGATTTATGAAAGGTAGAAGTTGTACTACTGCTCTAATAAATGTTGTTGAAGATGTTAGGTCGAAACTAGATGTAAATAGTGTAGCGTTTTTGGTTCTGCTTGATCACACTAAGGCTTTTGACACAGTCGATCACGAAGTTCTATTGAAAAAGCTCCGGAAACTGTTTTATTTCTCAAATTCTGCCTGTAATCTTATTTATTCTTATTTGCTTAATAGATCTCAAAAAGTTCATCTTAATGGTAATATCTCAGATCCACTTAATATTAGTAGAGGTGTTCCCCAGGGGTCAATACTTGGGCCTCTGCTGTTTTGTATGTATATAAATGATCTACCGGATGTCTTGCTTCACTGTAATGTTCATATGTATGCTGATGATGTGCAGCTTTATACTAGTACTCCTAGGGAGGATATTGATTCTTGTTTGGATTACATCAATAGTGATTTGGTTAGGATTGACAACTGGGCCTCGGCCAATGGACTTTGCATCAATCCCTCCAAGTCTAAATGTATTATACTTTCGAGGACCGATAGATCATTTGTCATACCTGAATTGTGCATCAGGGGAAATAAGATTGACTTTGTCAAATCTGCGAAGAATCTGGGTATTGTCTTTAATGGCAGTTTATCGTGGTCTAATCATATAGGTGTCGTTGTTGGTAGAATTTATAGTATGCTTAGGAACTTGTGGACTGTTATTGATTCGACTCTTTTTGTCATTCGTATGCAACTTGCTAGAACGTACTTAATTCCGGTACTTTTGTATGGGTGTGAAATCTTCGCTAACTGTGATTGTGATGATAACCGTAGACTTAACTTGGCATTTAATAACATAGCTAGATATGTCTTTCGTAAAGGGAGTCGTGATCACATTTCTCATTTGGCTTGCCGGATTCTTAATGTGAAATTTGATAATCTCTTGAAAATTAGATGACTTATTTTACTTCATAGGATAATTTACAAGGAACGGCAGGAATATTTATTTTGTCGAATTAAATTTGCTAGATCCTACCGGGGTAGGAACATTATTCAGCAACGATTTAGGACTCTCTTGTCTCAGAGACAGTTTTTTATACACACCACTAGTCTTTGGAATTCCCTACCAAACTGCATCCAGAATCTTGGCAATGCAAATGCGTTCAAAAAGGAGTTATTTAAATTATTTTCATAAGTAAAATTTTTTTATGATTTGTGATTTGTTTTATAGGTTTATATCGGTTATATTTTTATTCCTAGTTTTTTAGATTGATTTTTATAAATATGTAGTAACATTTTTTTAATATTTTTTCAACTTTCTTATTTACTTCTACAGTATTATTAGTTTTTTTTAAATTTCTTTATATTATATTTTTTTCCTTTATATTTTATATTTTAACATGATATTAATTATATTAATTTTGTATTTTTTATTTAATATGTTTTGTTTCACTATTAATTTTTTTAAATCTTAATGATTCCAAACATAGCACTGTCACTTATAAGATTCATATCTTGTTGTGCTATGTAAATTATAATAAATAAATAAAAATAAAAAAAATAAATAAAAATAAAATAAAATAAATAAATAACAACTTATTTGACAAATTTAGCTTCAATCTCAGCTTTTCTGTTGGCACACCCTATATATACATATTATGTATGTATATTTAAAGCATCGCAGAGATTAAAATCATAATTTGAACCGTACTCTTTATATTTTTAAGCTACTTTTTTTTAGAGATGTTGTGTGTATGACGCTGTGTATTAACAACTCGAAAAACTATTTTATTTCCATAGAATTGGTTTGTTTTAAAGCTTCAAAATATTCGAAGAATTAGTTTATGAATCAATATTCATTAGAAATGTTTATTGTTAGGTTAGGTTAGGTTAGGTTAGAGGACGTGTACTTGTCAACTGTGACAAGTGCAGTACCCGGAGGTCGAACTGACCCATTGTACAACGTCCTAGCTTCTCACACCACAGTTTAAAGTCGACTCCGAACGACAGATTTTTTTGAGAAGCTTTTCATGGCAATTTTTACTCTCAGAGTTTTTGCCAGAAATCTGCTGAGAGGAAGTCGCCGAAGAAATATTTTCATATTTTCGTTTTGATGTCTGACCTGGGATTCGAATTCGGGCCTTTCGTCTAATAAGCCAGCACACTACCTACTAGAGCACGGCGACATAACTCTTGTTATGTTAACATTATAATATTATTATTCACGCCCAATTAACTCAATGATTAAACTTAGATTTCGTATGGAATTTTAATTGCAAACGTAGACATTTTTAATGGAATGTAGATTCAGAAGTTTCAAAAGCTATGACTGGATGTTACGAGTACCTATGATTCAGATGCTGCTGTTATCATATTGTTACGTTTTTACCTTTTTAAAAACGTTTAAATATGATTTCGTTGATTGCAAACCAAGTAAAAACAAATATGTGTTTTATTTCAATTAAACTCTCTTTATTGTTCACACTACTTTTGTGCCACTGTTCACACTTAACCGATACAACAATAATTGCTTGTTATTCACACACAACTATTCGCTATACTGCTCACAACCAGTGTTGTCAGATTTTTTTTACCTCCATCGCCAAAAGCTATACGCAAAATCGCCAAATTAAAATATTCTTCATTTTTTCCAAAATAAAATCGCCAAAAGTTTAAAAAATCATATATATATTTATAAATTGTATTGTAAAGTCAATATAAATCTAATAAAAGTCTATAATAAAAAAATATTATAATTTTACATTACATTTGTACTTTTAGTGCATTAGTTATTAGTTGTCAAAATATTTTTTACAAAAATTAATTGCATAAATCTATAATATCATAAACCTCATTCTCTGCAGATTCATTTTCACTGCTTGGTATATCATACATTGCATTAGAATTAAACTTTTTTAACATTTTATTTGTAGGCTCAAATGAATTGCAACAATTTTTATTAACATTCATATAACTTATTATCCTTATCAATGAATATAAACGGTCATATTGAATTTTATTACGTGAGCGAGTTTTAGCGTAATTCATAATAGAAAATACCCTTTCTACGCAAGCGTTGCTGGTTGGTAAAATTAACGTATTTAGAACGGCCAATGCTAAGTCTTTAAAGTGAAATGTTCCAGCCGCATCGCAATAATTGTAAACTTGTGGCCAAAAGTTGGGATTTCACCTTTAAAGATCTCAGTCCAATTGATATATGCTAATTTTGTCCATTGCAATTCGAATTCCCCTGCAGATATTAAAAATAAAGTTAATGAATTTTGAACTACCGAAAATTTTACTTGTGTTAAAGGGTTTCCACATTTTAATATTGAAAATGCATTATTTGTTTTAAAAATATTTATATTTTCAGGTAACCGTTTTAGCATTTCTTTTAATAGTTTTTTTAAGTACAAAAAACAATTTTCTTTTAAAATATCTGCATCATATTCATTCATTTTTATATTTTTTAATTTCATTTCAAATTCTGTGCCAAAATCTATTCCATTCCAATGGCAGCAAAGAATCCGGAGAATCAATAGCCAAATTTAATGAACATATTAAGTTATCCAAATTTCCATTATTTTTTAAAAATGACGGCTAAAGCATTTTAGAAGAAATAATTAATATTGTTAAAACTATTTCACCATACATGCTATCTGCATCCATATAATCAGATTGAAGTTCTAAATTTAAATGATTCATTTTATTAACTATTGGGTTAATAAATATCAAAAAAAGTTCATTTTTTCGTCAGATAGTTCTTTATAAATATGTTAAGCAGTCTTGTTGTTTTCAGAAGTTGAGATTAAATAAAAGTGGTATTTTAACTCCACCCACTGCTACAAAACTCTTCTGATGGCGGCCCCATAAGACAGCCAACGAGTCCCCGATATTTGTACAAGTTTTCTAAAATTATTTGAATCAACTCCAATGTTAACCAAATCAAAATTTTGTATTGTAAAGTACGAAGTGGGCTATAGCTAAAATAGTTGTAAATTTACTTAAGTAAAAAGTCAGCCTTTTTCGGAATTTCAATTGAAAAATTAATAATTGTGGATTTTCTTGTTTTATTTATTTATTTGTTTAAAATAGCCAAATAAATCGCCAACTAGTCTGTAAATAACCAAAAAATCGCCACGTCGCCAATTGAAAATTTTGGTCATCAAAGGCAATGAAAAATAGCAAAGTTTGGCGAGAAATCGCCACATCTGACAGCACTGCTCACAACGGATATCTTCAAACCATGACTATTTACTTCGCACGCAACTTCACACAAGACTGATTGAATTACTACTGACTCGTCGTCTGCTTTGTCTTGCCCTTTTATATGCGAACGTCTTCAGTCTGATGATGGTTCTCGGAGTGGAGTGTTCGGGGTTTCGCTTTCTCGAGAATTCTTTTGCGACTACATTGTTTGTTGTTGCGTTTGCATATTTGTCTGGCTCTTTTTCTCTCATACTTGTTGTAGCTGGTTTACTTATAATAAGTTCGATGTATGTGTTAGTGTTTCGTGTGTATGTGTAGCTGATAGCTTTTGTTTATCGCTCCCATATTAGGTCGTTTCGATTGTTGTTGCGTAACAATATGTAAAGTTTTGTTTGAACTATTTCTGTTTAAAGTTGAAGCATGTTTGCCAAGCATTAAGTTTTTTAATAATCATAAAAATGTTGATTTAAATAACAAAAAATTTGATTTTTTTATGATTTTGAAAAACACTGTACATGCTAATCATATTAAATTCATAAAAAAAATTCGTTATCTGCATTATTTTTACACATTTTGCTTTTCGTCTCAGAGGTTGTATTCATTATAAAATTATGTATTGAATAAATAAGTTAATATTTGGCGAAAGAACTGATAAATTTTAGGCTCTAGTACCACATTTTTCGTATTACATTTTAATATTCTCTCTGAAGATAATAAAAATTCATTTAATCTATCTGTCTCAGTTAAAACAAAAAAGTCTCACTAAATGTGAATGACAATAATCACTCCATGCAAATGCTATAACCCAGCGAATTTTTTTGCCCATACATCTTCCAACTGAGATCAATGACAATGTAGATGTGACTAATCCAAAGTCTATATTCAGTTTCCACTTACATTTACACAGCGATGGCCTAGGCTGTACGATAGGTCCAACTCTACCGACAATGTAAGCGAAGGTCGGATGGGTTTAACTCTACCGACAATGAAAGCGAAGGTCGGATGGGTCCAACTCCACCGACATTGTAAGCGAAGGTCGGATGGGTCCAATATTATACTGATTCAAAGGGTACCTAGATATGTCTTAAGTTTCTTTTACTGAAGCCGAACATTTCTTTTAATATAAAAAACACACAACAACACTTACTATTTTTAATTTATACTTATTTTATTTAATTAATTATTTATTTTTAATACCACAATCACGGTTAAACCACTTGTATATTCAAAAACACTTTACAATATGAAATTTTACTTTGAAAGAATAGAAAAAACGAAGAAACACC
Source organism: Sarcophaga caerulescens (assembly GCA_927399465.1). NCBI lineage: Eukaryota > Metazoa > Arthropoda > Insecta > Diptera > Sarcophagidae > Sarcophaga > Sarcophaga caerulescens. Next base: position 38,967,404 of record OV656867.1, read on the forward strand.
AAAAAATAAATAACGTGACATCGGCTGAACCAAAACAAACAACAAAACTATGTTAACAATATGATGCTACATTACTTAGCCATCCAATTCAGATGCAAGTACGATGGCAACATTTTATTCGATTTTGTCTTGTTCTTTAATTCGTATATGTATTTCATTTTACATTGTAATAGCAATAGGACTCATCCGAATCGGATGCTAGTTGTATGCTCTTAACCAATTTTATTTTATGTTTTCCTATTGACATAATAGTATACATTTGGATGAGTTTTAAATTGTAATAACCTGCGGACTGCTGGTAAAGTTTATGAATATACAAATAGACTTTAACGTGTTGAAAAAATTTCACGTGAAACACACTCCTAGTATTTAAACTCTTATTTAATATGTCTAAAATACCATCTACCTGTACTCATAGCAGAGTTTCTATATTGAAACGAATTCATAAGTTAAAATTGCTAAATATGCTCTTACAAAGGACAATGTTAAAATATTCTGGCGCATTCACACGTTGTCAAGCTTGAGGCGAAAAATTTTGTGAAACAAAAGTACGTTCAAAATGGAGAAAACAATAAAAGACAACAATGCTACGCTCATACAATAAGGTTGGAAGCACATTAAACTTTAATAAATATATCATAGTTAAATAAACAAAATCCTTTAGATACCTTAAAAAACAATAAACAAATATTTACGGTTTTAAACAATAATATAAAAATTATGTAAAAAATAATAACAAAGTCCATGGACTCTGTGCTAAAGCCTAATGAATTTATTCGGGTTTCCTAATGCTCAAACAAGTTCAAACGAAAGAAAAAAACAAGATTATTGGCAAGAAATTAATTTTTTTCCGATTGTGGTCAATAAAAAGTGGCGAGTTTACAGAAAAATGTTGAATTTGTTTAGAAATCTGATATTGAAGAATTTCTATTTCTGGCACTGTTTGGCAAAATCAAACCAAGTTTAAAATGTAATCGTGGAAATCATGAATAGTATGTCCTTAACGCATGCCTTAAATCGGACTGACCAATCACACCACGTCAACCTGAAAATTGGCAACAGAAAAAGTCAAAACAGACTGAAAAGAGTCAATGTCCACAATTTCTGAAGAGTAGATAAACGCTGATAAATTGTTTTAAAGCCAGCTTTAGATTGTTTTAGATTTATGAGCTCTCCGAATTTTGCTATTATTGGCCTCACGTCTAAGCAAACATACTACCTATTTTTTCTTATGTACATTTTTATTATTTTTAGTCAATAACCTCAACGTAATAAAATAAGAAGTCTGGATTTTAAAATATTTATTTTGTTACTGATACGAGTATTTACAATGTCCATAATAATTATTTCTTATCTCATTTCGACGATTAGTTGCCATTCTATTGCGGTTTTCTTCACGGCGTTCATCTTGTTCCTCAAGTATCTCAACAGCTCTTAAAGCAGATTGTCGTATTCTTTGATTATCAAGACGTTCGCTTCGTTCATTCAAAGTTTCGGTCGATATTAATGCTGCGGCTCTACGTCGCTGACTCTGAATTCGAGTAATACGTTGATCCGGCGTCTCGGCAGCTCTAGATGTTGATGCTCGTAGTCTCTCTCCTTCTAGGCGTGCATCACGTTGATCTGGTGTCTCCGCAGCTCTAGATGTTGATGCTCGTAGTCTCTCTCCTTCTAGGCGTACATCGCGTTGATCCGGAGTCTCACCAGTTCTTGATCTTAATGATTCTGATCGTTTTCTTCTAAGATGTGCATCACGTTGATCAGGTGTCTCAGCAGCTCTAGATGTTGATGCTCGTATCCTCTCTCCTTCTACACGTGCATCACGTTGATCAGGTGTCTCCGCAGCTCTAGATGTTGATGCTCGTAGTCTCTCTCCTTCTAGGCGTACATCGCGTTGATCCATTGTCTAATCAGTTCTTGACCTTGATGATTGGGATCGTTTTCGTTTAAGACGTGCATCACGTTGATCAGGTGTCTCAGCAGCTCTAGATGTTGATGCTCGTAGTCTCTCTCTTTCTACACGTACATCTCGTTGATCTGGTGTTTCTGCAGCTACTGCTCTTTGCGATCGTATTCTTTCCCTTTTTAAACGTTCATCACGTTGAACTGGAGTCTCAGCAGCTCTAGATGTGGAGGCTCTAGACCTTTCAATACACAGGCGAACATCACGTTCTTCGGGAGTTTCGTCAGCCCTTTGTGATTGTAAATTAACTGCATTTTTGGTGCGTTTAGAAAGCGAAGATTTTTAGGTGGCATTTTTTTGTTTTTAATTTATCACAATATAATCACTCACAAAATAAATGTTTAACTCGTTTAGAATCTGGGATTCAAATAATTTGCGAAAAATATTGTAAGTACTATTTAAGTACTTCCTTTCAATCATTATTAGGCAAATATACCATAACAGCCCAAATTTTTTTATTTTCAAGATAAAAAATTTTGGGCAATAGAAAATATTTCATATTTTTTATTAGGATCACCATAAAGGTTTGGTCTGTATTATATAACCACATGTAACAATTATTTCTTTAAAAAATTATGTATGCTGTAGGTAGTTAATAAATTAAGGCAGTATAGTGTCATCAATGGTCTGTGTCTACTGTTAATGGTACCTAAGTTACACATGTCCCTCTATGCGTATTTTTACAAACATATAATAAAACAGGTATTGGAATGAACATGCAATACACATGACTTTAGCTGCAATAGTTTATCAGATATATGATGTTTAGTATTTACTTTCTGTCTAAGAATTCATATAAAAATAGAGTCCATTTATTTCCCAAACCCGAAATGGTCATATGTATCAAAGTGGTTGATGCTAGATTCTAGCTCTAATAGTAAACGATCATATTTATATGGGAGGATCTCGCTCTTATTGCTAGTCCGGCAATTTTTTCACAAATTATTCATATGGATTTCAGTGTTGCCCGTGTACAATTTGATGATTTTATCTATAATGATTTCCCAGATATAAGAAGTTTTAAATTTAATTCATATGGGAAATACCACGCCCCCTTTTCCTATTCAGCCCATTTTTGTCTAAAATATATTCATATTGATACTAAAGTGGATTCGACAAAATTTTAGGACTCTAACCTTTATATTTTCTTAGATATTGTTACGTTTTTACCTTTTTAAAAACGTTTAAATATGAGTTCGTTGATTGCAAACAAAGTAAAAACAAATATGTGTCTTATGTGATGTTTTTGTAACACAGGCTATTTCACTTGCCTGCCTGTATGCATGGAAAACACAAACAAAAACACTCAATTTTGTTTGTGTTTTCCATATAAACAGGCAGGCAAGTAAAATAGCCTGTGTTACAAAAACATCACATTATTTTAATTAAACTCTCTTTATTGTCCACACTTTTTTATGTGCCACTGTTCACACTTAACCACTACAACAATAATTACTACAATTTATTGTTTGTTCACTATTATTCACACACAACTATTCGCTATACTGCTCACAACGGATATCTTCGAACCACGACTTTTTACTTCGCACGCAACTTGTCTTCACACGCAACTTCACACAAGTCTGTCTTAATTCTAACTGACTCGTTGCTTGCTTTGTCTTGCCCTTTTATAGTCCAACACGAAGAAGAAGAAGAACGTTCGCTGCTTCGCACTCTCGAAAACTCTATGGCGACTGCATTACTTGTTGTTGCGTATGCTTACTTGTCTGTCCCTTTTTCTCTCATACTTGTTGTAGCTGGTTTATTTATAATCAGTTCGATGTATGCGTTAGTGTGTATTTGTGTCGTGTGTATTGTGTACGCATTGCCTCATGGTCTTTGTATGTATTTGTTGCTTTTGTTTATCGTTAATGTTAAACGATATTAGGTCGTTTCGATATGCGTAGCAATATATTGTTACGCAAGAACAAACGAAACGACCTAATATCGTTTAACAATAAAAACAATAAGCAAAAGCCACAAAAACAAAGACCATGAGCATGAAAGAGATAGAAAACGCAAGCACAACGAACAAGAGACAATGTGTACACAATACACATTAACAAATACATCGAACATCTTCTAAATAAACCAGCAACAATAAACAATGTAGTCGCAAAAGAATTCTCGAGAAGGCGAGAACACGAACCTTCTATCTCGAGAACCATCATCAGACTGAAGACGTTCGCATATAAAAGGGCAAGACAAGGCAGGCAGTGAGTTCAGTTGTAATTGAGTCAGTCTTGAGTGAAGTTGCGTGTGAAATAATCAGTTGCGGTTTGAAGATATCCGTTGTGAGCAGTATAGCAATAGTTGTGTGTGAATAATAGTGAACAAGCAATAAATTGTAGTAATTATTGTTGTATCGGTTAAGTGTGGACAGTGGCACATAAGAAAGTGTGGACAATAAAGAGAGTTTAATTAAAATAAGACACATATTTGTTTTTCCTTGGTTTGCAATTAACGAACTCATATTTAAACGTTTTTAAAAAGGTAAAAACGTAACAATATTAATTTAATATTTTTATAGGAGGTGACACGCCTATTACAGCAAGTCTGCCCATTTTGTTCATATAGATGTCAAAATTGTCCATACACAATTTGAGGAATCTAGCTGTTGCAGTTTATGAGATATGCGACATTAAATACTTATTGGGTATGTGCGCATGGCACCTCGCCTACTTGAAATTTTAAGATAAAAAGTAGCCTATAGTTCTTTCCAGACATACAGGGAGGTACTGTTAAAATTTCTAGAAAATCGGTCCGGCCGTTTTTTAATATATAGAGTCATATATTCATATTTTAGGAGTCTAACTGTTATACTATATTCTTAGATATACTAATTCAATATTTTTTATATGGGAGATGACACGCCCACTATAGCCAATGCGCCCATTTTGTTCATATATACGTCAAAGTCGTCCATACAAAATTTAGGGACTCTAGCTGTTGCAGTTTATGAGATATGCGACATTAAATACTTATTGGGTATGTGGGCGTGGCACCTCGCCTACTTAAAATTTTAAAATAAAAAGTAGCCTATAGTTCCTTCCAAACATACAGGAAAAAATTTCAAGAAAATCGGTCCAGCCGTTTAGCCGTCCATAGACTTCAAACAAACAAAACCCACAAACAAATAAACACACATTCATTTTTATATAAAGTGCTTTTCATAATTATAGCACCACCCTAATTTTTTGAATTTCTAAAAAGTACATTTATAACAACAAAACATTTCATTATGTGTAGTGTTAACGTAAAAGAAAAAATAACACTAAATTTTTCAAATTGTTACCGCAATTTTTACTTCAGTATAAAAATTAAGGTTTTTGGTCTTTGCATAATTATAGCACCATCAGTTCTGAAAAGCGGGAAAGAAAAATTATTGATTTTTTTTTTGTTTTGTTGTTTCTAATAATAAAAGTAATATTTAATTACACATTCCGCCCAAGAAAATGTTGAGTGGTGTTGGAAAGGGGCAGATTTTAGTTTTAAAAGACCAATCTCTTTCAGTACGTGTCTTCACAAGAAAAATTGGAAGATCTCACAAGGTGGTCATAAATTTTCTGTAAAACCCAGACGGATATGGTAAGACGAAACATACGGGTCGCCCAAGAAAGCTTTCGGTGCGCAGCGCACCTAAAATCGCAAGGGAGATTTCCGGTACATCAAAAAGTTGCTGTGAAATTTCTCAAGTTCTTGACCAAGCCGTCAGCATTTTAACCGTCTGGTAAAAAGTTAAACGCAATCTTAACATCGAAAGACAAAATTGGAAGTTTCTCCACATTTACTTCATATGTACAAAAAAGAAAGATGCGAATTTGCAGAACTTAACATGGATAGGAATTGGGAGAATGTAAGAGTAATTTTTCAATAATAACAAACAATGAATATACAATTTTTTGTCTTCAAATCATATTCTCTGATAAAAAAAAGTGAACTTAGATGGACCAGATGCCTATCGATACTATTGGCGTGACCTTAGACAGGAACCAAAGTATTTTACTAAAAGAAATTTTGCGGAGGTAGTCTCATGGTTTGGGAGGCTATTTCTTCAAGTGATTGCCCCGATCTTCAGTTTCCATCCATGTACATGAATAGTACAGAGTACATACTGTTCTTAGCTGTAGTTTGCTCCCCTTCTTGAGAGAAAATAATGAAAAAAATTATGTTTTCCAACAGGACAATGCCAGAATTCATGCAAGCAGACTGAGTATGGAATGATTTCGTAACCAATCTATTGAAGTTTTATCGTGGCCAGCTTGCTCTCCTGACATGAATGTTATTGAAAACGTTTGGGGAATTCTTGTCCGAAGAGTATATTCAAATAACAGACAATTTACCAGTGTTGAAGATTTGAAATTAAAAATAATCGAAGAATGGGGGAAAATAGACGGAGAAATATTGAATAATCTTTATACGAGTATGAAAGATCGAATATTTAATTTAATAAGCTCTAAGGGAGGGATTACTAAGTTTTAAGTATCAACATTTTTGGTAAATAAAGCTTCTTATTTAACAAAACTGAGATTGGTGCTATAATTATGCAAAGACCAAAAATTGCGGTAACAATTTGAAAAATTTAGTGTTATTTTTTCTTTTACGTTAACACTACACATAATGAAATGTTTTGTTTTTGTTTTTATAAATGTACTTTTTAGAAATTCAAAAAATTAGAGTGGTGCTATAATTATGAAAAGCACTTTATATAGATAATTATTCATGTTTTCATAATGCAATAAATATATTGAATTTAAATAGTGTTAGAAAATAAAAGAAGCAGCGTGTGTTATTTCAACAACACAACACATGCTCAATTCTTCAATTAGAATGAGCTTTTACAATGGTCTAACGGTACTTATGTAATAAACGATATTATACTTCCAATAAAACTGGTAATGAGTGTAAAATTATAATATCCTAAAGGACAGGAAAAAACTTAACGTGGCCTAAGTAAGGTCACACAATGAAACTTAGCAAAATAAAAATTTGTGTAACGATGTCATCCCCAGTGAACGTAAATTTTAACCAACGTTTGCTGGTGTTAGAAAATTAAATTATTTTTTTCAAAATTAGGGAATTAAGGTACATAAGTATATAACAAAAAAAAAAAAAAATAATTATATAAATAAAAATAAAAAACAATAATAGACATAACGTGGCCTAAGTAAGGTCACACAATAAAACTTAGCAAAATAAAAATTTGTGTAACGATGTCATCCCCAGTGAACGTAAATTTTAACCAACGTTTGCTGGTGTTAGAAAATTAAATTATTTTTTTCAAAATTAGGGAATTAAGGTACATAAGTATATAACAAAAAAAAAAAAAATAATTATATAAATAAAAATAAAAAACAATAATAGACATAAACACTAAACCTTTTGCAAATTTTGAACAGCATATCAATCACAGCCATAGCTGCCAGATAAATAAAGCATTAAATCGTCAAATATTAAAAAAAATCTTCAAAAACGTTCATGGAAATTGTAAAAGAATCGTCAGAAAAAATAAGCAAATATATTGAAACGTTTTTTAAACAAATTATTTATCTATATATACGAGTATAAAAATGAATGTGTGTTTGTTTGTATGTTTGAACTTTATAGACGACTAAACGGCTGAACCGATTTTCTTGAAATTTTCACGGTATCTTCCTGTATGTCTGAAAGGAGTTATAGGCTACTTTTTATTTTGATATTTCAAATGAGCGAGGTGGCACGCCCACATATGCAACATTACCTGCTATTGTAAGCTAATAACAAAATGGGTATATTGGAAAAACTATAACAGCAAGACACCTCAAATTTTGTACAAGTAACTACAGTGCCAATATAAATATTTTGGACAAAAATGAGCGAACTAGCAATAGTGGGTGTGGCACCTCCCATATAAAGTAAATACGAAAATCTGTATATCTGAAAAACTGTAACAGCTAGAGTCCCCAATTTTTGTACAAGTAACTTTAGTTTAAATATAAATATTTTGGACAAAAATAGCCGATCTAGAAAAAGTGGGCGTGGCTCCTCCCACATAAAGTAAATACGAAAATCGGTATATCTGAAAAACTGTAACAGCTAGAGTCCCCAATTTTTGTACAAGTAACTTTAGTTTAAATATAAATATTTTGGACAAAAATACGCGATCTAGCAAAAACTAGGCGTGGCTCCTCCCATATAAAGTAAATTTTAAAATCTGGATATTGAGAACGCCAGAACAGTTAAACTACTCAAATTTTGTACGAATATCTTTAGTCCCAATACGATTTTTTTTAACAAAAAGGGGCGACCTATCATTAGGGGGCATGGCACCTCCATAAAAAGTAAATACTAAAATCTGCATAATTGGAAAACTTTAACAGTTGGAGTCTCCAAATTTTTTACAAGTAACTTTTGTTTAAGTATAAATATTTTGGACAAAAATAGGGACTTCAGCAAAAGCGGGCGTGGCACCTCCCATATGAAGTAAATACTAAACTCTGCTTATCTAGAACACCAGAACAGTTAGACTGCTCAAATTTTGTACGAATATTTAAAGGTTCAATATCAATATTTTTGTTAAAAATGGGCGATCAAGCATTAGGGGCGTGGCAAACTCCATCTGAACTAATTATTAAAATATGTATATCTAGAAAACTATAACAGCTAGAGTCCCCAATTTTGTATTCTAGCTATAGTAAGGTGGTGCCTCTCACGTGAAGTAATTACAAAAATGTTTATATTTTTATTAATTAATAATATGTATTAGAAAATTTCTATGATTAGTGAGTGTGGAAATTATTATATCGTGAAATATGCAATAGTAAGGTATATGAGTTTGAAATTTTCAACTCATATACATACTAAGTACTAAAATTCATACTATTTAAATATTTATCTTGAAAACATATACATATGTAATAGTTATGTTATTGTTTACTTCTTAAAATGGGTAACTAATAAAAATATTATTTATTTGTCGCATATCTTGAAAAATTCATTACAAGGCAATACATCCAAGGCAATTGATTCAGGAAACAATCTCGGGAAATGATGGCTACCCACTTTACCGCCGACGTTCTGCGGATAATGGTGGACGATCAATTTCAATAAATGTGCATGGAAATGATGTTGATGTTGATAACCGCTGGATAGTACCTTACTGTCCATTGCTTTCAAAAACATTTAAACGCATATTTACGTTGAGTATTGTCCAAATATGTTACTAAAGGGTCTGATATGGCTGTATTTTCATTACAAAATCCAAATGATGAAATTACGCAGTATCAAATAGCCAGGTACATTAGTAGCAATGAAGTATGGCGAATTTTGGGATTTCTCATTCATGAACGCAATCCAACTTTTGTTCAATTATCAGTGCATCTGGAAAAGAAACAACGGATTTACTTTACAGAAATAAATGCCCGAGAGAGAGAGCAGCAGTAACACCGGCTACAACATTAACATAATTAACATTGATCTTTGTAGAAATGATACGTTTGCGAAAACTTTGTTATATTCAGAAATTCCAACGTATTATACGTGGAATGCATCAACACAGAAATTCAAAGGTCGAAAGCAAGGGAAACCTGTTGATGGTTGGTCAAATTTATATTCAACAGATGCATTAGGTTGGGTTTATACCGTCTATCCTCAAAATGCTGAATGTTTTTATTTGATAATGCTTCTAATTCATGTTCGAGGGCCAACATCTTTTGAGACATTACGTACTGTTGTTGGCGTAGTATGTGCAACATATAGAGACGCCTGTCAGAAACTACAATTATTGGAGAACGATTGTCATTGGGAAACAATGCTTGAAGATGCAGCAGTAATCAACCATCCATGGAAAATAAGGGCATTATTTGCGATAATATTGGTATCGTGCTCACCATCTAATCCAAAAGATCTTTGGAATAAATTTAAAACATATATGGCTGAGGATATATTACACCGGGAAAGAGTTACCACCAACAATGCAACGCTTGAACTAAGTGAAAGTATGTATAATGAGGCATTAATTCTAATTGAAGACAAATGTTTGGCGATAAGGAATGTGACAGTCATTGAAGTTGGAATGATTGCTCCTATTCGGTCGGGAACTGTTGCACACGATCAAGATATACGACGAGAGATGGAATATAATCATCAAAATTTGGAAATTTTGCTGGAAGAAAATTTACCAAATTTACAACAAGAGCAGAAAATTTTATACTAGCAGCAATAACAAACATGGAGGTCTGTATATCATTGACGCACCTGGAGGAACCTGAAAAACGTTTTTAACGTTTGATCGCAAACAAATAGCTATTTCGTTATCCGGCATTGCTGCCACACTCTTAGATGGTGGTTGAACAGCGCATTCTGCACTAAAATTACCCTCAAAGCCTCAATTTTCCGAAGATTACACGTGTAACATAAAGAAAAATTCTTCTATGGACAAAGTATTGCAACAATGTGAAATCATAGTGTGGAATGAATGTAAGACGGCGCATAAGAAATCTTTGGAAGCCCTTGATTGCACTTTACGGGATTTAAGAAGCAATAATAACATATTTGTAGGTGCATTAGTTTTATTAGTTGGTGATTTTCGTCAAACACTTCCTGTTATTCCGGGATCAACACTAGCTGATGACCTAAATGCATGTCTAAAATAATCATACCTTTGGCGACATGTTCACAATCTAAAATTAACTACTGATATGCGTGTTCAGTTACAACGTGATGCTTCAGCTTTAACTTTTTCCAACTTTAGGTAATGGAAGAATTCCAATGGATACTAAACAAAGTATATAAAATTTCCATCAGACTTTTGCAGAATGACCACAATCAAAAGAAGAATTAATGAATTGTGTAGTTCTCAATATCGTGCAAAATTTTAAAAATATGCAATTATTATGTGAACGTGCGTTACTGGCATCCAAAAATATTGACGTTAATTCCATCAACAGCAATATTCTCAACAAGATCGATGGGAATCTGAAAACTTATAAATCGATCGACACAGTTTCAAATATTGAGGATGTCGTCAATGATCCAGTCGAATTTTTAAATTCGTTAGATTTACCAGTCTTTCCACCTTACTGTTAAAAAATGGTGTTCCCATAATTTTACTTAGAAATATCGATCCTCCACGACTTTGTAATGGCACTTGACTAACAGTAAAATAAATGATGAACAATCTTTTCGAGGCGACCATTATAACTGGAAAGTTTAAGGGAACTGTTGTATTGCTGCCACGTATTCTTATGACCACATCGGAGATGCCATTCGATTACAAGCGCCTGCATTTTCCTATTCGCCTGGCATTTGCAATGAGGACTCAACGTTACCCCACAGAGAGTGTGAAGTGGTAGACCCTCAGTAGCGGACAGCAAAAAGGACGTAGTCGCCGTCACCGTGGGATGAAGACCATAATAATAGTGTAAGAAGCATTTTTAAGATTAAATTTAAGAATTGAGAAAAAAAAGGAAAGTAATATTTTAAGGAAATTTTTTTTAAGCAAGTGAATATAAATTTAAATAAATATAAAAAATAAATAAAATTTAAAAGAAAAATGAGAAATTTTAAAAGAAAACAACTTAGTTTTTAATTAAAAGTGAAATTAAAAAGTTAAAGTATTAAAGTAACGAAAAATAAAAATTTCAAAATAAGATTTTTAAAAGAAACGTAATAAATTTAAATAAATTTTTGCGAAAATCTGCGATTCCTACGGGACCCTCCAGATTGTTTTAAATTTAATTAATCAATTTAAGTTATAGGTTATCCTTAATCAATTAAAATTAAATTTTTTTTGCAATTATAACAAAAAAAAAAGTTCAACTCTGCGAATCTGAATTCCAGACCCTCCAGAGTAGAAGAACACCCCTTCAAGTAGGGAATAAATAAATAAAAATCAAGACTATAACATAAAATTAAAATAACTTAATAAAATATGTCGAATCCAAGTAATCTGATTAGACCCAGTATCTTAGAGACACCTGGCGTATCAAATACCCAGCGTGATTCTGCACAAGCTAGTATACCAATTACACAGTCAGATTTAGAAAGGCTTATAAATAATGCAGTTAGAAAAGTAGTTCAGGAAAACATTAGCAACAGCCCAAGCAGCATACTTACGACTGCAACGGACGAGACTATTGACCGGAACATCTGGGACAAATAGGAGACCTAGACAGAATACCCGACATCGTTAAAAGCCTTAGGGATTTTTCAGGAAATACGGCGGAATTCAGTTCATGGAGGGAAAGCGTAGACCGCGTCCTCAAGATTTATGAAAACGTAAAGGGAACTCCAAAATACTATGGTATTCTTAATACCATAAGAAACAAGGTAACAGGGAACGCAGATATGATCCTCGAATCGTATAATGTGCCCTTGGATTGGAAAGCAATTTGCCATTGCCTGAATCTCCAATATGCGGACAGACGTGACATTACGACTCTTGAGTGTCAGCTTACATCTCTAGTGCAAGGAAAAAGCTCAATTCCACAATTTTACCAGGAGGTCTATAACCATCTTTCACTTATACTTAATAAAATATCAAGTTTGGAGATTGGTCAGGAAGCTTTGCACTTGCTAACGCAAACCTATAGAAATAAAGCGTTAGATACGTTTATAAGAGGCCTTAACGGCGACCTTCCAAAACTTTTGGGTATGAAAGAGCCCTTAGATTTACCACAAGCTCTACACTTGTGTATTAAACTTGAGAACCAAGGTTATAGATCACAATAGACGTATAACCAAAACAAAAATCGAAGATTTCATCCACCTCAGGTACAAGTACCGCAAATCCAAAGACCACAATTTTATCCACATACAGCATTCATTCCGAATGTAATGAAGCATCAAAATCAAAATCAATACCCCCCTGCTAGGCCCTCAATAAGCCAAAATAATTTCTCCTATCCTAATCTCATACGCCCTCAAAATCTTAACCAAAATTTACAACCACCAAGACCAGTCGCCCCTAAACCATTTCCAAGGCCAGTTCCTATGGAAATAGATAGCTCACAGCAATCAAGAGGCGTTAACTATATAAATCGACCAAATTTCAACTCATTTTCAGGAAAGCGACCACCGCCACCATCAAACCAGATTAAACAAAGTTTCCCAAATAAATATCAGAGAGTGAATCATATCTCTCAAGGTACAAACAATAGGTTAATGGATAATAACAATCAATTTTTGCAAGAGGAAATTAGCGATGAACAATCTTGGCAGGAATATTCACAGGAGTACGAAAGTCAAGAAAAAGATTGTTCTGGCCCTAATCAATTCGTTGACGTCCATTTTTTAGACTAAATGCTTCATCACTTCCTTATTTTGTATGTAGGACAAGTGATGGAAAAATACTTAAATTCCTCATAGACACCGGCTCCAATAAAAATTACATTCAGCCTTCACTGGCAAAACACCCTAAACCTAATCAGGACATATTTTTCGCAGATTCGATAGGTGGCAAAACAAAGGTTTCACATCTTTTCGGACTTAAAGACATAAGACTTAAATTTTTTATCCTACCGACACTGAAATCCTTTGACGCCATAATTGGTAATGACAGTTTAAAACAGCTAAAAGCAATCATATTTACGTCAGATGATTATATGCTTATAGAAAACAAAATTATGGTTCCAATTAAACAACAGGTATCGAAGACTGTACACAATATTGACATAAAAACAGAACATTTAACCTTAGAGCAGAGGACTACAATAAAAACATTGCTGCAAAAATTTCCAACACTATTCGCTGATCCGGACAAAAAACTTACTTACACAACAAAAGTAGTTGGTGAGATTAGAACAGTAACAGATTCTCCAATATATACCAGATATTACCCTTATCCAATGTCACTAAAGTCAGAGGTAGAGGAGCAGATAAATAAACTCCTCGAAGATGGAATAATTCGCCCATCACGTTCACCTTACAATTCGCCTGTTTGGATTGTGAATAAGAAACCTGATTCTGCCGGGAATAAACAGTATAGATTAGTGATTGACTATAGAAAATTGAATTCTGTAACAATTAGTGACCGATATCCGATTCCTGAGATCAATGAGGTTCTTGCACAATTGGGACGCAACAAATTTTTTTCAGTGATTGATCTGAAAAGCGGATTTCATCAGATTCCTTTAAAGGAATCAGATATAGAGAAGACTGCATTTTCCATTAACAACGGGAAATACGAGTTTACTCGCCTTCCTTTTGGATTAAAAAATGCTCCCGCTATCTTTCAGCGCGCACTAGATGATATTTTGCGAACGCACATAAGCAAAATTTGTTACGTCTATATAGACGACATCATAATTTTTGGCAAAACCGAGGAAGAACACGCAAAGAATTTGGAAACAATTTTTATAGTCCTACAAGACGCAAATATGAAAATCCAATTGGATAAATGTAAATTTTTTTCAAGGGAAGTTGAATTTTTAGGCTTCATTGTAACTGCAGATGGAGTTAAAGCACATCCAGCAAAAGTGAAAGCAATAGAGAATGTTCCCATCCCTAGGACACTTAAAGAGCTTCGATCATTCTTGGGAATGTCTGGATTTTACAGACGTTTCATTAAGGATTATGCTAAGCTGGCAAAGCCACTTACCCTAATTTTAAGAGGGGAGAAGGGACGATTGTCCAAGCGAATGTCTGCAAAGAAGGAAATATCTCTTAACAATAGCGCAGTAGAAGCTTTTAATAAAATTAAAAGAACCCTTACCTCAAATGAAGTAATGTTACATTACCCAGACTTCAATAAAAAATTTCATTTGACAACAGACGCTTCTGATTACGCAATAGGCGCAGTATTAGAGCAAGAGGGAAAACCTATCATATTTGTTTCAAGAACACTTTCAAAAAGCGAAGAACACTATGCGACTAACGAAAAGAAGATGCTCGCTATCGTGTGGGCTCTAAAAACCTTACGAGGATATCTTTATGGCTCAGCCGCCATCAAAATATTTACAGACCACCAACCCTTGACTTACGCGCTAAGTAATAGAAACTGCAATAGCAAACTAAAAAGATGGAAAGCTATATTGGAGGAATACAACTACGAACTAAAATACAAACCGGGTAGGACGAACGTTGTAGCAGATACGTTGTCAAGAATTCCTGCAAGCAACCAACAGGTAAACTCAATGACAGCAACACAGCATAGCGACGAGAGCTCCTCACAAAACTTAATACCATACTCTGAAGTACCAATTAACGTATTCAAAAATCAGCTATTTCTTTCAGTTGGAAAATCTGCTTCTTATCATTTTAAAATTATTTTCCCGACCTATCACAGGCACATCATAATTGAGCCTAAATTTGACGAAACAAATCTTGTAAGTATCTTGAAGAGATACTTAAACCCTTCGGTAACAAACGGAATTTTTACAGATTATCACATTTTAGGAAAAATTCAATCCATATATCCTTTACATTTTACAAATTACCGGACACAGTATACTAAGAAAGTTGTTGAAGACTTAACAGAAGAATCACAACAAGAAGCTAAAATAATTCAAGAACATAACAGAGCCCATAGAAACGCACTTGAAAATAGGGCACAACTTTTAGAAAAATATTACTTTCCCCAAATGAACGCAAAAATTAAGAAGATAGTAAAGCAATGTAAAATATGTCATGAAAATAAATATGAAAGACATCCAATAGCACCTGTTCTTCACGCTACACCGATTCCCGAGTACCCAGGACAAATTGTACATATCGACATTTACCATACTAACAATAAGGTTATATTGACTGCAATAGATAAGTTCGCGAAGTATGCTCAAGCAAAACTTTTAAAATCTAGAGCAATAGAAGATGTAAGGCTACCCTTACAAGAAATATTAACATCCTTTGGCATACCTAAAAAAGTTGTGATAGACAACGAGAAATCTTTAAATTCAGCCCCCATTACGTTTATGCTTGAAAACCAATATGGAATAGAAATATTTAGGACACCCCCATACACAAGTACCATTAACGGACAGGTAGAACGCTTCCATTCTACGCTTTCTGAAATCATGAGATGCGTAAGAGCTGAAAAGACTCATCGGAATTTTGAGGAGTTACTTTTTAGGTCACTATACAAATATAACAATTCAATACACTCCACAATTAAGAAAAAACCTATAGAAGCTTTTTTCGGACGAACTGTTAGTACTGACCCAGAACAGATGGAAAGGGACAGAATGGACAATGTAACAAAACTTATAGAGAAACAAAATAAAGATCTCGATTTTCATAACAAAAAAAGAACACCTTTCCCTAAGTATAATCCAAATGATATCGTGTATGTGAAAATAAATAAAAGAGTAGGTAACAAATTGACTCCTAGGTATAAAGAGGAGATAGTAAAAGAAGATAAAGGAGGAACAATTCTTACGGAATCTGGAAGAATGGTTCACAAATCTCATATTAAAAAAGGATAATAAATAAAATAATAATTTAATAACATAAAAATAAAAATTATTAAAACAAGTAACAAAAATGACAACCAAGAGGAAAATCAACTTAGTAGGGAAACATATTAACGTCAAAAATATCAAATATTAAAATATTAAAAAAATTAAAATAGTTTAAGAAAAAAAATTTAGGAACTAAGGAAAAGAAATTAGAAATAAAGGATTCTTCTATTTGAATATAAATTTATACATAATTACGCACAAATCGATAAATATGCCATAGGTGTACGATTTTGATACAAAATAAGAAATTAAAAGTAGCAATAATGATTGAAAAATACAAATAACGTCGAACAATATGCCATAGGCGTACAACCAATAAAAACTAAGATGCTAGATGCAATATAGGAAAAAAAAACAATATTGAATCAAATTAGTACAAAAAAAAAAAAAAAGGGGGTAAATTTTAAGAGGATATGAGTAGATAAATATAACAAAATATAATATAGATCCGACTATGAAGGCAGCGATTAATTATTCGTAGATTTTAATAACATAATACAAATAAAGGGACATAGAAAATAACATTTTATTGTTTTTAGAATTCTCACCTATATGGTGCGTGCAGAATTCCAAGTATTGGACTACACAAACTCGCAATTAATTACCATCAAAGATGACATAGCGAGAATACAGGAAGGAACCTTTAAAATAATTCACATAATTGACTTATCGGAATACGACAAACTGACGAACAAGATAGAGAAAACAATAATCAATAACATAACAGAATCTCAGGAATTATATCCGTTTCTTTTACATGAGATGTCACAAATTCGAACACTTATATCAAGGATCACCCCTAAAACAAAAAATAAACGATCTTTAGATTTCATAGGATCCGCATGGAAGTGTGTCGCAGGTAACCCCGACCATCATGACCTAGAAATTATTAACGGAAACTTACAGAATTTAGATGAAAATAATAACAGACAAATAGTTATAAATAAACAATTAGTTGAGAAAATAAATGAGCAAAATGTTAAAATGAACCAAATAACGAAAGTGGTTAGAGATAATATAAAATTAGAACTAAGTATAAAAATTAAATACCAATTGCAATTAATCAAGGAAGAATTATTGAATATTGAATATGCCTTGAATTGGGCGAAATCTAATATTGTAAATTCTTTCATTTTATCTACTTTAGAAGTAAAAACTATTGAAAAAATTGTTAATCATAAAAGTATACCATATATAAATATAGAAGAAGAATTAGAATTCACAGATATTAATGTGGCCGTAAACGGTTCCATGATTGTTTATATCTTAAGCCTACCAACTACAAAAGAAGAGGAATGTGAAACGCTTATTTTAAAATCTGTTAAAAATAATAATTAAAATTGAATTTGACAAAATCCTAAATTGTAAGGAAAAAGTTTTTGGAATTAAATCTGATTGTAAGAAATGTAACAAAAAAACAATCTGTAATGAAAAGAATTTAATAGAATTAAGAGAAAATAACTGTATAATTAGATTATTGAAAAGCCAAATGCCAAATTGTACGAGCACCAACGCTGACCATATAAGTGATTTTGAAGAAATCCAGCCTGGTCTACTATTTCTTAATGACTACAATGATACCGTATTGATTGATAATCAGCCGCTTCAATTAACAGGCACATTCATTATAAAGCATCATAATTCGAACGTAACACTAAAAGATAAAGTTTTTTATGTGCAAGAGATAACAACAGATAACAGCTAAAGATCAGTTGGAAGAAATTTTATCCTTGGAGATGATCAAAGATCTTGAGATACAAAACAGAAATAAAATTTCAAAAATTAACCTGGTCAATAAAATTGGTTTTACTTTTAATACCACTTTTACAATGATATTTATTGTTTTGATCATTGTACTAATGGCAAGATTCTGGAAAAATAAAACCAAACGAGCACAAGTTGAACAACCGGAAGAAACAAAAGCCGTAACGCCTAATTCCATGCAGACGGGGACGTCAGCATTTAAGAAGGGAGGAGTTAACACCACAAATGTTGAAACTTCGCAACAGGCAGTTTTGTTTATTAAAAACAATTAAATTGCTGACGATTTGTTGTTTGTTCAACCTTATTTACGGTCATCATTTTGCTGACTTTGCGTACACGTTATTTCAACGGAAATTTGATGCATTGGCAAAATTTGGTTAAATCGTAGGTAATACTAATTTTAAGTTTTAGTTTTAAATTCAGTTCAATTTTGTAATTAAACAGAAAATAAAGTGTAATAAAAATTAAATAAAAAATAAAAAGTAAGAAAAAATAGCTCATTAATGTATTATTTTAGAATTTTAATGAAATATATTGTCATCAAATGAAATTAGAATAAACCTTTGAGAATAATTGCATAAGTTAATTACTAAATAAATAAATTTTTTAATAATTATGTATTTAATTTCGATGGGGGTGACGAAGCACACCGGGTATTAACTAGTAACTTATAAAGTTAATTCGATAACAATATTTTAGTTCAAAAATAAAACATTTAACAAGTATTTTTAAAGCTCTGATTTAAAAATAAACTTAATAAACGAGTGTTTTATATAACACAATTGTATGAAAAATACCTATGGGTATATATTTAGGTAGCTACATATATGGAATCTTTTTTGTCGAAATTTTTCTAGTCTCACCCTCCAGTTTGGTAAATATTGGAAAAAAAATGATATTGTCAAAGTTTCAGATCAATCGGTTGGGGTTAAGAAGTGCCGCAAGACCGATGAAATTTATGCCAAACCATAAAATTAAAGTTTCATGAATAACTTCAAAAATATTAATTTTATTGAAAAATGCTGTAAGAGGAAGATGTTTCCTGTAAAGTTTCAAACATTTTTCCCCTTAACAACTTTTTTCTTAATCCTATATTTAACAAAATAAAGGCAATATTTTAAAAAATCCCCAGATGTCCACGGTTTATTTCTATGCTAATTTGCCCTTGCTTTGTATGCGTGCATGATAAGTAACTGAAAAGCTGTACAAATTATCATTGAAGTTATTGAAGCATAAGAGCTTGACGCTCAAAACTATACAATTAATAAAAATTCGAGCAGCCCGAGAAAAATACGATACAATCATGGCTGCTTTCCAAAATGTATCAATACAAAGTTTGTATGTAGTTCTACTACTATATATTAACTATGTAGTTATGCAAAGTAAGCAAACAATGCATCAACTATAAATCCGATGCCTGATTGCTTTTTGACTGCGTTAAAAATACACATTGACGACGTTTTGAAATAGAATACATTATATATATTTTGTACAGCGGCATTTTGAAACACGATACTTTGTTCAAAGACAAAGCAACTAACATTTTTGAAGGCAGCCCATATGTTAGTGTTGAAAAAACATCGACACTAGTACCTTTTATTGTTATGTGTTTACATTGGGACGACAAACTATTACCAGAGTTAACTGGAAATGAAAATGTGGTTGGGTTTCCAATTATTATATCTTGCGGGCACACTGAAAAATTGCTCCAAGTTCCTGCTTAGGAAAGTGGAACTGGATGAGAACGGGCATCAGCTGTGTGTAATGCCGTTCAAGAATAGGGCCTTAAAGATAACATGAACGCCTATGTTTTTGATACAACAGCTGTAAACACTAGTCGTATAAATGGAAAGTGTACTATAATGGAAAATCTTTTACAAAAGCTGCTCTTATGTCTAGCATGTGGAAATCATTTACATGAAATAATTTTGAGAAGTGTGTTTGAAGCAAAAATGAATAAAAACGGCTGTCTCAATGTCGCACAGTGGTCCAAAACCCCAATCTAGCCTGACAAAAGTAATTTTTTGAGTGAAATTGTCGTGAAAAAATAATAAGAACAATTAAAAAAATTTGTTCATGTAATTAATATAACAAAGGTATGAGTAAAAAAATACTGTTTAAATTTTTCATAAAATATGTTTTGTTTATAAATAAAATGCAATTATGTACATGTGTGTTTTAAATGTGAAATTTTTGTTTAATGTCCGAATTCAATTAGAATTTCAAATGGTAATTTATCGTACTTAAGCTTTAGTTTTTATGTTGTCGTCATCTATATATATGTAGCTTTTTAATGTTTAAAAAATTAGCTGCCGGATTTTGCCCAAACGATTTTTATTTACAAGAAAAGATCTGTATAATACTGGGCGTAATGAAAAACAACTAACTAAGAAAACTGATGCTGTTGTTAAACACGTTGTTGCTAAGATTGGTATTAAGAATGATGAAACGGATAGCTATTACAGAAAAGTAAGGCAATCTGCTCGAATGTTTGTATGTATTTTAAAGAAAAAGTGGGCTCAAGCTTTTCTCCTCTACAACCAATCCCTTACACAAATGAGGATTCGTTAGCTTTGTATGTCGATGGTGGATATACAAGACACACTTATACTCTATTACGTGCAGGTGCCAAAAATCATAACGCTGATATTTACCCTTCATACCATAAAGTTTTGGCTGCCAAAGAAGAATGTTATCCGAGTGGTGATCTTAGAATTACTGAAATATCGGCAGAGATAGCTCTTCAAAGTTTGGTAGATCACACTGCAAAAAGGCTCTTAAAATAACAAAAAGAAATTTTGCAGCAATGTAAATCTGTAGAGCTTACTTTGTTCTATAAATGGGGATGTGATGGAAGCAGTGGCCATTCGCGCTATAAGCAAGATTCGAAGATTCTAGCTGTTGCAGTTTCCATGATATAAGACTTATAATACTTATTTCTTAACGTAGGCGTGGCACTTCACCCATTTGAAACTTTTAAATAAAAATTATCCTATAATTCCACCCACACATACAGAAATACGGTGTGAAAATTTTAGGAAAATAGTAGTATGTTTATGGCGTTTCGGGGCCACTTTTTCCATACAAATTTGGGATCACGCTCGTAGTTTTTTGTATGGGGTTTCTGGATCAATATTTCCATACAAATTTTGGATCACGCTAGTAGTTTTTTGTATGGGGTTTCTGGACCAATATTTCCATACAAATTTTTGATCACGCTCGTAGTTTTTTGTATGGGTTTTCTGGATCAATTTTTCCATACAAATTTGGGATCACGCTCGTATTTTTTTATCTGGCGTTTCTCGACCACTTTTTCTATACAAATTTGGGATCATCCCTTTAATTTTTATTTATTTTTTTTTTTTTTTTTAGGTTTATAACATGTATTGTGAAAAGGTAATGATTTTTAATGTGTGTGTGCGTGTGTGTTAAAATAATTAAATC
This sequence comes from Sarcophaga caerulescens, assembly GCA_927399465.1. Classification (NCBI taxonomy): domain Eukaryota; kingdom Metazoa; phylum Arthropoda; class Insecta; order Diptera; family Sarcophagidae; genus Sarcophaga; species Sarcophaga caerulescens. The sequence goes on from OV656867.1 coordinate 38,989,010, forward strand.
GTTGCAGAATTGTGTGTGATCGACCTATTGTATACCTATACGCTTTGCATATAGGAGTGATTAATGTTGAAATAAAAAAGTGTTTAATTGGTTTTTTTTGTTATAAAAGTGCATTTATTAAAAATTAAAAAACACATTTCCATAGTTTATTCAAACAAAACGAATATCGAGTTACATACTGACTGGCGCGTGTAAACAAAAAAAATATTTCATATATTTTTCATTGCGATATTTGATCTGCTGAATTCTCACGCTTTGCCAGGTGTGATTAATGTTGAAATAAAAAAAATGTTTAATTTGTTTTATTTTTTATATTAATATTTTTATTAGAGAAAAATAAAAAAAATATTATTCTAAAACTTATACTAAATACATTTCTTAAACTTATACTAAATACATTTCTTATAATTATAATTAAATTTTATTAAAAGTACAGTTTTTACAATTCAATTGTTTTTGTTATTATTATTTATATTATTAGATGTTTATTTTTTCAGTTTTTTACAGATTTAAATTTAAAAACACGTTTATAAAGATTAAAAAGCTTAAGTGTTAACAAGTATTGTGTATAAAATGTTTGACATCGACAAATGTTGAAAGAATGTGAATAAGTATTTTCACAGTTAGATCTATGTATGATATTATTAACACATATAAATGGATGATTTACATAATCACAAAAGAAGTGTTTCCGTTTAATGTTAACGTTATCGACATCTTAGCGTATAGTTGTTGAATAATACGATTTTAAATTAATTAACCATCTTTTATAGTAGATCATTAGCATTAATCCAAGAATTATGTTCTGATGAAAATCCTAACCATTTAACATATAACATATTACTCTTTTTCTTTAAAACCTTTTCAACTAAATATGTTTGTGGATATTTAGTTTTCATTAATTCAAATTCATAAAAACCACCCTTTATATCATGACCTTGATAGTCTTCTAAAATGTATGTTTTTGGATTAGTATTTCTTACACGTTTAATTTTAAAAATTTCAGTTGTCCAATTTGGCGTATAACCCTTTTCAAATATATGTTTATATCTGCTAATACGAACATTATCGCCGACTTTGAATTTAGGTTTTCTGAAAATCTTTAAATTGTTAAAGACAGTATCGAGTAAATGTTTTTCGTTTGTAGAATTCACTTCGTTTGGTGTCATTTTTATTGTTCTGTGAAGTGTGTTGTTGTATCTATCGACAAGATCTTGATATATATTAAACCATTTGTATGTACCTTGATAACTAAACTCTTTCCACATCATTCCCTTTAATGTTCTATTAAATCGTTCAACAATTGATGCTTTTAAAACACTATATGTGGAATAATGATTAATTTGATGAGATTGCATTAGTTGATTAAAATGTGTATTAAAAAATTCTTTTCCATCGTCTGTTTGTAAATTTTTCGGTTTTCGTTTACTTTTATTAAAAACATTTTTCATTGCTTCTGTTACACTTAAAGCAGTTTTATTTTTTACTGCTTCAGCCCAAGCTTTTTTAGAAAACGTGTCTATGACAGTTAATAGATATCGATAACCTCTATTATACGATTCATATGCAATCATTTCAACTAAATCCGCTTGCCATAAATCATTAATTCCTTTAACTATAACTCGTCTTCTCTCAAAATTTTTTTGTGCTTGTTTATGTAGTTCATTTACTATATCTCTTTTATTCACATCCATATTCCTATTCAAATGTAAAATTCTATATGAAATTTAATTAATGTAAACATTTCTATTTTATTAGTTTTTTTTTAACAATTTCAAGCCTGTTTTTTAATATCATTTGTTAGACTTGTTTCAGACTTCTTGTCAATGTTCTTAAATTTCTTTTCAATTTCAAATGCAATTCTCTTTATTGCATTTAAATCGTTTTTAATATTTTCATTTTCCTTTATTTGATTATTAGTAAATAGCAAAGTATTATCTTTAAGAGTTGTCACATCAATTTTTATATTTTATATTTCTTTCGATATCGATATGGTACTATTTGTTTGTATATATTCAATTTTTTTTATATTCTTCAATATTGATGTATTAATGTTTTTAAGCGAAATATTAATTTCTTGTTGTAATAATTCTAATGAGTTTTTAAATTTTTTATTAACCTCGTCAATTTTATTTGTAAGGAAATCAGTTCTGTTATTAAGATATGCTTTCGTAACTGCATCTTTAGATTCAACCTTGCTATGACTTTTTAAGCTTTCTCCAAATTTATTTATAGAACTCATTTTCTAATAAATTATATTAGCTTCTTTCAGTTCTTCAACTATAGATATTATTTCGTTTTTATGATTGTTATGTCCAACACTTTCAGAGGATAGAAGAAGTCTTAGTCTATTGACTAACTCATTAGGATTATCCCAATATATATAATTTGGTTTTTTGTAATCTACAGATTTAAGTGTTAAACCACTACCTTTCGTTAAGTTATTTGTTTTTGTACTAAATAGTTTTTTTATTATACGTTGATATTTAAAAGCTTTTGTACCTTTTATTTGTCCATTCGGTTGATATTTACGTCTATATACATTTGTGCTTATTAATAAATCTTTATATTTATTTAAATCAGTTTTTGTATAATGTAAGGGTTTTGTATGAAATACTAATTCAAATAAACCTGGAGTCATTTTCAATTTTTTATTTCCTATTCGAACAGAATTATCATGATTAAAGACAAGTTTGTTATTGCCATATCGCCAACTCCCGTTTTCATCAATGTTGAAACCATATGTTTTATCTAAAGTTTTATTATTCATAAGAAGTTGAACATTTTTAAGTAATGTTGATGATTTATCAAAATTACTGCTTGTGAATTTCATACGTTTTCTATCATTGTTTATAACACAACTGCTTTTTCTTTTTGAAAATAAGTGTGTTGTTTTTTACGTTTTTTATATTGATCATAATTTTCATCTAATGTAGATGTATTCTTTCGCTTTAAATTTTTTTCAATCAAATGTGTTGTTTTATTTCTTTTTCTATCATTATTCAGTATAGTTTTGCTTTTTCGTTTGAGTGTATTAGCTTGTACATATTCCAGGTCAACTTCGTTGTTGTGGTCATAATTATCATCAAATATAGATGTATTCTTTCGCTTTAAATATTTTTCAATTGAATGTGTTGCTTTATTTCTTTTTCTATCATTATTCAGTATAGTTTTTTTTTCGTTTGAGTGTATTAGCTTGTATATATTCCTGTTCAACTTTTTCGTTGTTGTTGTTGTCGTTTTTAAAGTTATCATGAACATTTACATTTGCTTCATGAGGTGATAAAACGTTATTAAATAAATGTGATTTACTGTTTGCAGTTTGTTTATTATAAAATTTTTTCTTTCTAATTTGACCACTAATCTTATCCTTTATAATTTTTTTAAAAATATTGTCACTTTTAAATTTTTTTTTATTTTCATAACAGGGTGAGCTAGGTCTTTTTACAGCACATTTATTTTCATTAAACGGTGTACTAGCTTTTTCTATAGCATTTTCATATTCAGAGTAAGGTATATCAGACGTTGTCATGTAACTGATATCATCTTCAACATTATTATAATTGTCAGAAGGAATGATTTGATTATCGTTCTTTATTGTTTTAGCTGAATTGTTAATAGTCTCAAAACTCATATTATCATCTTGAAATGATTCGTCTATATGATCATCATTTATTAGTGAATACTTATTTAATTTATTCTTATTGCTGCTTTCAAGTTTTTCAATTATATGATTTAGAGGTTTTGTTATAGGTTGAAATGTATCTTCTAATATATTTACCCTATCTATATTATTTAACTTAATATTTTTTAATTTTTCTTTTAATATTGTTCTAGTTTTTACAATATCCTTTAATAAGTTATTATTATTATTATTCATATTGATTTGTTTGTAATGACCTTCTTAAAATCTGTTTATGATCTGCTTAAAATCTGGTAACAATCTGCTTTATATCTGTTTACAATCTGCTCAGGATCTGGTCACGATCAGCTTACGATCTGGTCACTATCTGCTTATGATCTGGTTACTATCTGCTTATGATCTGCTCACGATCTGGTAACGATCAGCTTTATATCTGATCACCATCTGCTTATGATTCATTTTGTCTTTTATTTAAAACCTATCTTATAACTGTATAAAATTATCAAATCCCTTACGATATCTTCCTTTATTCAATTCATCGTCTTTACTAACAACAAGAAATCCATATTTATCTTTCCAACATCTATTACATATATCTACAAATTGATTAAATGACATATCACCAATAACATGATCATTATAGATGTGACGTAAATTCATTTCATCTTGCTTAAATACAACAATCATATTTGCATTGTCACGTATCAAATGTTTAGGAATTTTCGTATATGTTTGACACAAGTAAAAACAATATTTATGTCTACCCATGCAAAAGTAATCTCTTATCGAATTTTGTTTTCCACAAATCACATCATCGAAAATCATTATTGAATGTTATTTTGCTTCAGCCGGACTTAGAATTTGTTCATTTTCTGAAAACGTATAGAGACTGATCCCCTTAATTGGGTCGATTAATTTCCTTAAATAACAGTATTTCGGTCGATATAGAGATTTTGAATATATGTATATGTTTTTAAAGCAAAGACCATTAGGACTCTCTATGAGACTAATCATTACATTAGTCTTACCGCAATTTGATGGTCCCACAATTAATGCTCGTATTGAATTTGGCAATGGAGTACTATGTCGAGTTTTACACATTTTTTCCTCTGCATTATCAACATTTCGAATAACAATTTTTTTAGCTTGTTTAATTAAACGCATGTTGATTACTAATAAAGTCTAATTATTCAACATATCTTATATATATATAGATAAACATTTTTACTTATATCTTAATCGAATAACATTTGTGGAGGAAGAATGGTCATAAATTATCATAAAAACAAAAATAGTTATCAGTCTACGACTGGAAGTGGTTTGGTAAACACATTAATAAACAAATTGCCTTTTGAATTACATTTACCTGGATCTCAATTTTGCGGACCTGGTACAAAACTTAATGAACGTCTAGCGAGAGGAGACAAGGGTATAAACTTATTAGACGCTGCTTGTAAAGAACACGATATTGCATATTTACAATCATACATACATACATAACTGGTCATTACAACCCGTCAGTCAGGATTACGACCTAGCTTCACACACCACTCGTGTTGTGTGCGTTAATTTTATACATGAGTGGCGGGACCTACAGTTTAAAGTCGACTCCGAACGACAGATTTTTGAGAAGCTTTTCATGACAATTGTATTTACTCTCAGAGTTTTTGCCACAAATCTGCTGAGAGGAAGTCGCCGAAGAAATATTTTCATATTTTCGTTTTGATGTCTGACCTGGTATTCGAACTCGGGCCTTCAGTCTAATAAGCCAACACACTACCTACTAGACTACGGCGATTTACAATCACACGACATAAATAAAAGACATCAAGCAGATCAAATATTAGCTGAAAAAGCTTGGCAAAGAGTAAAAGCTAAAGATAGTGATATTAAAGAACGTGCAAATGCTTGGTTTGTGAAGAATGCAATGAAGGCAAAAGTTAAATTTCGATTAGGTATGAAACGAACACTAAAAACTAGAAAACGTAAATCAAAGAAGAATAATGGAAAAAGAAACAGACGAAAGGTGTGTAATAAGAAATCATTTCTAAACACCGTTAAAAATACACTTAACCTTTTGAAAAAGGAGAATCCCGATAATATAAATGATGCTGTTAAAATTGCAAAGAAAGCTGTTCATACTAATTTCAAAGGCAAAAGGAGATCTAATATAAGTATACCAAGAGTTATTCCATTGCCAAAAATTGGTGGCTTTCTTCCACTTATTCCCGTACTGACAGCATTGTCAGCGCTTGGCGGTTTAGCAAGTGGGGGATCTGCTATTGTTAAAGCAGTAAATGATATCAAAAATGGAAAAGAACAATTGGCGGAAGCTAACCGTCACAATAGATATATGGAATCAATTGCTATGGGAAAAGGTCTTTTTCTAAATCCATATAAAACTGGATATGATCTCTACTATAGTCCAGCTCCAAAAAACTACTAGATAATCTACCTAAGCGCCCATTAACAGATTTGGATTTAAATAAATATGGAAAACATCTTAAACATTTTAGGGGTGTTTCCATGTGTGATTCTTTACCTAAAAAACCTTTAACACAAGAATGTGGCATTGTCAATTTGGATGATTCAAATAGTATGGGAACACATTGGGTAGCATATTATAAAAACCACAACTATAAAGAATACTTTGATAGCTTTGGAGACTTACAACCACCAGTTGAGATTGTCAACTACTTAAAATTTCCCATTGAATATAATTATGAACGAAAACAAAAATTTAATACATTTAATTGTGGACACTTGTGTTTAAAATTTTTATTCAATAAATATAAATTGAAATGAAATAAAAAAATTGTTTAAGTTATATAGATATAATATATTCTTTTTTTTATTAATTCATATTATTTTGTACATTACATTTCTTATGAACTACTTAATCTATATATTTACATTTAAAAACATTTCATCATCATCATCGTCTTGCATAAACTCTCTGTATATATTTACATTTAAAAACATTTCATCATCATTGTCTTGCATAAATTCTCTATATAAATTTAAATTTGATGATGATGATGTTGATGGAGAATTTATTTTATAAGGTCCCCATGCATATGTATTGATACCATTTTCTCTAATATATCTCTTATCATCTAAATAACTTAATGTTAGCTTACTAATATTTTGTGTATAAATTTGATGTACCTTAGATCTAAAGATATACATTGTGTCATAGTATAATTTTTTCTCCAATAAACATTTTCTAAAGTCATTTATACTTAATTTTTTAGTTACACATTGTTTAACACCTTTAATTTTTTTAATTTCGGTATCAACTCTATCAATTTTTACTGAATACATTTTAGCTCTTAAACCAATGAATTCTTTAATATTTTTACCATTACATTCATCCTTCATCATCCCGAATACCTTTTTATTAATTTGCGGAAAATTATATGGATTGTCTTTTGAATATGCAGATGTATCAAAATGTGTACTAATATCATTTTTTATATCATTATATAGATCATCTGTTTTAATGTCGTAAATAAAGGAATCAGTATCCATGTAATTGAGTTGAAGGTTTTCACAATATTTAGGTTTTATGTAATCATAATGAAAACTATACATTTTCCATTTGGATATTTCTAAAACTGAAAAACCAATATAAATTGGTTTATTATATTCAGTTTTAGTTCTATTCATTTGGATGGCATGCATATTTTCATGAATTTTGAGTGAACTATGGAAATTAGGTTTAGCAATAAGAGCTCTAGCACCTAATTTTTTACCTCTACTCTCCCATTCACATACTATTTTAATGTCTTTCCTCTTATCAACATTTTCCATAGTTTTTCCGTATACAGCATTATTTAACAATTTAAAAAAGTTTTGTTCAATTGAATTTTTAGCTAGTGTTCTATAATGATTATTCAAATCAATATATTTCAAACCATGTTGTAAGCATTGTTGTAGATTTCTATAATGTATAATATAATTTTTCTTATCATTCAGATCTGTTATTAATTTTCGCTGTTTCATGTTTTCAATTTTTGATATTTAGCTTTTACTCTTTGCCAAGCTTTTTCAGCTAATATTTGATCTGCTTGATGTCTTTTAGTTATGTCGTGTGATTGTGAATATGCAATATCGTGTTCTTTACAAGCAGCGTCTAATAAGTTTATACCCTTGTCTCCTCTCGCTAGACGTTCATTAAGTTTTGTCCTAATGGTCTTTGCTTTAAAAACATATACATATATTCAAAATCTCTATATCAACCGAAATACTGTTATTTAAGGAAATTAATCGACCCAATTAAGGGGATCAGACTCTATACGTTTTCAGAAAATGAACAAATTCTAAGTCCGGCTGAAGCAAAACAACATTCAATACTGATTTTCGATGATGTGATTTGTGGAAAACAAAATTCGATAAGAGATTACTTTTGCATGGGTAGACATAAATATATAGACTGTTTTTACTTGTGTCAAACATATACGAAAATTCCTAAACATTTGATACGTGACAATGCAAATATGATTGTTGTATTTAAGCAAGATGAAATGAATTTACGTCACATCTATAATGATCATGTTATTGGTGATATGTCATTTAATCAATTTGTAGATATATGTAATAGATGTTGGAAAGATAAATATGGATTTCTTGTTGTTAGTAAAGACAATGAATTGAATAAAGGAAGATATCGTAAGGGATTTGATAATTTTATACAGTTATAAGATAGGTTTTAAATAAAAGACAAAATGAATCATAAGCAGATCGTGATCAGATATAAAGCTGATCGTTACCAGATCGTGAGCAGATCATAAGCAGATAGTAACCAGATCGTGAGCAGATCATAAGCAGATAGTGACCAGAACGTAAGCTGATCGTGATCAGATCCTGAGCAGATTGTAAACAGATATAAAGCAGATTGTTACCAGATTTTAAGCAGATCATAAACAGATTGTAAGCAGGTTATTACAAACAAATCAATATGAATAATAATAATAATAACTTATTAAAGGATATTGTAAAAACTAGAACAATATTAAAAGAAAAATTAAAAAATATTAAGTTAAATAATATAGATAGGGTAAATATATTAGAAGATACATTTCAACCTATAACAAAACCTCTAAATCATATAATTGAAAAACTTGAAAGCAGCAATAAGAATAAATTAAATAAGTATTCACTAATAAATGATGATCATATAGACGAATCATTTCAAGATGATAATATGAGTGTTGAGACTATTAACAATTCAGCTAAAACAATAAAGAACGATAATCAAATCATTCCTTCTGACAATTATAATAATGTTGAAGATGATATCAGTTACATGACAACGTCTGATATACCTTACTCTGAATATGAAAATGCTATAGAAAGAGCTAGTACACCGTTTAATGAAAATAAAAGTGCTGTAAAAGACCTAGCTCACCCTGTTATGACAATAAAAAAAAAATTTAAAAGTGACAATATTTTAAAAAAAATTATAAAGGATAAGATTAGTTGTCAAATAAGAAAGAAAAAATTTTATAATAAACAAACTGCAAACAGTAAATCACATTTATTTAATAACGTTTTATCACCTATAAAAACGACAACAACAACAACAAAAAAGTTGAACAGGAATATATACAAGCTAATACACTCAAACGAAAAAGTAAAACTATACTGAATAATGATAGAAAAAGAAATAAAGCAACACATTCAATTGAAAAATATTTAAAGCGAAAGAATACATCTATATTTGATGATAATTATGACCACAACAACGAAGTTGACCTGGAATATGTACAAGCCAATACAGTCAAACGAAAAAGTAAAACTATACTGAATAATGATAGAAAAAGAAATAAAACAACACATTTGATTGAAAAAAATTTAAAGCGAAAGAATACATCTACATTAGATGAAAATTATGATCAATATAAAAAACGTAAAAAAACAATACACTTATTTTCAAAAAGAAAAAGCAGTTGTGATATAAACAATGATAGAAAACGTATAAAATTCACAAGCAGTAATTTTGATAAATCATCAACATTACTTAAAAATGTTCAACTTCTTATGAATAATAAAACTTTAGATAAAACTTATGGTTTCAACATTGATGAAAACGGGAGTTGGCGATATGGCAATAACAAACTTGTCCTTAATCATGATAATTCTTTTCGAATAGGAAATAAAAAATTGAAAATGACTCCAGGTTTATTTGAATTAGTATTTCATACAAAACCCTTACATTATACAAAAACTGATTTAAATAAATATAAAGATTTATTAATAAGAACTGTTTAGAAACACGCCAAAGTGGCAACATTGTTTGTAAACTTCGCTCACTCTATTATCTATATTATGACAGTTTATAAACAGTTTTTTCTTCTTCTCTGTTCATACTTTCTTCACTTTCGTTTTGAGACTCATACGTTAAACACACAAGAGCGGTAAAAGTGAACTTATTATAAATAAAACATTAAACATTGTGAATTCAAATTTAAACAAAGACAAAAACTAAAGACTCAAATTGAATTTAATAAATGAAATTAAATATAATTAGAACAAAAACAAAAGCATTTTTCTTTAAAACAAATTACAAACAAAATTAAAAGAACCATAAAAACAAAAAACGAACCAGCGCAACATCAAACATTAAACATTTTTTGGTCCTTCGAGCCGGATATAGTGAATAGTGCAGTGTTAAGTGCAGCAACAAAAAATTTCTTAAAAATTAAAAAATATCAAAAGAAACAAATACTAACGGTGTAAGAACAGTTAATTTTTTTAAAAATAGAATCCACAAGCAGAGTGGAAACAAAACAACAAAAAAAAGGAAGATCAGTGCCGTTAAAAAATCAACAACATTTGACACAGGCCCAGCAGTTGAAAAAATTCATCAAAGCTTCTACAACAACAACAGTTAATAACACCCAACAGAAACAGTAAGTAAAGAAAACTTTATAACAAATTATTGAATATTAATACACAACAACAAACTTGAAAACGGTGTAAAGAAGACAACGAAAGAATAGAAAAGGGTTACCAACGAGCTCAACAAAAATATAAAATCGGGGAAAATTAATTTAAAACTGGGAATTAATTAATGATACTTGTTTTCTTTATTACTGACTGTTAAATCGCTGGCAGGCATTTTTTAACCCAATTTTATTCACAAATTTTACCACCTCTCCTTAAAGAAATATTTCAAGATGGCTCTTAAAAAATTTTACAATTGCACTAACGATTTAATCGAATTTGAGAAAGTTTTTTCGTCAAGTCATGCTGAGGATAATGTTCACGCATTACAAGTTCTACGTGTAGAATTAGACTCGCTCTGGACCCAGGTGAAAAAGTCCTTTGAGGAATGCAGAGATATAGAAATGGAAGGTGATAAACCAATGGATATGAAGAAACTTAGGGAAAGATACCAACAGACTCTATCGGCATACAAAAGGTGTATGTGGTCTATTAACGCGGAAATTCAGGCGCTATCTGACTCCGTAGGGAAAACAGAACGTCAGTCGACCATCCCTCAGGAAAATGAAAGTTTGTCAATAAAACTCCCTCCCTGCGATACCGATATATTTTTTGGGGATTATAAATTGTGGCCCAGTTTTCGTGATTTATTTACAGCTATATACATCAGAAACTCAAGACTCAGTAATGTCGAGAGATTATTCTACTTGACCCAAAAAACTGGCGGCGAGGCAAGGGAGATAAGTGCTCACGCACCCTTGACAAATGACGGCTTTACCCTTGCTTGGAGAAATTTGGTAGACCGTTACGAAAACAAATGGATGCAGGTTAATGAACAATATAGGATAATTTTAGACCTCACTCATGCAACTGTAAGTGCAGGTTCATCAATTAAAAAACTACAACGCACAATAAATGATTGTAGACAGACCCTTAAAATGTTAGGCGTCGACACAGGAACATGGGAGTCGTTCCTAATATATATTTGTTCTCAAAAACTTCCGAGAAGTTTGGTGCAGGAGTTTGAGAATTCTCGGGAAGACTGCGCGGAAATCCCCACCTGGACTGAATTCGACAAATTTCTGACCCATAAGTTCAAAACTTTAGAATTCGTAGAAAATATCGTTTCGAGAAATAAATTTACCCAAAATGTCCCTGAGGTTACAAAATCGCCAACTAGTAGAAGAAATATCAGCTCATTACAAACGAATCTATCGAATCCAGTTGATAACAGGAAAAACAAAAACTCATCCACAACGAGAGATAAATGCCAGTACTGCAACGACACACACTCACTACGATCCTGTCCCTTATTTTTGGAAAAGAACGTCAATGATCGAATTCACATAGTAAGGACCACAAATTCTTGCTACAACTGCTTATCAGAGGCCCACAGTGTCAAAAATTGCCCTAGCAAATATAGATGTAGGTTATGTAAGCAAAAATATAACACTTTGTTGCATAAGGTAACTGTGACTCAATCTGCTAACTTTACTCAGGTAAATACTGAGGAAGAACCAACCACGAGTGCCACAGCTTTAACATCTAGAATACAGTCCACTCCTAGTTCACACATTCCGAACTATACGTCTTTGACCCTTCAAAGGAATTCGGACCCTACAGAATTACCAGTCAAGGATACTTTACTATTTACCGCTGTAGTCCAAATCGAAGTTAAAGGTATACGATACCAGGCGAGAGCTATCATCGACCCTGGATCACAATCAACATTTATATCGGACAAATTGCAAAAACGATTGAATTTGACCACTAAAAGAAACCTAGTGCACGTGACAGGTTTAAGTCAGACAGTTTCTGAAACATCAACCAAAGCGTGCTTGCTCAACCTGTGCTCCCGCGTGGACCCTGGTTACAAACTTGAAGTCTGGGCACCAGTACTCAAGACTCTCCCATCGAACTTACCCGCACAAACTTTACATCCAGACATTTTCAACGAGGCGGCTAAATTGGAATTAGCAGACCCTCACTTCTATAAAAGCCGGCCCATCGATCTACTTAATAGGTCTTGACTTGGGCCCATCCATTTATTGTATGGAGACACCAATGCGCTCATATGGATCCCTTTTAGCACAAAAGACGGCCTTTGGCTGGATTGTGGGGGGACCAATTACGAAGGAAACGCAGACGCGAACAACGATGTCGCTACACAACACTACGTCCCTAGACCAAATCCTCACACGCTTTTGGGAGGTGGAGGAGACCCCAAAACAGATTTTGAGGTCAGACGAGGACACGTTTTGCGAAGACAACTTTAAATCTACTACGCGTAGAAACGACACAAGGAGGTATATCGTTACCCTGCCCTTCAAAAAAGAGGAGGAAATAGGATCCTCCCGCAACATAGCTATGGCTCAATATTTAAGAATGGAGAAGATGCTTAGCAAAAAACCCGAAGTGGAAAAGCTATACAGTCAAGTAATACTCGAATATCTAGAGTTGGGACACATGAGAAAAATCTCTCCCTTGGATATAAATAAGGCTCCAAATTATTACCTGCCGCATCACGCAGTAATAAAACCAGACCGGCTTACTACTAAACTTAGGGTAGTTTTTAATGCCTCAAGCCCGACGTCGAATAAGAATAGTCTTAACGACATTTTATATACAGGACCCATTCTTCAGCAAGATCTTGTTCTTCTGATTACAAAATGGAGATTTTTCCGATTCGTATTCAACGCGGACATTACCAAAATGTACCGTCAAATACTCATCGACCCATCTCAGACCCCTTATCAACGAATATTGTTTCGCAAAACACCGAAAGATCCTATTGAGGATTATGAGCTCTTAACCGTAACGTTTGGAGTTAACTGCGCACCATTCTTAGCCATACGAACACTTCTACAATTGGCTGAAGAAGTAAAATCAACACACCCGTTAGCGTCAAAAATATTACAGCAACACATGTATGTAGACGACGTTTTAGCAGGCGGCCATACTTTCGAAGATACTATTAAATCCCGAAAAGAACTAACTAATGTCCTAGCATCGGCAGGGTTTGATCTTATGAAATGGACATCTAGTGATCCAAGAATCATTCAGGATTTACCGAAAGAAAAGCTGTTGCCCCTCGATTGGTTAAATCTTTCAGAAGACGACAGCACTAAAACTCTTGGGATCAAATGGAATATTTCGTCAGACTCCTACACATTTACTGCCTCAGATGTCAAATTAAGGGAAGTCTACACAAAACGAGAAGTTTTGTCCATCATTGCCAGATTTTTCGACCCATGCGGTTGGCTTGCGCCCATCATAATTGATGCCAAGCTCATTATGTAACAAATTTGGTTAGACAAAATAGGATGGGACGATCCTTTAAAACCATTAGCGCACAAAAAATGGAAAGAGTTTGTGAAAAACTGTCCCCAAGTCGACACTTTAAAAATTCCACGTTGGATTCACTACAAGCCTTCATGCGTTGCTGAAATACATGGATTCAGCGACGCGTCTGAGAAAGCATACGCAGCCGTACTATACATAAGAGTATGCGATGGAGACAGCCCAGCAAAAACCTCTTTACTGGCATCTAAGACTCGTGTGGCCCCGCTAAAGAAGTTATCTCTTCCCCGCCTGGAGCTTTGTGGAGCTGTACTGTTAGCACACCTATCAGCAGGTGTATTGGAAAAACTTGAAATCCCAAATTTAAAGACTCATTTTTGGACCGATTCCACAATCGTCTTATCATGGCTCAACAAACCTCCTTGTACATGGAATACATTTGTTGGAAATCGAGTGTCAGAGATTCTTCGAAAAGTAGGTACAAAAAATTGGAGGCACATAGAATCCAAATTTAATCCTGCGGACATTGCCAGCAGAGGATGCTCACCCAACGAACTAGAGAAAAACACTCTGTGGTGGACAGGACCCCCATGGTTAGAATTACCTCAACAGTTATGGCCTTCATCAAATGAGATCCAAGATACAAAGTTAGAAATAAAAACAATCAAGGCTTTTACCGTTAGCATTGAAGAAGACCCTTTAAGCAGATTTTCATCATTACCCCGAGCTTTTCGAGTTATCTCATACGCTTTACGATATTGGCGAAATACAGGTACTAGTCGAAGACATCTAAGAATCTCGTCTCTTGATATTAACCCAGATGAAATCCAATATACAAAGACACAACTCATAATTTGGACACAGAAAGCGTTTTGTCCTGAAGAATATAGACAATTAGAAAGAAAATTGCCCATATCATCTAGAAGTAAATTGTTAACCCTAACACCCTTTTTGGACAAATGTGGAGTCATAAGAGCAAATGGCAGATTGTCAAAATCGACAGCACTTACATATAACGAACGCTGTCCGATATTGTTACCCTATGAATCAAGAATGGCAAAATTGATTACTGAATTTACACATCGAATAACGCTACATGTAGGAAACCAACTCGTGATTCGCAGTATCAGATCAGAATTCTGGATCTTTAAATTAAAACAACTGGTAAAAACAACAATTTCTAACTGTAAAACTTGCATACTTTACAGAAAACAGACACAAACTCAAATAATCGCGTCCCTGCCACCAGAGCGCTCGAAAATTTCTAGACCCTTCACGATAACTGGTGTCGATTACGCCGGACCCTTTAACATCCGTAACTTCACAGGGCGTGCTTGCCTCATCACGAAAGGCTATGTCTGTGTTTTTGTATGTTTTGCAACAGAAGCCATACATTTAGAAGCAGCAAGCGATTTGACGACCCAAGCGTTTCTAGCAGCATTTTCACGCTTTATTGGAAGACGTGGATGCCCTGCCTGTATCTATTCAGATAATGGAAGAAATTTCGTCGGAGCAGCAGAACTTATCAAAAAAGAGCGTCTAGAATTCATGAAAATTCTACAAAATAAAGTTCTTCAGCAACAAAGTCATCAATCCATCGAATGGAAATTCATACCACCCGGTGCCCCACATATGGGAGGACTCTGGGAAGCTGGAGTAAAATCATTTAAAACTCACTTAAAGAAAATGATCCCCAATATGAAATTCACATTTGAAGAACTATCGACAATTCTTGCCCGCATCGAAGCATGCCTCAATTCTAGACCCCTAAGTCCTGCTAGCGATGACCCCAATGATTTGACCCAATTGACCCCTGGACACTTCCTTATTGGTACTCCAATAATAACTCCACCTAAACAAGATCTTACAGATGAAAATGTGACTCTAGCGAACCGTTGGAAACGCATAAAAATCATTTACCAATCGTTTTGTCAAAGATGGAAGTCTGAATATCTGGCCGAACTACATCGCAGATATAAATGGAAGTTTCCAAAAGAAAATATAAAAGTCAATGACCTAGTGGTCGTAAAGGACGATAACTTGTCTTTCCATGAGTGGAAATTAGGTCGAGTCATCAAAACCTCTCCAGGACATGACAGCAACGTTAGAGTGGTAGACATTAAAACCGCAGCTGGTATATGTACACGACCCATTACTAAACTCGTCATATTATTTCATAATTAAAATTACTTTACTAATTAAGTTCTATTTGCAGACATGTCAGCCAAACCACCCAAGATGACCCACATTCATGGCCACATGTTTTTGTACCAACGGCTTCAGTTCAAATCTCATCTGAAGAGAGAAGCGACAATTGGGTATTAATCCGCAGTTTGATGAACCCATCCAGCACCACAACTAAGATAGCCTCCTCCACAGTAAAAAGAGTCAAGTTGGCAAGAATCAGACATCAAGGACATAATTTTGTAATGGTTTACATGCGTGCCAGAAACAACAAGACCAAATTTAATAAGAAAATCCTGGCACTTATCACTGATGATCTGCCTCGTCGACCCTATATGACCCCAATCAATGACAAGCCCTATGAAGAGTTTTGTGAGGATACCCTAGCTGATATGGACCCAAGATCAAATACCATGATCGAAATGGAATTAGGTGCTGATATATACCCTGAGATAAGACGAGACGGCACCATCGAATTAGAGATGGGTATAGTTGTAGCAAAAAAAAAAACCAGTCTTGGCTACACGTTCACAGGACCCACCAGGAGGTTACATTAGCCTACACCCAGTCAAGGGGGGGCGGCATGTTTAGAAACACGCCAAAGTGCCAACATTGTTTGTAAACTTCGCTCACTTTATTATCTATATTATGACAGTTTATAAACAGTTTTTTTCTTCTTCTCTGTTCATACTTTCTTCACTTTCGTTTTGAGACTCATACGTTAAACACACAAGAGCGGTAAAAGTGAACTTATTATAAATAAAACATTAAATATTGTGAATTCAAATTTAAACAAAGACAAAAACTAAAGACACAAATTGAATTTAATAAATGAAATTAAATATAATTAGAACAAAAACAAAAGCATTTTTCTTTAAAACAAATTACAAACAAAATTAAAAGAACCATAAAAACAAAAAACGAACCAGCGCAACATC
Organism: Sarcophaga caerulescens; assembly: GCA_927399465.1. NCBI lineage: Eukaryota > Metazoa > Arthropoda > Insecta > Diptera > Sarcophagidae > Sarcophaga > Sarcophaga caerulescens. The sequence goes on from OV656867.1 coordinate 39,006,023, forward strand.
AAACATTAAACAAGCACAAATGTATATAGACGTAAATATCAACCGAATGGACAAACAAAAGGTACAAAAGCTTTTAAATATCAACGTATAATAAAAAAAAACTATTTAGTACAAAAACAAATAACTTAACGAAAGGTAGTGGTTTAACACTTAAATCTGTAGATTACGAAAAACCAAATTATATATATTGGGATAATCCTAATGAGTTAGTCAATAGACTAAGACTTCTTCTATCCTCTGAAAGTGTTGGACATAACAATCATAAAAACGAAATAATATCTATAGTTGAAGAACTGAAAGAAGCTAATATAATTTATTAGAAAATAAGTTCTATAAATAAATTTGGAGAAAGCTTAAAAAGTCATAGCAAGGTTGAATCTAAAGATGCAGTTACGAAAGCATATCTTAATAACAGAACTGATTTCCTTACAAATAAAATTGACGAGGTTGATAAAAAATTTAAAAACTCATTAGAATTATTACAACAAGAAATTAATATTTCGCTTAAAAACATTAATACATCAATATTGAAGAATATAAAAAAAATTGAATATATACAAACAAATAGTACCATATCGATATCGAAAGAAATATAAAAATTGATGTGACAACTCTTAAAGATAATACTTTGCTATTTACTAATAATCAAATAAAGGAAAATGAAAATATTAAAAACGATTTAAATGCAATAAAGAGAATTGTATTTGAAAATGAAAAGAAATTTAAGAACATTGACAAGAAGTCTGAAACAAGTCTAACAAATGATATTAAAAAACAGGCTTGAAATTGTTAAAAAAAAACTAATAAAATAGAAATGTTTACATTAATTAAATTTCATATAGAATTTTACATTTGAATAGGAATATGGATGTGAATAAAAGAGATATAGTAAATGAACTACATAAACAAGCACAAAAAAATTTTGAGAGAAGACGAGTTATAGTTAAAGGAATTAATGATTTATGGCAAGCGGATTTAGTTGAAATGATTGCATATGAATCGTATAATAGAGGTTATCGATATCTATTAACTGTCATAGACACGTTTTCTAAAAAAGCTTGGGCTGAAGCAGTAAAAAATAAAACTGCTTTAAGTGTAACAGAAGCAATGAAAAATGTTTTTAATAAAAGTAAACGAAAACCGAAAAATTTACAAACAGACGATGGAAAAGAATTTTTTAATACACATTTTAATCAACTAATGCAATCTCATCAAATTAATCATTATTCCACATATAGTGTTTTAAAAGCATCAATTGTTGAACGATTTAATAGAACATTAAAGGGAATGATGTGGAAAGAGTTTAGTTATCAAGGTACATACAAATGGTTTAATATATATCAAGATCTTGTCGATAGATACAACAACACTCTTCACAGAACAATAAAAATGACACCAAACGAAGTGAATTCTACAAACGAAAAACATTTACTCGATACTGTCTTTAACAATTTAAAGATTTTCATAAAACCTAATTTCAAAGTCGGCGATAATGTTCGTATTAGCAGATATAAACATATATTTGAAAAGGGTTATACCAAAGAAAATAAAGTATAAAGAATGTGCATCTTAACATATTTTGGAATATTTTTCAAAAATATTTCATGACGAGGGGGGAAAGAGAGGAGGGAAGTAAACTGAAACGAAGAGCGTAACAATGCGTTGCTCTCATCGCGATGAGATCAAAGACTATAAATATATGAAGATGTTGCACTGCCAGTGCCAAATTTGTCGATGGCAGTACGGCTACTGCCACTTATTGTACTCAGAGAATTTATTATACTCAGAGAACGTATTGTTCTCTTCTCTAATTTATTCTCATATGCGTGTATACGTGTGTGCTTGTACATTGCCAAATAAAATAATAAACAAACTGAAAGATGTCTTGTTTTCACAAAATGTATGTGCAAATAGCCTGTGGAAAAGAAATATTACCGTTTGTTTTATTGTAGGGTAAGAATATGTGTTTTATTGTTGTAGAAATGAAACTATATCGATTCGCACCGAAATAAAAATCCACATTTTGTGTGGACATTTGAAACTGAAAAATTGTTTTAGAAAATGTGTGAATTTAAAAATTGTAGTGCATGCTCAAACAAAACGTTTAATAAATATAATATATAATTAAAATCATAAATCATATTTTTAGAAGATATTAATAGGACTGGAAATATATCAGAAAGTACACATACCCCTGATATAGATGTCGCAGATATATACGATGAAAATAAAGAATATTTTAATGAAGGCACCGATTGTTTTACGTCCAACAATGTGCCAATTGAATTAACATCAAGTCGATATTTTGTTGGTTACATAGCTCAACGAATATCTTGCGTTAAATGTCGTGTGGATATAATCAAACCAGCGCAAATTTTGTCATATCCTTCAGAAATGTTCGTTTATGCAAAAAATTATATAAAAGATTCCGACTTTGGAAGTTTGTGCGCTCCATCTGATTTATTTTTTGAAGTTTGCAAAATTCATATAAGTCTTCGAAAAAATTTTTTTAGAAAATAAATCTATGAAAAACAAAAAAACATTTGTAGTTGGCCAAAAAATACAATTTATTCCTTGGTTTGATGAAAATAACGAATGTTATAAACACAGAATGGAGATGCTTAATTTACTAATTGTTGTTTTACTACGGAAGCATTCCACATGGGAAACATTCAAATTCAAATTATCCAGTATGGAAAAAGTTAAAATTTTGAACCATTAAAATGATAAATAAATTTAATAAATACTAAACAAAAAAAGCACTCGTTTTATTACAACTTAATTCTATACAAAAATAGACACATATGGTAAATACATACATACATAATTGAATAGTAATATATAATTCGGTGCGAATCGATATAATTTCATTTCTACAACAATAAAACACATATTCTTACCCTACAATAAAACAAACGGTAATATTTGTTTTCCACAGGCTATTTGCACATACATTTTGTGAAAACAAAAAATCTTTCAGTTTGTTTATTATTTTATTTAGCAATGTATGTATACATACATGCACACACGTATACACGCATATGAGAATAAATTGCTTAGAGAAAAGAACAATACATTCTCTAAGTATAATAAGTTCTCTGAGTACAATAAGTGTACTGAGTCTTTTTTGTTTTCTTTCTCTCAGTTAACATGAGAGTGAGAACGACGATTCAGCTTTCCCTGTTACCTACCCCCCTCATAGGTAAGAAGCACAAAATTTTGTCAATTTTAAATACACTGTGTGCAACATCTTTACATATTTATAGTCTTTGGTCAAACAATAAAAACGATCATACATACATAATCGTACATACGCATATACATACGTACGATGAGAGCAACACATTGTTACGCTCTTTGTTTGCGTTTATTTTTCTCCTGTCTTCCCTCCCTCATCAAGAAATGATTTTTAAAAGAGATTTTGGTGAGAGCGGGTCTTACTGGTACATCCCGCCATAAGAAATTTTACTTCTACATGATGCGCATTCTTTATATCCATATTCTTTGGTTATACGCCCAATTGGACAACTGAAATTTTTAAAATTAAACGTGTAAGAAATACTAATCCAAAAACATAAATTTTAGAAGACTATCAAGGTCATGATATAAAGGGTGGTTTTTATGAATTTGAATTAATGAAAACTAAATATCCACAAACATATTTAGTTGAAAAGGTTTTAAAGAAAAAGAGTAATATGTTATATGTTAAATGGTTAGGATTTTCATCAGAACATAATTCTTGGATTAATGCTAATGATCTACTATAAAAGATGGTTAATTAATTTAAAATCGTATTATTCAACAACTATACGCTAAGATGTCGATAACGTTAACATTAAACGGAAACACTTCTTTTGTGATTATGTAAATCATCCATTTATATGTGTTAATAATATCATACATAGATCTAACTGTGAAAATACTTATTCACATTCTTTCAACATTTGTCGATGTCAAACATTTTATACACAATACTTGTTAACACTTAAGCTTTTTAATCTTTATAAACGTGTTTTTAAATTTACATCTGTAAAAAACTGAAAAAATAAACATCTAATAATATAAATAATAATAACAAAAACAATTGAATTGTAAAAACTGTACTTTTAATAAAATTTAATTATAATTATAAGAAATGTATTTAGTATAAGTTTAAGAAATGTATTTAGTATAAGTTTTAGAATAATATTTTTTATTTTTCTCTAATAAAAATATTAATATAAAAAATAAAACAAATTAAACATTTTTTTTATTTCAACATTAATCACACCTGGCAAAGCGTGAGAATTCAGCAGATCAAATATCGCAATGAAAAATATATGAAATATTTTTTTGTTTACACGCGCCAGTCAGTATGTAACTCGATATTCGTTTTGTGTTGAATAAACTGTGGAAATTTGTTTTTTAATTTTTAATAAATGCACTTTTATAACAAAAAAAAAAACAATTAAACTCTTTTTTATTTCATCATTAATCACGCCTATATGTAAAGCGTATAGGTATACAAAAAAAAAAAACCAATTAAACAGTTTTTTATTTCAACATTAATCACACCTATATGCAAAGCGTATAGGTATACAATAGGTCGATCACACACAATTCTGCAACGATTTAATTATTTTACAGCTATGCATGCTCCCAAATTTTAACACACACGCACACACACATTAAAAACCATTAAAAGTGGTCGAGAAACGCCATATAAAAAACTACGAGCGTCATCCCAAATTTGTATGGAAAAATTGATCCAGAAACCCCATACAAAAAACTACGAGCGTGATCCCAAATTTGTATGGAAATATTGATCCAGAAACCCTATACAAAAAACTACGAGCGTGATCCCAAATTTGTATGGAAATATTGATCTAGAAACCCCATACAAAAAACTACGAGCGTGATCCCAAATTTGTATGGAAAAAGTGGCCCCGAAACGCCATAAACATACTACTGAAAATCGGTTTAGTCGTTTTGTCGTCTTTAGGCTTCAAACAGACTCTACCAAAAAAAATTTACATACATACACACACATACATTTGATTTTTTCTCTCTAATTGTTTACATTGATGAAATCTATAAACGTACCAAATTTCATGTCGGTACGGCTTTGCAAAAGCGAGTTATAACTTTGGTCCGGCTAGATTGAGCATTTGGACCACTGTGTGTCGTCCTTTTCAAAAGAATTAAAAAGTCCGGCCAAATTTAAAGTTAAAAAAATTTCGGTTTGGAATAGATGACGGAAGAACAAAATTTCATGTTAGTGATTAAATCAGTCGTGTTATAAATTTTGCTCAGTCTATGCTCAAAACAAAACTATCAGGAGATGACTACACTTTTGTGTTTTTAGAAACACAATTCTAAAACAATAATGTTTAATACACATTGTTCTGTTCACCATGCAAGACGGATGGCGAAAGCTATTTATAGCATAAAGATATTTTTATTCCGAGAAGAATTTAAATTGACAAAACAAGAAGAAAGTGATTTGCGACAAATATGTATCTTTATAATAACTATATATGTATATAGAAGCTTGGTTTTCGTCTACTTCTGCAATTATGACGCCCTATAGTTATTTCATGTTATTACAGCTAATATGTATACAATTTTAAAATCATTGACAAGTATATAGCGCAGGTTGCTCTAAAAAATGACTAAATCATTTATGGTGTCTTAATCCCGAAAATGCAGAATATTCTTTGCTTATTAAATGTTCTCAATGACGCAGCGGAAAGAGGTGTTAAGCTGACAGAGGATTATAATTCGATTCTTACGAAATATGAGCATCAGAAACAGTATACATATTTTACAAGCTGTACAAGATTACAGCCTAAAAAGTGAATTATTTAACACAGTTTAAACATTTAATATAATTTTCTACATACTATATATAAATGAGGGCAAAACGAAGTATATGTTATCGACAAGTAGGGATATGCGGCGTATTGGATCTCAGATTACGGCCGATAACTATAGTTTCGATGCAGTCAAGGAAATATGGAAGGAATCAGACCGAAATCCGTTAATCTTGTTGTTAACAGCCAGTTAAGTAAGTAAAGTAAGTACATTTATATACATTGTCTAAACATAAAGGCTCATAAAGGCTTTATTTTGAAAATGCTTAAAAAAAAAAGCTACTGAATATTTTCTCAAATTTCTTTTTTTATTTGAAAGTACAATCCTTCCGGTTAATAATGGGAAATAATTTCATTCAAATGGCTGCCTCGGCTGGCCATGCAGTAGTCTACACGATCGGTCCAATTTTTAAGCACATTATCGATTGTGTGCAGCTGTATTTCACCAATGGCTTCACGAATATTGTCCTTTAAAGCGTCAATTGTCTCTGGCTTGTCGGCTTAACACTTATCTTCATGGCCCGATAACGATCGCCATTGACTGTAACGGCCACTCCTTGCTCATTTTCGAAGAAAAATGGCCCAATTATGCCTCTGAAAATGTTCAATTGTTGAGAACGACGGTGAATTGATGTTGATGGCGCTTCACGCACACTTTCTGCCACAGCATCAATATTCTCGGGTGTACGCACTGTTTTTGGCTTTTCACGCTTTGGTTTATCGATGAGGATGCCAGTTTCTTTCACTTTTTTCACAAGATAACGAACAAAATCCGTACGCAATTTTCGCACACATTCTGCAACATTACCATGATTTTCAAAGTAATGTCGCAATATTTCCCAGCGTTGTTCAAGCGCATACACAATCATATTCGTTCAGCGGAAGGATAAAACTAATTATCTGTCAAATCAGACATGAGCTAAGTGTCACCATTCACGAAATAAGCACTAGTTGAAAAAAAAACGTTAGATTGCGGACCCGATATTTTTAATTAAAATATAAACATTTAAACAAATATTTCAATGAGGTGTACGCTTATAAAATCTTGGAATATGACTACCTTATTTATTTCTTTCCAATTTATTTTCTCAACATTGGAAATTAGAGAAATGTTGTCAAGGTAAAAAATGTTTAAAACTTTACAGGAAACATCTGCCTCAAAGCGAATTCTTAGCAGGTGAGATTAGTATTACAATAAGTACAACAATACAAAAACAACAGGCATTTTTTTGTTGAGATGTGATCATCCTGTCAAAAATAGCTAACTAAAGAATGACGATGGGAAGAAAAATGTTAAAAAAATTTTAAAAAATGATTAAATTAAATGACTTCAATAAATTACTTAATGCCATTTCAGTAAACGTATGCATCCCAACTTAATTCCAATTGAGCTGGGGACAAAAAAATAAAACAACTCGAACTAATAATATGATATATCTACTGAACATCTCAAAGCAGGCGTCTGAATTTTCATTACAGACTTTACTTAGGGTCAATTTTAAGCTCTTCGTTTCTTAAAATTTAATTAAAACCAAGCGTGTGTGAGACATCATGGAAATATGTGAGGAATATTATCCATCAATTTTCCCTAACACTGGTGTATAGCTCAGGCTGAATTTGACAAATGGCATGAGTTATGTAGACTTTAAGGATCACTGGTATTTGTAGCTTATTCGCATATACCTACGACTTACGAAAATTCCCACAAGAAAAAGTCTAATCATATCATGTTACGATAATATTTACATACCGTACCGCTATATGCATTATGGATGGGATTACATGAGAACAGTCAATTTTAAATTTAGAGTCACAATGTTTTCTGTCCTTTACTGTTTTTTTAATACTACAATCTAATACGCTCAAATGAGTTCCCCACATTCGTATTCTTTTAATCGCATTTAAATTACTCTTGCTGCACAAATTTTTCTTATCATTTCCAAATTGAAATATAATTTCCATTCCCTATCGATGAACTACTTTCCATTACTATTAGCAGTCCTTGCGACTTGAATAGTCTCTTTCAGATTCCTGAGTCTTAGAAAGTTTCATTCGAATGCCTAATATTAACATCCATGCTGGTTTGTGTATCAAAAAGTATTTTTTCAGCTCTTCTTGTATTAAAATTTTAAGTAAAAGCAAGCTCATGTGAGACGCCATAGGATTATTTTATTCGTTTAAAGGATCGATTGATGCCATTTCTCCTAACTTTCTGTCCGATGTCGTTCGGAGTCGACTTTAAACTGTAGGTCCCACCACTTAAGTATAAAAACATTAGCGCACACAGCATAAGTGGTGTGAGAAGCTAGGTCGTAATCCTAACTAAAGGGTTGTAGTGACCAATTATGTTATGTATGTAAATAAAAAATGTATCTCTTTTTTTAAATTTTCGGTTAAATAGTGGGAGGTCTGTGTTTGTTTGTAGTGCTAGAAGGGAAAAAATTAAGTTGATATTAATTTTATAAATTCAGTTTATTATAACTTTCAAAAGGGGAGATTTATAGTTTTATTTTCAGCATCTTTTTAAAGCCCATTATCCGTTGCTTTGCCTTTTGACCTTTCAGGCGCTTGTTTAAATTTCGGATACGGAAATGCATCCTACCTTTAAAAAACAATTTTTTTGCATCTTCTGGCAACTCGATCAACTGGCTTCTCTCGATCAGGAGCTTTTTAAGGTTACGAGAATGTGATATATTATTTCCGTTAATGTTATAAAATATAAATTCTAGTCTTTTAAGCTTTGAAACAAATTGTTTTGTCGGCTTTTTCAAGTAACCTTTTGACACCTGATCAACCCACGTATATGAATCTTGATGACATTCATATTCTACAAGATTAAGCTTTCGAAGCATATAACCAACTATGTATTCTAAAGCATCCTCTTGTAGAATACCAATGTCATCTAGATCCGATTCGTCTAGGTCTAGATGCTCTTCTACTGGTTCTGGCTCTTTATTAATATCGTCGCATACTAATATGACTCCGATGTCTGGCAAGGTGCTCCAATCTAAGATGTCTTCATTGCCATTAGAAAGCCAATCTGTGGGCTCGTTTTCAACGTTTCCCTTACCATTAAGGTACTCGGTATTCCGTGCTGTAATTTTAAATATATATGTATATACATATATAATTTGAATTATAAAAAATAATAATAAACTTTATCGACTAACAAACATACCTAGGATGTATTTCCGAAGTCTGTATTTGAAGTCTTGAGGAGAAGGGTGATCATTCAACCCCCCTTTGCTCCGCATGGCACAAACAAATGTTCCATAACATCCTGGTTCAGCCGGTTGGTAATTATGTAAGTCATGTTGTACTTTTCGACATACTTAAAAAGCATCTCTAAAGCTGTATTCGTCATTACTATACCTCTCTGGAATTATCCTAAGGATTTATGTTACGGAATTATTGGGATCGACATTGCCTGTGTCATACGAGACAAGGTATCCCGTTGCCGCTCATAAGAAATTCCGTAGGGTTCCTACACAAATTGATATGAAATATATTCACTATTTATAAATATTTTAAAAAAATTACCTTTCCAGGGTATGCGAAGGTACTCAATTTGGAGTTGAGGACGTCGAACCAGTCATTCACTAACTGAATAAAGTCTGCAGTCTACATAGCTTCATAAATCTCCATTCCTAGAGAGTAGCACCGTCTAATAGCATTAGGTGTGGTGTTTGAAAACAGCTGAGCAGCTAATTTTACTTTTTGCCTTCCTAAAATTATAAAGTTTTTAATGCAGTCATGTATTTTATATCAATAAAAAGTCTTCAGAATTACATGCCCCTTTAACGGAAATATGTTCTTCATTTAATTTAAAAGCAATCGACAAATCCGACTTCGGCGTTGGTCCAAGTAAGTCCGATATTGTGCGTGGACTAAGGATGGAAAATTAATCCGGTATCCAAAAAATGGTTACGGATTAACTTCAACAAATGAGGCGCGTCAAAAAATGTGAAAATTTTTCGTCCAGGTTAGTTGGGCTCGAAAACCATGGTTTATCTTCCGAAAAGTAAATATATAACAAATTAATTAAATTTTGTAATACAGTGAACTCGCGATAAGGTGAACTAATTTTTACCAAGGCAGTTCACATTTTCGAGTTTGTTCACTTTATCGAAATTTAAAACAAAAAATTACCCTATTTATTATGAAAAATTATATTTTAATAAGTACAAATTGCTAAACACTATTTTAAATTAATTTTTAATAACAAAAATTAAATGCAATATACATAATACAAAAAAAAATATAACATAAAAGATACAAAAAATCCGTATTAATTAACAAAAAAATAAATTAAAACTAATAGGAACATTTTTTCCGTTGGATAATTAAGTTAAATAAAGTTTAAAGGAAAAAATCAGTAATTTTTTTTTTTGGGAAGTTTTTTGTTTAGCCATTTTTAATAGAGCTATTTATTTAAGGTTTCTCAGCATACAGGTCAACGAATACATAAACGAGTACAATGAAAAATAAGTTCAAGCATAAGTAAACAAACAAATAAACTGTAGTTCGGGGATTTCCAATTTAAAAACAGATTAAAAAGACAAAATTTAAAAAAGTGTTCACGTTTTAGAGCTTTCAGATTTTGTTCACGTTTTATAATACTAGCTGCCTTCCAAAATGTATCAATACAAAGTCTGTATGCAGTTCTACTACTGTATATAAACTATGGGCCTGTTCGTAAATGCATCATTGCGCTGCATGTCATGAGCATTGTGTTCATAAATGCAAACCTTGGCAGCACTGCAGCTGTCACATGTTCGTATATGCAACATTAAATCATATTATGCGCAAATAAACACTAATCATAAAAGTGGCTGATGCATTGAATGAGTGGGAGAGAGAGAATGAGAGTTTTAACAGAAAGTTTCTTTTTTCTTTCTTAAATGTCTTCTTTTTTGTGCATTTAACAACATTTTGTCATTTGTTTTATCGTCCAGTTCAAAAATCAAATTTATTAATAATTTTTCCATTTCTGCGGTGTTTGTTCGTTCGTAAATGCAAACAAATAAATCAGCAAAAAGAAGCATCTGCAACATGTGATTGGCAAAAAAAATATAAATAATCATATTTGCAGCACAATGTTGCATTTACGAACAGGCCCTATGTAGATATGCAAAGTAACCAAACAATGCATCAACTATTAATCCGATGCCTGATTGCTTTTTGACTGCGTTAAAAACACACTTGACGATGTTTTGAAATAGAATACATTGTATATATTTTGTACAGCGGCATTATGAAACACGATACTTTGTTCAAACACAAAGCAACTAACATTTTGGAAGGCAGCCACTCTGTGGAAAAATAAATTTGTTCACGTTTCTGAGACGTTCACACTTTCGAGTGTTCACGTTTTCGCGAGTTCACTGTAATATAATTTAGTAATACTATAATACTAAAAAATTAATGAATGAATGTTTTAAATAATGTAATGTGGTAAATGCAAATTAAATGAATGAATGTGTGAAATAATGTAATGTGGTAAATGCAAATTAAATTAATGAAAGTAAACGCAAACAAAGACACTTATATACCCTTAATGCAAATTAAATTAATGAAAGCAAACGCAAAGATACTTATATACTGAACTCAAAAAGAAATTCTGATAAACAAATTTCTATTTACCGAAACATATTTTACGGGAAACATATACCGATGTCCTCAGCGATGTAAAGGAGATCCTCAATAACGGAATAATTGTTGTAGTGGTGTATTTGGTGTGGTGTAAATATTTAACTTACCTGAAGTTGCACCAAGTTCTCTCAACAACTTGCGAATAGTGGGACCCATGTCACACACCATTCCGACAACTGGATAACCTGCAGTGCTAAGTTTTGAAATTAAATCGTATACTATTTCTTTTGATATTTTGCAGTCAAAATCATAGTATACAGGGGAGTCATACTCGTAGGTTTCCTCTACCTTCATTTTATCGAAGGCCAATATACATATTTTATCATTCAGCGGCATATCAGTCGTATGCCGCATGAATTCTGTTGAAGTGGACAGAACCCCTTCTTGCACACTGACTCTTTCACACCAGCGTTGTAATGTTTTAATATGAGGTAGAGGAAACCCTTTATGATACAAATGCTTGTATGCTCTCGGTCCAGAGGCATGTAAGCAAATGGCATTTGATATGTCTCTCCACTTCCAATGCAAATTACCTGTACTCATTAATTTCCTGATCTGGCCGTCAGTAAAAATCTTCTTCATGGGCGAGTTGGAATTTAAGCTCCTTATTTTCTAACTCCAATTCCTTAATTTTGTTTCGGTAATAATTAATGTCGTCGTAACAAATTGATGAACTAAGCAATATACATATACAATAAATAGAGATGGTAAAAATAACTTAAATAATAACAATAATAGAAATTTTATGTTGTTAATGTATATACTACCAAAGAAAATAAAGTATAAAGAATGTGCATCTTAACATATTTTGGAATATTTTTCAAAAATATTTCATGACGCGGGGGGAAAAAGATAGGAGGGAAGTAAACAGAAACGAAGAGCGTAACAATGCGTTGCTCTCATTCTTTGCTCTCATCGCGATGAGATCAAAGACTATAAATATATGAAGATGTTGCACTGCCAGTGCCAAATTTGTCGATGGCAGTACGGCTACTGCCACTTATTGTACTCAGAGAATTTATTATACTCAGAGAACGTATTGTTCTCTTCTCTAATTTATTCTCATATGCGTGTATACGTGTGTGCTTGTACATTGGCAAATAAAATAATAAACAAACTGAAAGATGTCTTGTTTTCACAAAATGTATGTGCAAATAGCCTGTGGAAAATAATATTACCGTTTGTTTTATTGTAGGGTAAGAATATGTGTTTTATTGTTGTAGAAATGAAACTATATCGATTCGCACCGAAATAAAAAATCCACATTTTGTGTGGACATTTGAAACTGAAAAACTGAAAAATTGTTTTATAAAAAGTGTGAATTTAAAAATTGTAGTGCATGCTCAAACAAAACGTTTAATAAATATAATATATAATTAAAATCATAAATCATATTTTTAGAAGATATTGATAGGACTGGAAATATATCAGAAAGTACACATACCCCTGATATAGATGTCGCAGATATATACGATTAAAATAAAGAATATTTTAATGAAGGCACCGATTGTTTTACGTCCAACAATGTGCCAATTGAATTAACATCAAGTCGATATTTTGTTGGTTACATAGCTCAACGAATATCTTGCGTTAAATGTCCTGTGGATATAATCAAACCAGCGCAAATTTTGTCATATCCTTCAGAAATGTTCGTTTATGCAAAAAATTATATAAAAGATTCCGACTTTGGAAGTGTGTGCGCTCCATCTGATTTATTTTTTGAAGTTTGCAAAATTCATATAAGTCTTCGAAAAAATTTTTTTAGAAAATAAATCTATAAAAAACAAAAAAACATTTGTAGTTGGCAAAAAAAATACAAAAAATTCACAAAAAATACAATTTATTCCTTGGTTTGATGAAAATAACGAATGTTATAAACACAGAATGGAGATGCTTAATTTACTAATTGTTGTTTTACTACGGAAGCATTCCACATGGGAAACATACAAATTCAAATTATCCAGTATGGAAAAAGTTAAAATTTTGAACCATTAAAATGATAAATAAATTTAATAAATACTAAACAAAAAAAGCATTCGTTTTATTACAACTTCATTCTATACAAAAATAGACACATATGGTAAATACATACATACATAATTGAATAGTAATATATAATTCGGTGCGAATCGATATAATTTCATTTCTACAACAATAAAACACATATTCTTACCCTACAATAAAATAAACGGTAATATTTGTTTTCCACAGGCTATTTGCACATACATTTTGTGAAAACAAGGCATCTTTCAGTTTGTTTATTATTTTATATGGCAATGTATGTATACATACATGCACACACGTATACACGCATATGAGAATAAATTGCTTAGAGAAAATAACAATACGTTCTCTAAGTATAATAAGTTCTCTGAGTACAATAAGTGTACTGAGTCTTTTTTGTTTTCTTTCTCTCAGTTAACATGAGAGTGAGAACGACGATTCAGCTTTCATAAGAAAGAAGCACAAAATTTTGTCAATTTTAAATACACTGTGTGCAACATCTTTACATATTTATAGTCTTTGGTCAAACAATAACAACGATCATACATACATAATCGTACATACGCATATACATACGTACGATGAGAGCAACACATTGTTACGCTCTTCGTTTGTGTTTATTTTTCTCCTGTCTTCCCTCCCTCATCAAGAAATGATTTTTAAAAGAGATTTTGGTGAGAGCGGGTGTTACTGGTACATCCCGCCATAAGAAATTTTACTTCTACATGATGCGCATTCTTTATATCCATATTCTTTGATACTACTTACTCGGTTTGAGTCTGTTGCTCTTGAAACAGGCCAACATTAGCATTTTCCATTTCCATAGGTATCCTACTTGTAAAAATTATATTTATTAATTCATTTAGAGAACATAAAATTTCATGTAAACTTACTCTGTAACTTCTGGGTATTCCTGGGAAGGCTGGTCGAGGTCATACACGTCAGGTAATCTGTGTTATATATAATTAGATATTGTTATATGTTAAAAGTATTTACATATACATACATACCCCGCCAAGACTTCATTCTGTTGATTCTGCATGACAGGTTCAGCATTTGGCATTAATCTATAGTTTAGACCTGCAGTTATAACCTGCGACTGGGAAAAATGGTCAATACACAGGCGGGAGTTCGGTGTTAAAGCCATTCCGCATATGGAGCTCCATTTTTGCCTCCTTTTTTCGCACACTGGTACGCGAAAAGAGGGTCTATTTACTTTGTTTATTATTTTTTTTTTTGCACACTAGACAATTTCTCATTTTGCACTTCTTATTGCACTTATCTATAAACACATAACTAATTTAACGTAAAATTAAAACACATTTAAACAAACACAAATAAAAAACACTTCAAAATTGTTAAATGCAATTAAATATAATATAAAAATATAAATAACTAGCTAAAACCCGGTGTGCTTCGCTACTCCTATCGATATGAAATATAAATATTCAAAATATATTGATATACATTTTTTCTTATGTATATTTTTATTATTTTTAGTCAATAACCTCAACGTAATAAAATAAGAAGTCTGGATTTTAAAATATTTATTTTGTTACTGATACGAGTATTTACAATGTTCCATAATAATTATTTCTTATCTCATTTCGACGATTAGTTGCCATTCTATTGCGGTTTTCTTCACGGCGTTCATCTTGTTCCTCAAGTATCTCAACAGCTCTTAAAGCAGATTGTCGTATTCTTTGATTATCAAGACGTTCGCTTCGTTCATTCAAAGTTTCGGTCGATATTAATGCTGCGGCTCTACGTCGCTGACTCTGAATTCGTGTAATACGTTGATCCGGCGTCTCGGCAGCTCTAGATGTTGATGCTCGTAGTCTCTCTCCTTCTAGGCGTACATCGCGTTGATCCGGCGTCTCATCAGTTCTTGATCTTGATGATTGGGATCGTTTTCTTCTAAGACGTGCATCACGTTGATCAGGTGTCTCAGCAGCTCTAGATGTTGATGCTCGTATCCTCTCTCCTTCTACACGTACATCTCGTTGATCTGGTGTTTCTGCAGCTACTGCTCTTTGCGATCGTATTCTTTCCCTTTTTTAAACGTTCATCACGTTGAACTGGAGTCTCAGCAGCTCTAGACCTTTCAACACTCAGACGAACATCACGTTCTTCGGGAGTTTCGTCAGCCCTTTGTGATTGTAAATTAACTGCATTTTTGGTGCGTTTAGAAAGCGAAGATTTTGGTGGCATTTTTTTGTTTTTAATTTATCACAATATGATCACTCACAAAATAAATGTTTAACTCGTTTAGAATCTGGGATTCAAATAATTTGCGAAAATTATTGTAAGTACTATTTAAGTACTTCCTTTCAATCATTATTAGGCAAATATACCATAACTGGTCAATTTTTTTTATTTTCAAGATAAAAAATTGTGGGCAATTGAAAATACTTAATATTTTTTATTATGATGACCATAAAGGTTTGGTCTGTATATATAACCACATGTATTATTATTTCTTTAAGAAATTATGTATGCTGTAGGTAGTTAATAAATTAAGGCAGTATAGTGTCATCAATGGTTAAGTTACACATGTCCCTCTATGCGTATTTTTACAAACATATAATAAAACAGGTATTGGAATGAACAGGCAATACACATGACTTTAGCTGCAATAGTTTATCAGATATATGATGTTTAGTATTTACTTTCTGTCTAAGAGTTCATATAAAAATAGAGTCCATTTATTTCCCTAACCCGAAAAGGTCATAAGTGTGTCAAAGTGGTTGATGCTAGATTCTAGCTCTAATAGTTTTCCATGTACACGAACTTTTGTATCATATTTATATGGGAGGGTCTCGCTCTTATTGCTAGTCCGGCTATTTTTTCACAAATTATTCATATGGATTTCAGTGTTGACTGTGTACAATTTGCTGAGTTTCCCTAAAATGATTTCCCAGATATAAGAAGTTTTAAATTTAATTCATATGGGAAGTACCACGCCCCCTTTCCTAGTCAGCCCATTTTTGTCTAAAATATTCATATTGATACTAAAGTGGATTCGACAAAATTTTAGGACTCTAACTGTTATATTTTCTTAGATATATTAATTTAATATTTTTATAGAAGGTGACACTCCCATTACAGCAAGTCTCCCCATTTTGTTCATATAGATGTCAAAATTGTCCATACACAATTTGAGGAATCTAGCTGTTGCAGTTTATGAGATATGCGACATTAAATACTTATTGGGTATGTGGGCGTGGCACCTCGCCTACTTGAAATTTTAAAATAAAAAGTAGCCTATAGTTCTTTCCAGACATACAATAAGGTACTGTTAAAATTTCAAGAAAATCGGTCCGGCCGTTTTTAAATATATAGAGTCATATATTCATATAGGATGTGCCACGCCCCTATTGCTAGTCAGTCCATTTTTGTCTAAAATATTCATATTGATACTAAGGTGGCTTCGACAAAATTTTAGGAGTCTAACTGTTATATATTCTTAGATATACTAATTTAATATTTTTTATATGGGAGATGACACAACCACTATAGTCAATGCGCCCATTTTGTTCATATATACGTCAAAGTCGTCCATACAAAATTTAGGGACTCTAGCTGTTGCAGTTTATGAGATATGCAACATTAAATACTTATTTGGTATGTGGGCGTGGCACCTCGCCTACTGAAAATTTTAAAATAAAAAGTAGCCTATAGTTCCTTCCAGACATACAGGAAGGTACTGTTAAAATTTCAAGAAAATCGGTTTAGCCGTCTATAGACTTCAAACCCACAAACAAATAAACACACATTCATTTTTATATACATATATAGATTATAATTATTTTAAATTAATTTTTAGAAATACTGAAATTCTAAACTTACCTGGTAATTAGAAAACACGTAAATGATTTTAAAAGAAAAAGAAGAAAAATATACAAACTTCTGACACAATAAGAAAAAACGAAATTGATTATCAAAACAAAATACACAAAAAACAAAAAGTTTTTGATATTGCTATATGCATCAGCTGATACAATATTAAAGTCGAATCTGTTACAATTGCTAAATTTTAAATAATATTTTTATACAATATTGCTTCTAAGGAATTTAGTTAAGTTTTAAAGGATTCTGTTTTAAGAAATTTAGTATAATTTCATTTAACTAATACTGTCTCTAAATTAGCTGAAGTACATATGTGATAACACTAACATTTCTTAATAAATGTAGTCAATGCTGAAAATTAAAAGCTACTATCTCTTATTTTAATTTCTGATATATTTTTTTCTAAATCGAGAAGTTTTATATCATTTTCAGGAAAAAATTGTTTAAGGCTTAAACAACCTCTCCCAGTGTTGTCAGAAGCTCTTGACGTTTTGGGCATGAAAATTTAGTGTGATGTTCGTTAGACACATTTTTTAGTGCCTTGGCTTCTTAAGACGTTGCAAGAAATACTTTTTATCTGATCTTCTTCCTGTTTACATCACTTATATCCGACTGAGAATAGAATACAACTCTCATGTATGGGCCGGTGTCTCAACGTCTATTTTGAGACTTCTCGATCGTGTACAGGAGAGGGCGAATCGTTAATGACGAATTAGATCATCGTTGCAATGTGGCTTGCTTTTCACTGTTCTATTGTTACTACAACGGATTTTCTCGAGCGAAATAAGGGGACTTGTTACCGAGATGTCGCCGTAGTCTAGTAGGTAGTGTGTTGGCTTATTAGACGTAAAGCCAGGGTTCGAGCCCCAGGCCAGACATCAAAACAAAATACAAAAAGTATTTCTTCGGCGATTTCCTCTCAGCAGATTTCTGGCAAAAACTCTGAGAGTAAAAAAAACCTGCCATGAAAAAGTTTCTCAAAAATTTGTCGTTCGGAGTCGACTTTAAACTGTAGATCCCGCCACTTATGTATAAAATTAACACACACAACATAAGTGGTGTGAGAAACTAGGTCAATAATCCTGACTGAAGGGGTGTAATGACCAATTATGTATGTATGTTACCGAGAATCATGCAACACTCGCCTTTCTCGACGAGCACCTCCGTTAGGGGCCGATTGGCCATGGGTTCGCACAATGCATTACAGACAAAATTTGTTCTTCAGTCGGACTATTTGTTTGTGGAACTTCCTTCCTGCGGAGGTCTTTCCTGTCACTTATTGTATAAAAGGTTTCAAATCTAGTGTCCACAAGCACTACTCCCTCTTTCCTCCTCTATGTTATGGGAAATATTTTTCTAGTTCCAACACGTTGCACTGCATGAGTAGGGCCCATACCCTGAGTGTTGGTCGTACGAAAAAAAAATAATGGCACTTGCCTTTGGGCTTCCTAGGGTAACATTAGACGCTACATTCGAATCTTTACAAATGGTCTGCAACGGCAAATGGTATGTTAAAATTATTGGTATAGCTATTATTTGCTGGGTAACGTTAGGATATTTGCAGATTTTACCATTTTTCCTTAAATATCTGATCATTTCTTTTTAGGTTTCTTTACTAATTGGCGCTTTTATTTACTTAGGTTATTTAGTATTTTATGCAGTATCATCACAGGAGTACGTAAATAATTTAAAAATATAATCTTTTACGCCTTGTTGTTACTAACCTAAATTTGCAACAATTGCAAAGCAAGTACAAAACTTAAAGAGGCTTTTAACGCACAAAAGTAAGCAAAATTATGTAAATTTTTCATTTAAAAATATCGTCAAAATAAGGGTATATCATCAAATCGTCAATATGATATTTTTGGAGCACAAAATCGTCAAAATGACGATAAATCGTCAAATCTGGCAGCTATGATCACAACACACAAATAGCCTGTTCTCACATACATTTTTATTTATTCCCTTCAATTTTAAATTGTCTAATCAAATTTGGTATTCACACATATATTTATTAAATTTACCTGCAATTTCTATTTTCTGATTTTGTTGTTATTTCATTTGGATATCACCACACTGGACATACACACAGAAAGTTTGAATAAATTTTGTATGATAAATTAAACAAAATTAATGTTTTTATTATGAACTAGCTGTACCCTGCGCGCGTTGCTACGCCTCCAACTAAAACAAATTTGAATAATTTTATTGATTTTGTTCATTTAAAAAAAAATTGACATAAACTTCAAAAATGTAGAGGTTTTCGATTATGAACATTTATTGAAGTGCTGTCTGAAATTGGTAATACCAACTTAGAAACCTTCCCCGGCTCATGCGCAATAACTTTGCTAAAGATCATAACATAATCAAATGCACATTTTACGATTTAATTCATTTTTAGTAATTCTCAGTGGCGCCACCTGTCGGAAATATGTCATACCAACTTATAAACCTTCGTCGGCTCATGCGCAATAACTTTGCTAAAGATCATAACATAATCAAATGCACAGTTTACGATTTAATTCATTTTTAGTCATTTTAAGTGGCTCCACATGTCGGAAATTGGTCATACCAACTTAGAAACCTTCCCCGGCTCATGCGCAACAACTTTGCTAAAGGTCATAACATAATCAAATGCACAGTTTACGTTTTAATTCATTTATAGTTGTGGCAACACTTTAAAGATACTACTTATATGCAACTACTCAGCGTTGTGAAACTCCTTTGTATTTAGCTGTCAAATTTAAATATTAACGAAAAACTATTGTGTAAGTCAGTTCTTAAGAAACATCAGAGAAATAAAGAACAGGTTTTCCCCTAACAATTTCGTGTTTTTATTAAAACGTTATAGCAAGCACTATAATTGGTGACCCCGATAATAAAGTGAATAAATTATAATTAAATTAAATAAAATGGGAGTTAATGATCCCCCACAACAAAATGATCCGGACAAACTACATGAAGCGGAAAGTGGATGCTCCCAATTGGCAGAAAATATTGGCCATGATGTTTCAGTGGAATCTGTTGGAATGCACCGTTTGCCAAAATTTCTACCGGCAGATCCAGAATTGTGGTTTACACAGGTAGATGGACTGCTGCATGTAAATAGAATTACAGCAGATTTATCAAAATATTACACCGTCATAACTGCTTTGGATGCTGAGACTCTAATGCAAATTGCTGATGTGGTCAAGAATCCTCCAGCAACAGGCAAGTACGAAAAATTAAAAAAAGAATTAATTACTCGTTTTGGTATTTCCAAAGAAAAACAACTTTTAAAACTGGTGACTGGATTGGAACTTGGAAATAAAAAACCAAGCCATTTACTGCGGGAGATGAAAGAACTAGCTGGGACTAGTATATCAACCGAGGCATTGACTGCTCTTTGGCTGCAACATATGCCAAGCAATGTCAGATGTATTTTGTCCGCATGCAAAACTGAGGACATTGAAAATTTAGCCGAAATTGCTGACCGAATCTTTGATAATTCCCCTTCACCCCCTTTCGTAATGGCAACTGCTACATCAAGCGACATCGTATCACATTGTGATGCACTTACGTCCCATTCGAAAGGTTCCGCTCTAGAGGCTCGTGTTTTAGCGCTCGAAACGTCTTTAAACCAGATAATACAAAAACTTAGCCAACTATCTATTGAATTTGCAACTACCAACACGCATTTTCAACGGCGTAACACGAGTAAGGAAAGTGACCATGGAAGAGGCAGATCTCACTCTCGCCGACAACAGAAAGTGTGCTATTACCATATTCGATTTGGCCCTGGTTCGAAAAAGTGCAAACAACCATGCGAGTTCAATTCAAATCTCAGTCGTCCACAGGAAAACTAAAACAGCTGTCTTCGGTGAGTGCAACAGACGGCAGCAATCTTAATTCAATTTGCACTCGTGAAAAAAGATTACATATTTTCGATAAACAAAATAATTTAAACTTTCTTGTGGACTCTGGTTCCGTTGTATCTGTAATTCCGAAAACAGTTTTTACCAAGCGAACTACAATATCAGATGATCTCAAGTTGTATGCAGTTAACAATACTACAATTTCAACATATGGTACTAAATTTCTTGAAACTGATCTGGGACTTCGACGTCGTTTTAATTGGATGTTTATAATAGCGGATGTAAAGTCTCCAATAATAGGAGCGGATTTTTTGTCGCACTATGGACTGATTTTAGATTTTAAAGGAAAACAACTGGTCGATTCTATGACATCACTAAAATCTTTAGGCCATATAAAATATTCAAATCAACAAAGTGTATCAACAGTAAATTCTTCATCTAAATTTTACGATCTTATTATAAAATATGTCGAGATTACAAATCCAAATTCCTATCGGCTACCAACATCACTAAACGTCCAACACAGAATTATAACAAATTGCCAACCAATCGCAGAGCCCCAAAGACGCTACTCAGGTGAAAAATTAAAAGCTATCAAAGACGAGTTTGCCAACCTACTACAGCTTGGAGTAGTTCGCCCATCCAGTAGTCCATGGTCTAGTCCTATCCATCTTGTAAAGAAAAAAACAGGTGGATGGAGAGCATGTGGGGATTATCGTAAAATTAATGCAAACACCCAACCAGATCGCTACCCAATTCCACGCATAGACGACATAGCTGGAAAATTATTTAAAAAAACCGTATTTTCAAAAATTGATATTAATAAAGCTTATTACAACATACCTATGCATCCAGATGACATCGTGAAAACTGCTGTTAATACACCGATTGGATTGTTTGAGTTCGTAGTAATGCCTTTTGGCCTAAGAAATGCCACCCAAACTTTCCAAAGATACATGGATTCAATTTTTCGCCACTTTGACTATGTTTATTGCTACCTCGACGATATACTTATATTCTCGGAAAACGAAGACCAACATTACAATCACCTACAAACCGTCTTACAAAAGTTAAAGGACTCAAGCTTATCGATCAACGCTTCAAAATGCGAATTTTGCGTTCCCAATATAGATTTCCTGGGCTACCACCTATCTGCCGAAGGACTGAAACCACCTACAGAAAGAGTTAAAGCCATAGTCAATTATTCTAAGCCGCAAAATATTTTGGAACTTAGGAGATTTTTAGGAATTTTGAATTTTTACAGAAAATTTATTCCTAATGCAGCCAGAATCCAAGCACCACTCAATAGTCTATTTAAAGAATCAAGGAAAAACGATCGTCGAAAAATTGAATGGACTCAGGACCTGGAAAAATCTTTCGAAGCATGCAAAACGTGTTTGGCTAATGAGACACTACTACATTTTTTGGAACCCGATGCACCACTGGCGTTAGTTACAGACGCATCGGATTCAGCTGTGGGCGCTCATTTGGAACAACTTGTTGAAGATCAATGGAGACCAATAGCATTTTTTTCTGCAAAACTAAAACCATCGCAAAAAAATTATAGTACATATGATCGTGAACTTTTGGCAGTCTACTTGGCCATCAAACATTTTAAGCATCTGCTGGATGGTCGTAATTTCGTGGTGCGAACGGATCACAAACCATTAACTTATGCATTCCATCAAAAATTGGATAGAGCATCACCCCGACAGGTACGTCATTTAAATTATATTGGGCAGTATACAACTGAGATAACACACATTTCTGGTATGAAAAACACCGTTGCCGATGCTCTTTCTAGAGTAAATGAAATCAGCATGCCAGAAGCGATAACCTTACAAGAAATTCAACTCCACCAGGAAACCGACACGGAATTACAACAACTTTTGAAAAGTGGCAGATCTTTACGACTTCAAAAAATTTTTTTGGAACCCAACATTCAAATATACTGCGATACATCAACTTCGAAAATCTGCCCATACATACCTTTTTCTTTAAGACGGAAAATTTTCTCCTTGATTCATTCTTTGTCACATCCGGGAAAAAGATCAACATTAAAACAAGTGCGTCAGAAGTACGTATGGCCATCAATGAACAGTGACATAAGTAAATGGGTACGCGAATGTTTAAACTGTCAACGGTCAAAAGTCGACAAACATACACATTTAGCACCTAAGCAGTTTAAAGAAGTTGACCAGCGTTTTGACCATGTTCACATCGACATCATAGTTCTTCCCGAATGTATGGGTTACAGATACTGTTTGACAATGATTGACCGATTTTCACGTTGGCCAGAAATTGTTCCATTAAAGGAAATGTCAGCAGAAACAGTGGCCAACAAATTTTTTGGCTGTTGGATTTCCAGATATGGTTCACCCAAAACAATAACTACCGACCAGGGAACCCAATTCGAGTCCGCAATGTTTTCATCACTTTCACGTTTGATTGGAGCACAACGCATACGCACAACACCTTACCACCCCTCGTCAAATGGTATGATCGAGAGGTGGCATCGATCTTTAAAAGCAGCTCTCATGTGTAATATTGAAACACCATGGATCAACATTTTACCAACTGTACTACTCGGTTTAAGAACATGTTTTAAAGAAGACTTAAAAACCTCTGCAGCTGAAATGTTGTTTGGCACCACAATTCGGATTCCAGGTGAATATTTTACAAATAGTGAAGAAACCCCAGACAGAATTTATTTCTTGGATAAAATTCGTGAATACATGCGTCAGATTCGTCCAGCCCCAGTTAATCATCATACAAGCAGTAAAAAATTATTCGTTCACAAGGACTTGATGTCATGTTCACATGTTTTTGTCAGATCAGATCATGTTAAAAAACCATTGGAAGCTCCTTATACAGGACCTTTTGAAGTCTTGGAGAGAATTTCTGACCGAGTATTTTCAATTAAGATCAATGACAAGCCACATAACATTTCTATCCAAAGATTGAAACCCGCGTTTATACCCAGAGATCCTGATATCGTTCCAGTACCTTTGAGAACCTATAGCAGAAGGAAAACAGTTTCATTTGCAGATACTCCATCTCGCCCTTCTTTGGGAGGGGAGTAGCTGTGGCAACACTTTAAAGATACTACTTATATGCAACTACTCAGCGTTGTGAAACTCCTTTGTATTTAGCTGTCAAATTTAAATATTAACGAAAAACTATTGTGTAAGTCAGTTCTTAAGAAACATCAGAGAAATAAAGAACAGGTTTTCCCCTAACAATTTCGTGTTTTTATTAAAACGTTATAGCAAGCACTATATAGTAATTCTCAGTGGCGCCACCTGTCGGGAATTGGTCATACCAACCTAGAAACCTTCCCCGGCTCATGCGCAACAACTTTGCTAAAGATCATAACATAATCAAATGCACAGTTTACGATTTAATTCATTTTTAGTAATTTTCAGTGGCGCCACCTGTCGGAAATTGGTCATACCAACCTAGAAACCTTCCCCGGCACATTGGCAACAACTTTGCTAAAGATCATAACATGATCAAATGCATAGTTTACGATTCTATAAGGTACATACAAACACACATTCATTTTTATATATATAGAAGATAAAATGAAAATATCTTCAAAAACAAAATTATTCTCTACCTACGTATCATAAAGCAACCGTTATACGAATCGTAAACATTTACGCTGCCTATCTATTAAATGAAATGTTCGTATGCAAAAAATAAAAATTTGATGGAAGAATTTTTGCTCACATATACATAAGTGAAAAACATTTTCCTAATAAAGGGTGATTTATGTATTGAAAATGGAAAAAAATACAAAAAATAAACCGAATTTGCTATAAGTGAAAGATTATTGATTATTAAGATTTTTGTTTGCCACTTCCGTTCGCAATTTCATCGTAACTAGAGCGTGTTTAACCTCCCAACTATTAGCAAACTATTTTCAGCATTTTGGCCGGTATTTCACCAATATCATCTGGGCTGAAATGGTTTACTTGTTCTTGTACATGAGAGACTTAACATATTCCCGCAAAGATATCCCAATGGAGTCGAATTCTATGGTAACCAACAGATTTCTACATAGAGGAAGATCAATTTAACAGATCCATAGATTCATACCGTGTTACATGTAGCATATAACAACGTCTTGTTGAAACTATATGACAATATTTCCACACAAAAAATTCAATAATTATCGCTTAGTATGTTGCTCCATTGACTGTAACATTACTATTTATGTCATTCTTGTAAAACTTTGATCGAATAATGTCGCCGACCTACAAACATCAAAAAACACTGCCCCTTTCACGGCACATTAGCACCCTTTAACTTTCTCTGGGATTTTCTTATCGCCAAATTCGGAAATTCTATGTAATTTAAAAATTAACTTCGCCGTTAAAGATAATTTTTCGATTAATCGATTTTCCGAAGGCCCAATCACGAAAGCAACGGCGTCGTGGTTCGCCACCTTGCTGCCAATCTTGTAGTAGATGTTAATAGTTAGTTTTCATATCAAAATCTTATAAGTAGTCGAATAATTCAAATCCAATTGTTTATAACAACCGCAAATTAAAAAACCGACTTCTCTTCAATAATGATTCATATTTAATAATGAATAACTACGGTAGATGGATTATAACAGCTATAAAATGCACATAATTTACGAAACATACTTCTAACTCAACGCGAAATTATTTTAAATCAACCTAATTAAGAGTGCTAGGAACTTTCATTTGCTGTTCGAAATGATTTTGAGGTTGACAACATTTTTTTGGGGACAAACGCTGTATACACATTTCATAATAAAGTTATTGCAATCCCTTGAATGGACAATTTAATGTATGCAGACAATGCAATATGTGCTCATGCTTGGAGAAAAAAATCTTTTAAGCCTTGGCAAAACGTCTAGCTTGGGAAATTTTTATGGAGTTAAATTACCAACATTGTCAAGTGATACGTTAGAAAGATTTGATTGAAAAAAGCAAACACTTTTGACCTTTAAAGTATATCGTGTGATCTTAATCTACCAACAACTTTTAAGCAAAATTACACCAAAAAATGTTTAAAAACTCTTATGCTTTCAAGCAACATTTTAATTGCATTTGGACTCTGAATATTATTTACTAAATAACAAAAGATTCAAACTTAAATAACACTTATCATACGGAAACGCGGTTGTTCGATCGATTAGGCAGATTGAAATTACTTTGGGGCCATGAGTACCTGTAACTGAACAAATTGTTGAGAAGCACCAAATTTCTGACGACTCGTCAGAAGGAGGATACTAAAAATAGAAGAAACAACACTCTAACATAAAAATGTTTTCTAAAGTGGAAAAAAGCTATGAATTCGCTTTTTGTCAAGACCGAAAACTGAAAGAAAAGCCTTGAAATTAAAGTTTATTTTAGTAGTACAATTTGTTACATTTAGATTTTAAGATCTCTGTTGTGAGCATACCAACTTTTTAGTGGTGCCTTCCGCAATTTATGTGCCCACGCTATACACCTTCAAAAAAATGTGTTGAATGATTGCGGCTGAACGTGCCGGAACTAGTTCGAATGTTAAGCAATTTGTAAAGCGCTACACATCGTATATTGATCGACAAGTTGGCAAGAACTATTGTTAATTTATAGCAGCGTTTAAGTGATGGACTTAAAATTTAAAATGAAAATGTTGATCAATCAAGATAATATTGTTGTCCTGTTGTTGATAATGTTCTATCACCATTTCACACATCCACTATTGCGATCAATGAAGTTAACGTCTTCATTACGTACTTCATTCGACAGATTTCGCCCTCTAGTATAACTTTTTATTTCCAAGCTAGCGATAATCTATCGGTGGTAAAAAAAATCAGTTTGCAGTTGATAACTGTTTTAAATAACGAAGCTACAGAATATCGTTAATCACATTAAGAAATAATCAAAATTTTTTCCAAATATGGTTTAAGGTTTTTGTTACCTTGGCTAATTTTGGAACCACCCTCGCCCATACATACCTTTAAAATCATCGTTTTAATAATAATTTACTTATTATTGCCCTCATATTGTCTTTGTTTTGTTTTCCTTTTCTATACGACTGTTATTGAAAAAATTATCCAAAATATTGTGATTATTAATAAACCGTATTATAATGCTGGTCATTACAACCCTTCAGTCAGGATTTCGACCTAGCTTCTCACACCACTTATGTTGTGTGTGTTAATTTTATACATGAATGGCGGGACCTACAGTTTAAAGTCGACTCTGAACGACAGATTTTTGAGAAGCTCTACATGGCAATTTTATTTACTCTCAGAGTTTACCTACTAGACTACGGCGACTACTACCATACAACCATGCATGCAACAGAATATATTCGTATATTTGTAAAACAAAATAAAGTACAGATGAACATACTTACAGTCATGGACAAAACTCTACATACCCTACTCTAAAATATTTCTTCGAAACCTAATAATTTTATAAAGAGCTAATGCAGATTTTCTTCAAATTCAATAACAAAAAAAAAAGAAAACATTCAAAAATACCACGAGAAGAAATATTATAAAATAAAAACCAAAAAAATGACAAAAATGTACATACAGATTACGGAATCTACAAGTGGCTTTCTGCTTGATCTTCTGCTACGATAACCGTTTTCATTTAATGATCTTAGATATAACTGACGAAGTCGCCGTAGTCTAGTACACTGAACCAAAAATTTCCGTAAATACTGTAAAAAGGGGTGTAGAATTGAAGAAATTTCGTTATATATCAGCTAACAAAAATGTGTATTCATATCTACGTCTTTTTTAGTAAAAATTTACAAATTTACTAAATTATTCGTATTGAAAAAATATCTTCATATTTCTTCAATATAAATAAAGTTTTTTTTTATTAAATTCAACTAAATTTCGTCATATTTACATCTTTCAAAATAACGGAAGCATTTTATTCATATTGAAGAAATTTCTTTAAAATATTGAAGAAATTTCTTTAATATGAATAAATGAAGAAATTTCTTCAATATGAATAAAATGCTTCCGTTATTTTGAAGGATGTAAATTTGACGAAATTTAGTTGAATTTAATAAAAAACTTTATTTATATTGAAGAAATTTTATTTGAATTTACTAATAATTTTTATTTATATTAGAGAATTTTTATTTAATTTTATTAATATTTTTCGTTAATAATATAATTATTATATATGCATACATACATATGCTCTTTTAGTAAAAAATAGTTAAATATATATAATAAAAAACGTAAGTTTACAATTAAAAAAAATTATTTCAAACTTGAAATTAATGTATTAATTTGTAATTTACGTATGGGCTCTGATTTTGGATACATGTGCATGAAATCCATATTGACTTCCTTAAAACACAGTTACATAAATTAAAAATTGTCATTCAAAATACTAATTTCCTAACTAAAAAACAGAAATCTTTTTGATTTTATTTTGAAATAACATACAACCAACTTAAAACCAAGTGGTTTTTTATATTGTGGCCATTTGTCTATTATGTTCGAAGTGTGTTTCGCACTTGCTACTTCAGATAGCCGGTAGTTTTTGGTAGCTGCCCAATGGTTTTCAATTTTCTCCCAAGTGCAGTTGTCGAGAAGGATCCTCAGTGTTTTCTTCAGGAGGATCTAATTAGACATAACAAATTATATCCCTTAATATTTTAAATATGTTTGTACAGCTCTTACCTAAATTTATAGCCCTTTTCTGCTCCACAACCGAATGCAAAATTAAAGCATTTATTGAAAAAAATAATTTTTTACACTTATAACACTTCATATTTTGTTAAATTAATAAAAAAAATCTCACTTTATATTAACACTTTTTTAACTAAAACCACAACTTTTTAATATATACACTTTCGTAGCAGATATGAAACTCAAATTCTGACGAAATTTTTTTTAAAACTTCAAAAATAAATGAAACCAACATTCGGAGAATAATTTTTCCAACGCCTACTTCGTTTTTTTTTTTACATACATACATAATTGGTCCTTACAACCCTTCAGTCAGGATTACGACCTAGCTTCTCACACCACTTATGTTGTGTGCGTTAATTTTTATACATGAGTGGCGGGACCTACAGTTTAAAGTCGACTCCGAACGACATTTTTTTGAGAAGCTTTTCATGGCAATTTTAATGCTCTCAGAGTTTTTGCCAGAAATCTGTTGAGAGGAAGTCGCCGAAGAAATATTTTCATAATTTCGTTTTGATGTCTGACCTGAGATTCGATCTCGGGCCTTCAGTCCAATAAGCCAACACACTACCTACTAGACTACAGCGACTTTTTTTAATTTCAGAAATAAAAGAGTTGAATTAACGAAATTGACGAAATTTCCTTAATTTTACAGTACCATAATAAATTAAACGAATTTTCTTCAATGCTACTAAATTTTTTTAAAATTAACAAGAAATAATTATTCAGCATGATTAAAAAATAACTAAAGTTTTTTGTTATTTTTATTCTAGTAGATTTATTTATTTTTGGTAAGTTTTAGTTAATTTTACAAAACATTTATTATTTTTAACAAAATTTTATTCAAATCAACAGGTTCTACTTAAATAAATTTTAAATAAAAATCTTGTTTCGTTAATTTAAATAAAAATTTTTATTTTTAATAAAATGTATGTAGATTTCAAGAAAACTTATGTAGACTTGAATAAAAAATATATAGAGATGAATATATTTGTCGTTGAAGGTTTACTAAACTTTTTAGTTAATATTACCCACGATATTTTTTTCAGTGTAGGTAGTGTGTTGGCTTATTAGGCGTAAAGCCCGGGTTCGTATCCCAGGTCAGGCATCAAAACGAAATATGAAAAAAAATATTTCTTCGGCGATTTCCTCTCAGCAGATTTCTGGCAAAAACTGTGAGAGTAAATAAACCTGCCATGAAAAAGTTTCTCAAAAATCTCGTTCGGAGTCGACGTTAAACTGTAGGTCCCGCCATTCCCGTATAAAATTAACGCACACAACATGAGTGGTGTGAGAAGCTAGGCCGTAATCCTGACTGAAGGGTTGTAATGCCCAATTATGTATGTATGTAGATATTACTGATATTTCGGCAATGACTTCAACTAACTTTGGGATTTCTGTTCTACGCTTCCCCCGCCCTTCCTGAAGAATAAATCTGACGTTTCTACTAAAAACGTTCCTTTGACCTCTTTTGTAAGTTTGTTTTCGACGTCACGTACCATTGTTATTTTAATTTCTCATATTAGTTTAGACCAGCGTTGAAATTTGCAAATTTTTCAATTTTCATTTGTTTCAAAAAATTGAACAATCAAAACATGAATTATTTACTGCCGGGCGAAAACCAACAGGGGAAGTAACAGATACACCAGACTCCGGTATTTTCTTTTCAAATTTTGGCACTTTCGTAGAAAACAAGTTTTTCTTTGTAAAATAAGTTTTTCTCCAGAAAAATATAAAAAAATATTACTGGCAACGTTGGTTTAGACTGTCGACCAATTTAAATTCATTTTAAATACTCCTTTTTATTCATTATTTCCTCAATAAATTCTAAACAGCCCGACACACATCCCCACAGTGTTGTACTACGAAATGCTTAACCAGTCCACGCAAGTTCTTTCGATTGAGCTCTTTATTTTTCTTCTTGTATACTAAAGCATGTCAAATAAGTTATGGAATAATATGTTTTCTTCAGGTGAGTCAAAATATATCATTTTTACTCGTACGGATGTACTTTAGTATGAATGAAAAGCAAATGAAAGTCTCGATCTCAAGAAACGGTTAATCATGTTCAAGCTATAACAATGCTTTTGGGATATGTGTATGCAACAGCTGTGGCAGTTTGGAATTTCCAACAATCGGATTATACTGCTGCTAACGTGAATATATAATTTATCTAGTGAATTCCCCACAGGCTTAATACTCTTGCACAAAGTCCTAGTATGAACTCAATAGAGTATTTAAGAAATCATTTGGAAGAACGATTACGTAGTCGCTAAACCTCAAACCAAAGTCAACTGGAAAATTTGTTCATGAGTGCATGACGGCAAATATCAACAGACAACACTAATAAAAAAAGGTACATTCAATTCCAAATGGACTAAATGGAGTGCTAGACCTTAAGCGATATCCTATATTGGGTACAACTTCTTAATAATTGGGCCTTTGTAATTTAAATTTTACTTTGAGTTCTTTTTAGGGCTACCTATACTTTTAGGGGGCCAAAAATATGGAGTCATCTGAAAGTTTCACTTATTTTTCTATTTTTATAATAAAGCAGAAATAAATTAATAAATTAAATATAAAAAAATCAATTATTTGCACATATATTGCTTAAAATTCATGAATTTTTCTAAAATACATGTATATTGGGGTATCTAGACATTTGCTGCTTTATCTTATGTAAGTTCCGCATACTTTTACCAAGTACTGATACCTAGGGGTCAGTAGTGGCAATTTACTTATATTCTTCATGATATTTAGCTTTATTAAATATTAATACCCAACGTCGTTTTCATTCAAAATCCAAACAATATTTGTCCGGACAAAATTAAATCTTATTGAGAGTTTTCTTTTTCAATTATCATATTTTTGTTTTACTGTGGTTGGTAAAATAAAATAGATATCATTAGATATACAATTATTTTTGTTTAATTTTTTTTTTCAAGCAGGAATTCTTGTATAAAACGGAGCAAAATTACTTTTTCAACTGCAGTTTAATATTTACCACTTTGTATGCTACCACTAACTATGTGGGTAAAAATATTCGAAAATTAAAGAAAAAAATTTTCAACTCTTTGGGTTGTTAAAATGTTAAAACCTTTGGCAATCTGACCACAAAGTAATTTGTTGGTTGTCAGATCTTTTAAAATAAAAAACTAAACTGTGCAGCTTTAGTTAGGTCAACTCCGACTCACATCTGACGAAAGAAATACAGAATAAAGCATACAATTTTTTTTATAAATTTTCTTTATTTTCCCAGAGTATTTTAGCTTATATAAATATGTACATATGATTTAATACAAGTTTGACATCAGGAAAATATAAAAACTTAACAAAATGCATATACAAACACTCTAACATATCTTCTAACATAAATTCTAAATCAAAATTTTTTTTTTTATATTTAAATTTGTTTTTGTAAAGTGATAAAATAGAAAATCGGGTATACATATGAAAAAATATGTATAAAATGTAAAATAAAATGTTTCGAAAAAAAGAAATAACAGTAATGCCGCTTTTTCGATCGTTGAGCAAACTTATAAACGACAAAAACGAATTGAATTACTTGGCGTGGCCAATTTTGGTGAAATTCCAGTATTTTTCTTAATATTATTTGTAGAATTTATTATTATGTCGTGAAGAGATTCTGCTATCATATGATCCATTGTACTCCCCTCAAAGTTTATAGGGTATCCGTATTAGCCTATTACTTACCTACTTACTTAATTGGCCATTAACAACCCGATTAACAGATTTCGGCCTACCGCAACACTTCCTTCCAGGCGCATCTGCTTCTTGCGCGCCTTCGCCTGGTCTTTCCAACGGATAAAAGGTCGTCCTCTTCGCCGACTACCCGTCTCGCCGAAGCATCCTCCTCCATTCGAACGACATAGCCGAGCCAGTGCAGCCGCTAGATATTAATACGCTGCACAACGTCTATGTCGTTGAGGAGCTCATACAGCTCACTGTTGGATCGGATGCTGAAATCATCGCCAACTCGCACTGGACCGAGGATCTTACGTAGAACTTTTCTCTCGAATACTCTCAAGGCTGCTGCATCAGTTCTTAATAGGGTCCATGCTTCCGCGCTATAAAGAAGCACGTTTAGGATGAGCGTCTTGTAGAGTATTAGTTTCGTCGTGCGAGAGAGGTCTCTGCTACTCAATTGCCTATTGAGACCATGTTGGCAAGAGTAATCCTGCGTTTGATCTCCAGACTGACATCATTTTTAGTGGTAGCGGCGGAGCCAAGATAAATAAATTCCTTGACTATATCAAAAGTATAGTTATCGGCCGTAATCTGAAAACCAATACGCCGCACGTCTCCACTTGTCGATAACATATTGTTACGAAAATGGAAATGGTGTTATTAAAATAATAAACAAAAGCTCCAAAAACAACACAATGGACTTGATCATGTATAAAATGATAAACAAAAGCTCCAAAAACAAAATAATGGACTTGTTCACGTGATCAACGAGTAAGTAAAAATATAGCAACAAAAACAATGGACTTGTTTACAAGATCGATGAATAAACAAAAATATAGCAACAACGTCAGTGTATAAAAAAATAGCGGATAGACAAATAAATAAGCAATAACAACTCTGCCTATACGAACTTAAACAAGATACACAAACAACAATGATGATAACAGCTTGTTTACATTTTTGGATATTTCTCGAAGACATTCTCCTTCAAGTGAATTAACGAACGAGTGTGTAAAGAATAATAATAATTAAAGAAATTGTTGTTGGTTAAGTCAAATCGATAAAGGTGGGACACGGAATTGTTCGAATAATAAAGAATTGATTTAAAAATTAAACACATATTTATTTTTATTTTATTATTATCATATCTTTAACGTTTTTAAAAGGGTAAAAACGTAACAATATACTTTGTTTTGCCCTCATTTACAGCCAGACCCATCTTAGTAGACTCCCGTTCAATAGCACTAAAGGCAGCAGTAATATCTCACTTGGTACGCCCTATGATGTCGGTGTCGTCAGCGTACGCAAGCAACTGGACACTTTTTTGAAAAATAGTGCCATTGCGATGAACTCCCGCCTTTCGAAGAACACTCTCCATGACGAAGTTGAAAAGGTCACATTATAAGGGGTCGCCTTGTCTGAAACCTCGCACGGCATCAAAAGGTTCGGAGAGGTCCATTTCTACCTTGACGGAGCTGCAGGAATTGCTCAACATCATTCCGCATACCTTATCACCGAGCTCAGACATTACGGCAAAAACACAATCCCTTACGGGGCTATCGAAGGCTGCCTTATAGTCGACAAAAAGATGGTGTGTGTCGACTTGTTTTTCGTGGGCCTTTTCCATGATTTGGCGTAGTGTGAAGATCTGGTCGATGGTGGACTTGCCAGGTCTGAAGCCGCACTGATAAGGTCCAATCAGTATTTTGACGAGTGGTTTCAGTCGTTCACATAATACGCCTGTAAGAACCTTATATGCGATAGGGAGAAGGCTTATACCCCTGTAGTTTGCGCATATTGTAGGGTCTCCCTTTTTCAGGACAGGACATTGGACACAGGTTCCAATCGTTGGGCATACTTTTCTCTAGTCATATTTTGTAAATAAGCTGGTACATGCGCCCTACCAACTCATTACATCCGGTCTTAAACAATTCAGCGGGGAGGCCATCAGGACCTGCCGCTTTATTGTTTTTAAGACGCATAATCGCGACTTTGACCTCTTCATGGCTAAGCGGCGGAATCTCCCCACCGTCATCATCGATCGGTTCGGAACATCATCTCTAGAGGCGGTATTAGTGTCGTCATCGCCTTGTAGCAGAGTAGAGAAGTGTTTCCTCCACAACCTCAGCAACCCCTGCGGATCTGTAACCAAGTTTCCATTCGCATCTTGGCAGGAAGACGCTCCGGGCTTATAACCTTCGGTTAGACGCTTAACCTTTGGATAAAATTTTCTAGCGTCATTCCTACATCTATGCATCTCGACTTCCTTACGCTCACGCCTTTCCTGCTCCCTTTTCTTGCGTCTGAAAAGGCGTCTCTCTTCCCTTCTCCTCTCTCTGAAGTTCTCGACAATGGCTCGCGTAGCGACACTCCCCATCGTACCATTGATTTCGTTTGGGTGGGAGCTCCAAACCAAGGACTGTTTCCACAGTGGTGCGCAAGGAGTGGGAGATGTTGGCCCACAGTCCACCAATGTCACTGAGATTAGATGGGGAACGACGGAGCTTATCCGAGAGTTGAGCGGAGAACGCCTCAGCTGTCCTTTGTGATATCGCACCTTCTTAACGTCCAGCTTTTGCAATGCACTAGAGCACGCAGACCTCGAAGCGCTAATGCGCAATCGAAACTTGGCTGCGACAAGGTAGTGGTTTGAGTCGATATTTGGACCTCTGAATGTACGCACATCTAGTACACTGGATACATGCCTTCCATCAATCACAATATGATCGATCTGGTTGGATGTTGATCGATCGGGGGACATCCAAGTTGCCTTGTGAATGTCGAGATGCTGAAACTTGGTGCTACATACTACCATGTTACGCGCCGAGGCGAAATCGATCAGCATCATACCATTGGAGGTAGTGTTCGCGTGGAGGCTGAACTGTCCGACAGTGGGGCCAATGATACCTTCCCGCCCGACCTTCGCATTAAAATGGTCCGAGGACGATTTTGGCGTCATGGACCGGGCATAGCGTAGAAGGCATCTTTAACCGCATCGTCCTTTTCTTCCGTCGGGGCGTGAGCACAAATAAAGCTGATGTTGTAGAATTTTGCCCTGATGCGGATTCTTTCGTTCACATGCGTGAACCTTCCCCGCCCGACCTTCGCATTAAAATCTCCGAGGACGATTTTGGCGTCATGAACCGGGCATAGCGTAGAAGGCATCTTTAACCGCATCGTCCTTTCCTTCCGTCGGAGCGTGAGCACAAATTAGGCTGACGTTGTAGAATTTTGCCCTGATGCGGCTTCTTTCGTTCATAGGCGTGAACTCAGAGACAAATTGGCGGAGTCTCTTACTAACCACAAATCGGCATCCGAATTCGTGCCTATCAACATGGCATCTGTAATACACATCGCAAGATGCAAGCCTTTTGCATCCTTGTCCTATCCATCGCATTTCCTGTATGGCAGTGATGTCCATCCTACATTTCATGAGGGCATCCGCCAGCTGGGCGGAAGCGCCTACCCTGTAAAGGGTGGGGACGTTCCAAGTGCCTATTCTTAAATCGTTGTCCTTTAAACGTTTGCCGTGGACGTCAACTTTTGAGGGGATATTTTCAAGGTCTATTGTTGTGGTTTTCATTAAATGAAATTTTTTACGTGGTCTGTTCCAAGCCCTGCGCACAACCCAAATTTAACGTCCAGGGGATTGGACTTCGCTGCACGCATTAGTTAACATCTAGCGGGTGCTAG
This sequence comes from Sarcophaga caerulescens, assembly GCA_927399465.1. Classification (NCBI taxonomy): domain Eukaryota; kingdom Metazoa; phylum Arthropoda; class Insecta; order Diptera; family Sarcophagidae; genus Sarcophaga; species Sarcophaga caerulescens. The sequence continues at coordinate 39,042,322 of OV656867.1, forward strand.
AATGCCATCCAGGAGGGGCCACGAGGAGGCTGCGTGTCAACTTGAATAAAGCAAGACAAGGATCGTCCTGGTGGTCGCCACGTTGACCACAATCAGAAACTATACCTTGTTTGCATGCATTCCATCCCCACCAATTTCCAACAATGTGATCTAATGATATATTCACGACTGTTATCAATAGAACATTCAGTGCCCATTTTGACATGTTGGTAGTAATACATACATACATACAAAATTGGTGATTACTACCCTTTAGTTAACATTATGACCTAGTTTCTCAAACCACTTATGTTCTGTGTTTTAGCAGGATTTACAGTTTAAAGTCGACTTCGAACTGTAATAAATAAAAGAACTAGTTGTTTAGTTCAGTGTTCTAAATAAGATGATTGTTTCTTTATTTAAATTTGGTCTTATATACTAATACATTTCCTAATTCTATGAGTGACTTTCTAAATTCACTCAATAACTTAAACTCTACTCAAAATAATTAAAATAAAATACACTTGAATTAAACATACATCAAAAGTGTTCTGGATGGCACATGTTCTGCATTCCAATCACTTAGGTCAGTTTACACTAGTGACACACTTCAGAAACTGAAAGTATTACCGCACAAACAACACACACAAATATGAACAAATATGCGGTTGGTTCAAAGAAATACTTTGTAATAATTTGGTGCAACCCAATACACAAAATCAGAGTATGCATTTGTACTCTACAATATGCATACACTACACCCTCACCCCAAAAAAAAATCGTACAATTTGTTTTGACATATTGTATGATTTCTTGTTTAAGTGGGAAGTGCATTTTCAAGTGGTATTTTTATTACTATTATGTTAATATAAATTTTGTTTTTGTATATATATAAAAAATATTGTTTACAATTTAGTCATACGTATCATACTGCTTATTATTAAAATTTTTATGCTTATTTATATTTTAAAATTTATATATATTTTCTTTTTCTAGGCATTTTTTTTCTTTTTTTTTTTGCAAAGAAATATCTTGTTACATGTTTTATTACATTTTATTATTGTTGTTTTTTTTTAATAGTTTTCGTACAAATACTTATAATTACTTTTCTTTATATTTTTTCAATAAATTTTTGTGTACAATTTTGGTTTTGTTTTTGATTTTAATAGTTACATTTAAATGTAATCAATGAAAATTACTTCATATGGACCTTGGTATGGCGATTCATTCTTTTTTCTATTTCCAACTTTCAGTAGAACTAAATCTCCTATTTTAATAGCAATGCTATTAGTTTTGTCCAAGGAATCTAAACTTCTATTTTCTTTTACCTTCTGTAGTAATCTTCTAGCATTTTCTAATGAATGTTTCAATCTAACTTTTACTTCATTTGCGTAATTTTCATAATTATATACCGTGTCATCATTCGTCATCTGTTCGCCTGGTAAACTAGGTAATTTTCCAAAAATTAGTTCAAATGGTGAATAGTTAGTGTCTATATGTGGAGTTATATTATATGCAAATGAATAATAAGGTATCCACTCACTCCAATTATCATCATTCACAAAGGATAAAAAGTATTCATTTAAAACCCGATGATTTCTTTCAACAGTACCTAAAGTTTCATGATGATATGGTGTTGAAAATTTCTGTTCTATTCTTAAAAGTACACTAATTTCTTTCATCAGTTCGTTTATAAATTCTGTACCTCTATCAGATTTTAAAATCTTGAATGGTCCATATTTTAGGATAAGGTTCTCTGTCATGCATTTTGCTATTGACTTAGCTTCTTTTGTTTCCATTGGGGGAGCTATTATGTATTTTGATAATTCACATTGCATGATTAATATGTATCGATAATTTCCCGATGGACGTAAGGGTCCAACTATATCGATAACTACAGTACTAAAAGTCTGTGTTGGTGTATCTGTGACTTGTAATGGTTCTTTAGTGTGTTTTATTTGTTTGTTCCTTTGACAAACATCACACGTTGATACATATTTCTTTACCATTTTATACATATTTTTCCATATGTATTTCTGTTTCAATTTTAGTAGTGTTTTACGTACTCCGAAATGTCCTCCGCATGGTGTATTATGATATAACGTTATTAATTCTTGTTTTTGTTCATCATTTACTATTTTCTGAGGATTATTTTACTACGGAAGCATTCCACATGGGAAACATACAAATTCAAATTATCCAGTATGGAAAAAGTTATAATTTTGAACCATTAAAATGATAAATAAATATAATAAATACTAAACAAAAAAGCATTTGTTTTATTACAACTTCATTCTATACAAAAATAGACACATATGGTAAATACATACATACATAATTGAATAGTAATATATAATTCGGTGCGAATCGATATAATTTCATTTCTACAACAATAAAACACATATTCTTACCCTACAATAAAACAAACGGTAATATTTGTTTTCCACAGGCTATTTGCACATACATTTTATGACAACAAAAAATTTTTCGGTTTGTTTATTATTTTATTTGGCAATGTATGTATAGTATACATACATGCACACACGTATACACGCATATGAGAATAAATTGCTTAGAAAAGAGAACAATACGTTCTCTAAGTATAATAACCCAGTGGTAAATAAAACTAAGTACTTAGACAATATGCGATGACGTGAGTATGATATTCTAAGCGAGCGATCTAAGTACTTAGAGTATAATCTGTGCGTAATCGAACATATAATACACACTAATTGCATCTTCGCTTACGATTTAAGCAGGGATTCAGTTGATATTTTTATGTTATGTTTTGTTTTTATTTAAAGAAGAATAATAAAGAACCGTTTGTTTTTTGTTTACATTAAATAAATGAAAAACAAAATTTATGTTTCTTTTCAGTTTAAAGTTGATTTTATCAAGTGTTATAAGTGAAGTGATTTAATAAAAGGTAAATTTAATAAAAATGTAAGGTTTTTCGTATAGAAATTTAAAGCGACTTCATGATGTAATATACGGTAAGTTTATTTTACACTTTCCCATTTAAATACTTACAATTTACTATTTTTCATTCTCAGAAGCTGTAAAGGAAGATGGCTATACTCTTCAAATATTTAAAAAGGAAATGCAGCACTGCTTTAAAATACATAAAAATAGTTTTTTTTCGAAAAAAAATCAAGGGAAAAGAAAAAACAAAATTAAAATTTTTTAAAAATATACAAAAAATTCTACATTTTTAATTTTTTCCCATATAAAGTAATTATTGAATTAGAATTAGTATTGAATTATTTTATTAACGATGTTTAATAGTTCGTATTTATTTAATTTAATTTCTGTATTAATAAAAAATATTTTTCTTTTAATAAAAATTCCTATTTGCTGGTATTTTAACTTACAAATGCAAGTAGGACTGTAATCAACATACAATACTTTCTAATTTGCAAGTCTATATAGGCATCTCATCAACACAGCTTAGAACTCCACTTATTATGTAAGTGAAACGTTAATAGAGACTAATGATATTGTGGCTTACATTCTAAGCGAGAGCATACCGATGTGGCAGCCTGTGACACTTTTATGTTAAATCTAAGTGGGAAACTAAGTGAAAGCATCACCACTGACAGCCACGAAATATCGCTTAGATAAGCGGGTACATAATGGGTATTTTTACCACTGGGAAGTTCTCTGAGTACAATAAGTGTACTGAGTCTTTTTTGTTTTCTTTCTCTCAGTTAACATGAGAGTGAGAACGACGATTTAGCTTTCCCTGTTACCTACCCCCCTCATCATAAAAAAGCACAAAATTTTGTCAATTTTAATTTAAATACACTGTGTGCAACATCTTTACATATTTATAGTCTTTGGTCAAACAATAAAAACGATCATACATACATAATCGTACATACACATATACATACGTACGATGAGAGCAAAACATTGTTACGCTCTTTGTTTGTGTTTATTTTTCTTCTGTCTTCCCTTCCGGGAAGACAGAATTCCGTCCGGGAATTCCCGGTATTTCCCCGGAAATTTTTGTCGGGAAATTTTAAATTAACGTATTCTTGTACACTTTTTTGGAAAAAAAGGTCTGTAGACTAGTAAATAGACTGTTCTGAAGACTAGTAAATAGATTGGTCTGTAGGCAAGTCTACAGACTAATCAATGACTACTCTTTTGACTTGTTTATGGACTAAAATAATTTAAAAAAGTTGTATTGAAAAAAAAAGCAGAAAAATAATTCTTTGTATAAATTGAATTATTTTCTTTATTTCAGAGAATTATAATGAAGCTATTGCCAACATAAGGAAAATAATCAAACTTTCTAAAAAAAAGTCTTTTAAAAAATGCTACTCTTCAAAAATATGTAAAGGAAGAATTCAATAAAGAGTATCATCTAATCCTACATAGATGTACGAACTAGGTGAAACAGCATGGTTGGAATGATACAATCATTTCTAAAAATTAAAAATGCAATAAAAAAGGCTTTAATAGATTTACATTTATCATCATTGTTTGTTGAAGATTATGTCCCACACTTGGAAACATTGGTAAACGTTTTGAACCCCATAAAAGACGCAGTGGAAGCATTAGGCAGGCGTGAAACCAATTTGATAATAGGTGATGTCATTAGTAAATTATCTAAACACTTCACAACAAAATAATATTAATATAACAAAGACAACGTTAAAATCCTATGCAGAGCAAATGTACAAACGCCTATTCCAAGGTACTGAAATAATATCGGCTGAAAGTGATGAAGGTATTTCCGTTGCACAAGTATATCAATGTTTTAAAGAAAAGTTGGAAAACGCCATTAATGGGGCTAAAGAAAAAACAAGAAAACTGAAATTAAAAACAGACAACTTATTTAAAAGAGAGCTTTATTTGAGGCTAGTACAAACAGAACCAAAAATTTAGACATACTTTTAATGCATTGTTAACGCTTAAGCCCACTTCTATAGAAAGCGAATGTATTTTTTCGTTAGCTGGTAAATTTTCAACAAATTTACGAAATAGAATGTCTGATGAGTTATTAAATGCACTAATAATTTTAAAAACTCATTTTTTGAAAACTTAGTTCTTCGAAAATTTTTTATATTTTTATTTTTTAATAATATTTTTAAACAATTCTTAATAGTAACTGATCTCAAAATGTTATCATTAATCTGTTTGTTTCTGTTTATACAGTATGAATTTAGATGTATTGTTTTCTTTTTTTTAATAAAATAACATTTTAATAAAAATCTTAAGCATTTTACTAGTATTGTGAATTTTAAAAGATTTTCCGGGATTCCCGGGAAATCGAATTTTTCATTCCCGTTTCCCGGGAAATGAAAAAGTCCGGTAATTCCCAAACTCTAATCCCGCCGTAAGAAATTTTACTTCTACATAATGCGCATTCTTTATATCCATATTCCATGAACAAGCAATAAATTGTAGTAATTATTGTTGTATCGGTTAAGTGTGAACAGCGGCACATAAGAAAGTGTGGACAATAAAGAGAGTTTAATTAAAATAAGACACATATTTGTTGTTACTTGGTTTGCAATCAACGAACTCATATTTAAACGTTTTTAAATAGGTAAAACCGTAACAATTGGTGTCAGAAGTGGGATTGCAAAATCCAAAAGTGAAAATAAATAACAAATAAAAAGAAATAAATAAATAAAATGAGACTCTCCGCATTAAGAGTGGAACGGCTGAAACGAGAGTTGGCTAAACTAGAACTGGCAACAACGGGCTCGAAGAATGAACTGCAAAGGCGGTTAGGGAACAACTGCAGCTTCAGGGCATTGACATCGAATCCTACGAGTTCGAAGACGAAGAGGAACGTGAGTTACAGGCCCCTGCAACCCCTAGCGGTATCGATATAAATTCGTTGCTAGCCGCTATGGTTGAAAAAAATGGAAGAAAGAAACCAAACGCTACTTGAAGCTTATAGAGCCGAAAATCAGAATTTTTTGGCTGAGTTGCGACGAGATAGTGAACAAAGAATGGAAAGAATGCAAGCAGCGGTTTTGTCAAAAATTCAAAAGGAGCTCGAAGCAACATCTGGAAAGCTGCAGGAAATCCATGAGCCGGTCAGCAAAAGGGTTACAAGTGTCGCCGAAGAGGTGTCAAATTTGGAAAAAGCCGTTGACGGGAAATTCGTTATGATGGAAGAGAAGATCAACAACCCCCAGAGCCAGCTACCGGGAACAGTACAAGTCGTATCAGAAGGTACCGGCAGGATGAAAACACCTTGCTTTGATGGCAGCTCACCCCTATCCGTGTTCAAACTCCAATTCGAGACTGTAGCCAGCAGAAACAGATGGGACGATGGCGAGAAGGCGTTGGAACTAATCATGATGTTAAAAGGTGCCGCAGCCCAGACTCTAGAAACTATGCCAGCCAGCTGCAGAAACAACTACAGCGACTTAATGATGGCGTTACAACGTAAATTCGGTGACGAGCACGAAAGAGAACTGTACCCTATGGAGCTAGGGAGCCGTGCGCAAAAGGCTTATGAGTCACTTGAAGCCTTTGAAATGGAGGGCGGGAGATTAGTGCAGCTCACATTCACGGTAGAAAACCATCCACTGGTAGACAATTTTAAAACCGAGGCGTTTGTAAATGAGACCGAGGCTTTCGCACTAGCCAAGGAGACCGCTCGCACGATTTATACACCACTAGTAAGTACAGTGCAAAGAATGGAAGACGTGAAGGAAAAAGGATGCCTTTTGAATAAATCTAAAAAGATGTTGAAGCAAATTCTGGAAGAAGTCCGACAAAAGGTCATGCTTAAGTGTCTCAACTGTGGAAAGGGCGGTCATGTTCCAAGGAAACTGGAAAGCGCCACGTGAAAGGTCAAGATCCGTATCACCAAGTAACGGCCGAGTTACCAACGATCAACTGCGGAGTACCCGTTAAATTAAAAGGAAAAAAACAAAAAAAAGCCGAGCTAGCACTGAGGGACAAGTGCTGGCTTCCCACAAGCGAGGTCCTCACAAGGCCCAGTAAGAAGAAGTCGAGGGCAGCGGCAACAATACAACTCGGGTGCACGTTTGGAGAGTATAACGTTGGTCCGCGATAGAATGAAATCCAGGTATGATCGTGCAGCAAACATGGAGGGTTTCCATGAAGGACAACTGGTATTATTCTGCAACCCAACGCGGAAAAAGGGATCATTCTCCAACGTACAAAGTAGCTGGGATGGACCGTAAACAATAATCAAACGGTTAAACGATGTTGTGTACAGGAAACAGGAGGCTGGCAGCTCCCGGGTAAAACATGGCAGAAGAGATAATGAGCCTATTCGGGACGAACAGGCTTAAGTGGGCGTCAGTGGTACGCAGATCGAAACGACCTAATATCGTTTCACATAAAAACAATAAACAAAAGCTGCCAGCTACACTAACACATGTGTACATCGAACCATACATAAACCAACAATAACATCAGTATGAGTATTAGAGAGATGGATAACGCAAGCGCACATAAGAGAACGCAACATGAGGCAATGTGTACACAATACACACTCACAAATGCATCGAACCTCTTCCAAATAAGGCAACAACAACAAGCATGAGTAAGCATACGCAACAACAAACAACGCAGTTGCGAACATTCTTCTTCAAGAACGTTCGATGTACTATTCGTGTTGGACTATAAAAGGGCAAGACAAAGCAGACGAGAGAGTCAGTAAGAATTGAGACAGTCTTGCGTGAAGTTGAGTGTTAACTAATCAGTGGCGGTGTGAAGACAAGTTGCGTGCGAAGTAAAAAGTCGTGGTTCGAAGATATCCGATGTGAGCAGTATAGCGAATAGTTGTGTGTGAATAATAGCAAAGAAAATAAAGTATAAAGAATGTGCATTTGAACATATTTTGGAATATTTTTCAAAAATATTTCAGGACGCGGGGGGAAAGATAGGAGGGATGGAAACAGAAACGAAGAGCGTAACAATGCGTTGCTCTCATTCTTTGCTCTCATTGCGATGAGATCAAAGACTATAAATATATGAAGATGTTGCACTGCCATGCATTGTACTGCCAGTGCCAAATTTGTCGATGGCAGTACGGCTACTGCCACTTATTGTACTCAGAGAACTTATTATACTCAGAGAACTTATTATACTCAGAGAACGTATTGTTCTCTTCTCTAAGCAATTTATTCTCATATGCGTGTATACGTGTGTGCATGTATGTATACATACATTGCCAAATAAAATAATAAACAAACTGAAAGATGTCTTGTTTTCACAAAATGTATGTGCAAATAGCCTGTGGAAAAGAAATATTACCGTTTGTTTTATAGTAGGGTAAGAATATGTGTTTTATTGTTGTAGAAATGAAACTATATCATTCGCACCGAAATAAAAAATCCACATTTTGTGTTGACACTTGAAACTGAAAAACTGAAAAATTGTTTTATAAAAAGTGAGAATTTAAAAATTGTAGTGCATGCTCAAACAAAACGTTTAATAAATATAATATATAATTAAAATCATAAATCATATTTTTAGAAGATATTGATAGGACTGGAAATATATCAGAAAGTACCCATACCCCTGATATAGATGTCGCAGATATATACGATGAAAATAAAGAATATTTTAATGAAGGCACCGATTGTTTTACGTCCAACAATGTGCCAATAGAATTAACATCAAGTCGATATTTTGTTGGTTACATAGCTCAACGAATATCTTGCGTTAAATGTCGTGTGAATATAATCAAACCAGCGCAAATTTTGTCATATCCTTCAGAAATGTTCGTTCATGCAAAAAATTATATAAAAGATTCCGACTTTGGAAGTTTGTGCGCTCCATCTGATTTATTTTTTGAAGTTTGCAAAATTCATATGTCTTCGAAAAATTTTTTTTGGAAAATAAATCTATAAAAAACATAAAAACATTTGTAGTTGACCAATGCGTAAGTTGCACAAAAAATACAATTTATTCCTTTTGGTTTGATGAAAATAACGAATGTTATAAACACAGAATGGAGATGCTTAATTTACTAATTGTTGTTTTACTACGGAAGCATTCCACATGGGAAACATACAAATTCAAATTATCCAGTATGGAAAAAGTTAAAATTTTGAACCATTAAAATGATAAATAAATATAATAAATACTAAACAAAAAAGCATTTGTTTTATTACAACTTCATTCTATACAAAAATAGACACATATGGTAAATACATACATACATAATTAAATAGTCTAAAAAATAACATTATAATTCGGTGCGAATCGATATAATTTAATTTCTAAAACAATAAAACACACATATTCTTACCCTACAATAAAACAAACGGTAATATTTGTTTTCCACAGGCTATTTGCACATACATTTTGTGACAACAAAAAATCTTTCAGTTTGTTTATTATTTTATTTGGTGTGGGGGTGAGCGGGGAAATAATAAAGTAAAATATTTCACGAGATGTTGGGTAAATAAAACAAAGATAATTAGTATAAATAATCGAATTATTATTTATTTGTGTACATAAACGTACCTTTAGCTTCGGGGGTGGATCGGATAAAGATCTCTTTTCGTTTATATTCTTTATAATTCACAATAATAGAAACGTAAGAACAGGGGTGGTTTATACACTTAAACTAAACTTATATCTAAGGCTTAAAAGTAGGGTGGCCAGCGTGAACATCACGCCCCCCTTGCAACATTGCAACAAGAGGACCGAGAAGTCACCTGGCCAAAGATCAAATAATTAACAATTCAGGTGTATGTATAGATTTATGTATATTACAATTTTGAGTATAAATGTAAAGAATAATATATCGAAGTATAGTTTCTAAGTGGCACTGAACATAAGAGCTTGGTTGTGGGTTGCGCTCGTCTTCTTCCGTTCTGGGTGAGCAGGATCCTTATTGTTGCCAGCTTGTTTCGAGGTGTTTGTTAGGCGTTCGACAATTAGCCTACGGGGTATTAGGTACTTTGTAAATAAACGACAAACACACAACAGAAAACGAGAGAACGAATTAATACTGCTCTAGATTAAAAAACGGCACGAGCTTCACAATTGGCCGTATTAGAACTCCATTGGCAGTTCGAATTTCGGCCACTCGCACTTCGAATCAGGGATGAAATAAATCAGTTGTGTTCGACTAAATTTCCGATCGTTAGGGGTAAATTGTCATGACATTGAATGACAACAAAATCGACAACAATAAAATCTTTTGATAGGTTTTTCGAAGAGTAAAAGGGCATCATAGGGAAATTCCATTTGTCAGTGCCTACCTGGTCCACGATAAGCGATACTCGACATGCCACAAAAGTTGGCCAATGGCACGGGGGTTTTTGAAGCCAGGACAGAACGATAGCCGAATCTGTCCCACAAAGGCTTCCGATCAGGTAAGATTCAGCTTCTTAAGAAGTGAAAATACCATTTTTTGCCAACAGAGTTGCATCGCAGAGCTCTAAACGGGTTAAAGTTTACACTTATACAGGCACAACTTTACTTTGGCAGCGAGCAAGTGGGTGACAAAGTCACCAGACGGGGTTAGGACTCTACTATACAGAATGGCAGCAAATGCTTCCTCAGAAGCATCACAAAATGCATGAAGTACTTCATGCTGAGGGTTAAAATTAACCCAACGGGGGATGTAAATCTTGTCGATGTACGAATAATCATCGACAAACTCAAGCCATCTGTTAAACGTCATGGGTTCCAAACATTCGTCCCAATCTGTTCTGCCTTTACAAATTTGTCGCATAATACTCTTAGGAACTACAATTATAGGTCCCACTCACCCAACGGGGTCAAATAGCTTTGGCTATTTGAGACAAGACAGAACGTTTTGTGACTATACAGAAATAGGGCGTTGGAGCTGGCTTGAAGCAAAATGTATCAATGCTCGCATTCCAACGTAAACCCAGAGTTTTAGCGGTGCTGGCGTCTGACAATTTCAAAAATTCGGAATTTAAGTGGATGTTCGTGAGGAAAACAAAACAAAACATCAATTATCCGACTTAAAAACGGTATGACAGGGTAAGTAGTAACTGGAGGAGAATAAAATGGAGTCATGATCGGCGAGTGGACTAGGGAAAAGTATTCCCCAATTACTTCTTCGTATTAGATTTCAATCTCGGGGCTCTGTAGCAATTAGATCTCGCATTTCGAACAGACGAACGAGAAGGACCAAGACTCAAATCAGACTTAAAAGGAAACGAATTTGACTGAGGTATTTTCCCAGTCACAACCCAACCGAAAACGGTCTGTTGGGCGATCAAAGGGTTCTTGGGGGCCTTTCGAAATCCGGAAAGCATTATCTGGGGGTATACAACTCCACCTAATAGCAAATCCATATGGGCATATTTAATTTCTGTTAACGGGAGATCGGGTGCATCGAAATCAGCATACTTTGCTAACGAGCATGTGGGCAATTGACCAGTGAGATTTTCAACAACATATGCCTCTGTAGTCAAATTAAATGATGGATCAATGGGAGACCTTAACGAAACAATGCAAACTTTTCCAGAGTTTGCTACCACTGCGCCATTTAGGCCCACAATAGTGGTAGCGGGTGCCGAATAGGTTGGAAGACCTAGCTTCCGTTGCAACTTTCGAGAGATGAAAGTAGCTTGAGACGCTGGGTCAATCAGAGCTCTCGCAGAAAACATGACATGATTCAATTCAATATTTACTTGGGCAGTTCCTAACAGAACTGTTGAAGACGGGGTGGACTGTAGACGGGTAGCGAAATTCTGGAAAGAACGGGTATTAGAGGATGTCGATGGACAATTATCCACTTCATTTCGCTTTTGTGCAGGAGGCCGGGGGATTTCAAAAGAGCGATCTGGAGAAAATGGGTTAACGGGGCTGGTTTCAGCTCTCGGTCTTTCCCGGGTAGAAGATTCGCTACGGTGAAGTAGCGAATGATGTTTTTGTTTGCAAATATAGCAAACATTTGAGCTCTGGCATCTTTTGAGCTCATGCGAGGCTGCCAAACAATTGGTGCAGTATTTATGTTTTTTAACGGTTGCCAAGCGAGCACTAACCGTCATTCTCAAAAAGTCCGAACACAAACGAATGGGATGATTCTCACTGCAAACTGGACATTTTCTTTGGGGTAAGTTAGTGTTACAATTGAAACCAGCGTGGTTGAGTTCTACTTAAAGACTGGTTTTATTATTGACATTATTACATTGTAAACCTTATGCTACGTAATAATACATAATAGAGAGAACTTAATACTAAGAGATCTTAATAACTAAGAGAGTCTTAATTATAAATACATATCATTCCTCCCAACTTAAATAAATTCACTCCCCCCTAACATGTTCTTCTTCCTAGCCATACTACGCGTAACCACCCTTCTATTCTCCTCATCACTCAAATTCTTCTTTTCCACAGCCTCACATTCGCCTGACGGTACTAATATAATATCCCTACTCTGAATAGAATAGTTCCTTAACTGATCCGTGTGCGCCTGCCTCAACACGCCATTAATCAACACCATATACCTATAACTACTCAGTTTCTTTATGACCTTTCCCTTCACCCATTTTACTAAATTTGAATAAACATTCCTGTACCATACCTCTTCCCCCTCCTTAAAACATGGTAATTTCCGTTTAACTACTCTGTTTGACTGACTCTGAATTTTCCCAAATGTTAAATCTGATTTATTAAACGTTAAAGTTGTGAGCAAAGTTCGGGGTTTGTATTGAAAAATCATATCCGCTGGAGTTAGGCCAGTTGATAAAGTCGGAGTTGTTCGATACTTTAATAAAAATCTATCAATTCGTATTTGTAAGGGTGTTTTCCGTTCCTTACTGTCCAAAAGAGATTTCCGTAACCCATTTTTAAAAGTTTGTACTGCCCTTTCCACACTGCCGTTTGACTGTGGATGATATGGCGGAGATTTTAGTACCGTTATACCATTTGATTTGCAAAACTCTACAAATTCTCTAGAACTAAATGGAGGTCCATTATCACTTACTACGTAAGTTGGTAATCCAAAAATGGAAAATAACGACCTTAGTTTCCCTATTACCATAGTGGCCGTCGTTGCAGTAAGATAAATAGCTTCCATCCATCTTGAATATGCGTCATAAATGATCAATATCTGTTTACCAATTAATGAACAAAAATCAATATGAATTCTCTCAAAAGGATATGTTACTTCCGTCCAATTTGATAAATTAGTTGGTTTTGCCTTCCGAGTTGACTGACACTGGTGACATTTGGCATTATAACCTTCTATGTCCTGGTCTATCCCGGGCCACCATACTACCGTTCTTGCCAAAGCTTTACTTCTGACTATTCCTATATGTTGTTCATGTAATAATTTTAAAACATCATCACGCATTCCATTAGGGATCACAATTCGTTCTCCATAAAATAAACAACCATTTTCCGAAGCTAAAGAATTCCTCTTCATGTAATATTTTTGAATTTCTGTAGTCATTTTGGCCGGCCACTTACCCGTAACAATAGAGTTATAAGCTTGAGTTATGTCATCGTCATCTTTCATTGCTCTAGCTATATCCTCAGTGCACAAGGGAAATTTTACAGCATTCAAATTATTTATACTATCATCTTCAATACCTGTCTCATTACTCAAAGGTAGTCTTGACAACGCATCTGCATTCGCCATATCTTTTGCCTTTCTATATTTTATATCGTATGAGTACATAGATAAGTAAATAGCCCATCGTTGCAACCGATTTGCTGCTACACCCGAAACATCTTTCTTTTCACCAAAAATTGTGCGTAGAGGTTGATGGTCGCTCTGAATTGTAAAATGAAGTCCGAATATATATTTATGAAATTTCCTCACAGCAAATATTATAGCAAGTGCCTCTCTGTGTAATTGTGAGTAGTTACGTTCGGCCGCATTCAACGTACTCGAGGCAAACATTACTGGATGTTCTACACCATTTATAATGTGGGACAACACACCCCCAACTCCATATGGACTAGCATCTGCAGATATAATAATTGGCTTTTTAGGATCATAGTGTGTTAGTATATTAATGTTATTCACTAAACTCTTACTACGTTGAAAACACTCACTGTGTTGTTTTTTCCAAATCCACGATACATTTTCTTTTGTTAGATCATATAAACATTGAAGTTCACTTGACAGGTTGGGAATACATTTATTGTAGTAATTTATCATCCCCAGATAAGATTTTAACTGAGTTTTATTACATGGCTCAGGGGCACTGACAACGGCATCAACTTTTTGTGCACTTGGTGTTATACCAGTTTCATTAATTCTGTAACCCAAATAATCAATTTCCGATTTAAAAAAATCACATTTGTCTATATTCACTTTAACATTATATTGCAATAATCTATCCAAAACTGTAGTTAAGTTGTTTTTACAATCATCCTCAGAGCTCCCACCTATCAAAATGTCATCAAAATAGACTTGCACGTTTTCAATACCACGTAATATTCGGTCAATTATAGAACAAAATATTTGAGGCGCTGTCCTAAGACCGAAAACTAGCCTAGTAAATTGGAAAAGGCCAATATGCGTGTTGATAGTCAGAAGCTCCCTCGAACGCTCAGAAACAGCAACTTGTAAATACGCGCCCGTTAAATCAAGTTTAGTAAAAATTTTCCATCCTGCCATTGAAGCCAATATATCATCTATACGTGGTATTGCGCTATGCTCCATTTCCACAAACTTATTAACTGTTCTTTTGCAATTCACACATAATCTAATTGAACCATCCCCCTTGTTAACAATCACAATCGGACTGGCCCAATTACTTCTGGTCACTGGCACTAGCACACCCTCATCACATAATCTTTGAATCTCCCGTTCCACTTTAGGTCTTAATCCATAAGGTACAGTGTTGGCTTTACAAAAAATTGGATACGAATCATTTTTCAACACTATTTCCGCTTTAAAATTCTTTATAACAGAATTATTTGATTTAGTAAAAATAGCATTATACTTTTCCAAAAACTTCATTTTATTAAATATTAATTTAGATTCAATCATTGTTGCGTTCCAATTACCATAATTCACCATTCTAGGGTTTAATTCAGAATCATTCATAATTGTATCAACATTATTACCATATTCATAGTCAGTAAAAAACTTCTTCCATCCACTAAAAATTTGGTCTAACCAATTTCTTCCTAACAATGGGCCAAAATATGCATCAATATTCAAAACAATTAATTTTAGATAAAATCCCAAATTTTTAAATTTTACATTAACCATAAATTCACCAAGAGTTTTAACACTTTCCCCAGAAATTAGTCCATAAAATTTCCCACCATTTGTCAACTTACTATTAACAAAATATTTATAAAAATCATCCCTATGAATTACAGTAACTACCGCTCCTGAATCGATTTCAAACTCAATATTTTTATCTTCAATACATAATTCAATTTTAAGAGACTTATTCTTAAGAGAAGATATATTATTAATACAATTAAAGCTACTTTGTTCTTCTTCCGACTCTTCGTCTAAGCTCTTTAACTTCAGTTGACTTTTTCTCTCTTTACAAAATCTTTGTATATGACCTTGCTTACCACAATAGAAACAAACAATATTTTTATAAGAATTTTGTTTTCCGTTATTTGCTGCCCACGCTTTTCTATTGTAAGTACTATCAGGTTTATTTGCTACTGCGCTGCTTCGCTGCTTTGCTTGATCGTCTCTTTTTGTTGTTCCATAGTTTATTTTCCTCACAACGTTAAGTTCCACAAGTTCTTCTTCGTCTTTAATCATTTCTACGTTTGTTGTTGTTAATTCGACTGCATTTGCTAATTCTATTGCCTTCTCAAATTTGTCCAGATTACATTCACTTAGCAATTTTTGTTGTATTTTCCCGTCTCCGACTCCACAAACAAATTGTATAAGCAATGCCTTGTTTAAAAATTCTCCAAATTCACAATACTGTGCCTGTTGCTTTAGCTCGATAACAAAATCTGACAATTTTTGACCCACAGTTCTATTTGTTTTAAAAAATTTGTAACACTCAGCAATAATATTACGTTTTGGCTTCAAATGTGTTTTTAATTTATTCACCAATTCAGCATATGCAAAATCATTCTCTGTTTTAGGAGTTGTTAAGGCAACAATAATTTTATACAACTCTGCACCACCAAAACTGCATAAATATCCCGTCTTCTCTGTGTCTTTAATAGAGTTTAATTTAAACAGATGCTCTAATCTTCTGATATATAAATCAAAATCTTCCCCTAATACAAAGGGTTCAGCAGTACCAATAAATTTTGCCATTTGTTCTTTATTTACTGCATTGTCTTTTTCTTCTTTAACCATTTATTTATTTTTACTCTCGTCGCCAATGTTACAATTGAAACCAGCGTGGTTGAGTTCTACTTAAAGACTGGTTTTATTATTGACATTATTACATTGTAAACCTTATGCTACGTAATAATACATAATAGAGAGAACTTAATACTAAGAGATCTTAATAACTAAGAGAGTCTTAATTATAAATACATATCAGTTAGGGGACACAGTCTCGTAAATTCTGTGTCTTCGGCGATTACTAGGATTGCTCTGATTATTAATCTGAGCAGTACCTTGGGCAAAATTGTGGCTGCCGATAATGTCCGACACGGATTCTAGAGTTCGGTATCTGGCAGTCAGGAACTCATCCATCTTGCTCCACTTGGGTAGGTCTGAGCAAGGGCCTTGAGATTGTTCCCAAAGGCCTAAGGTGTGTTCGGGGAGTTTGGTGGAGCAGATGTACACGAAGATTATGTCCCAATTCCGAGTTTCTATGCCCAGCAACGACAAATTCGTTATACAATCATTAATTGTCCGTTGCAGACCTTTAATGGAAGGGCCAGATTCTTTGGAGATGGAAGGGAGGTTAAAAAGGGTTTTCAATTGAGAATTCACCAAAACGCGTTTATTCTCATACCTATCTACCAGGTTCTGCCACGCCATGTCGAAACCATCATTCGTCATGGGGCAAGTTCGAATAATATCCCTCGCCTCACCTTCAGTCCTTTGTAAAAGGTAATACATCCTTTGGATGTTGCTAATGTGAGGGTTCGTTCCATAAATGGCCGAAAACATATCCCTAAACGTTGGCCAAGATGCGTAATCACCAGTAAAGGTCGGGGTGTCACAGGGGGGAAGATGAATCGGGATAGAGCTAGTAATCGATTTCGTGGGCTTACTCTTAAGGCTGTCAATTAATCCGTCAATAAATGAGGCGGATTGAAAGTATATAGTGTATCCCGACATATATTTGGCCTTAATGTCTTTTGTTGAGACTTTGGTGTCATCGGCATTTTCCAACAAGTCTTCGTAACTATCACGAAAGACTTCCCACAAACGGGTCAACTTCTGCCGATGAACACCTAGAGAGTGAACCGAATGTTCCTCTCGCGGAATAGCCTGAATAAAGCTTTCCAAATCTGTCAAGCGATTGTAATTTCTATTTAAATTACGCATTGCGGCCATTTTACTAAAAGTCGGGTTTTCTAATAAATTTATCGGGAGAAAAATTCAGATAGAGTTCGATAATTTAAATTAATTAATTTAAAAACGTTCAAAGAAAGCCAAAAGATTAGGGTTTGTCGAAGAAAATTTAAAGTTCAAATACAACTAGATAAATATTTCACTTTCAATTCCAAAAAAAAATTAAAAGTATTCGCGATAAACCTTTAAAAGGGTACAAAAAATCGTAAAAAAGGATTAGGGAAAACTTTCAAACCGAACAAAATTTGGGATTAAGGGTGTAGTTTATCCAACAACAAAACCAAGTATGGCGGCATTCTGCAAAGAGATTCTCGTCAAATATTTTATTTTATTTAGGCAATTATCCGGCTCGAAGGACCAAAATGTGGTGGTGAGCGGGGAAATAATAAAATAAAATATTTCACGAGATGTTGGGTAAATAAAACAAAGATAATTAGTATAAATAATCGAATTATTATTTATTTGTGTACATAAACGTACCTTTAGCTTCGGGGGTGGATCGGGTAATGATCTCTTTTCGTTTATATTCTTTATAATTCACAATAATAGAAACGTAAGAACAGGGGTGGTTTATACACTTAAACTAAACTTATATCTAAGGCTTAAAAGTAGGGTGGCCAGCGTGAACATTTGGCAATGTATGTATAGTAGACATACATGCACACACGTATACACGCATATGAGAATAAATTGCTTAGAAAAGAGAACAATACGTTCTCTAAGTATAATAAGTTCTCTGAGTACAATAAGTGTACTGAGTCTTTTTTGTTTTCTTTCTCTCAGTTAACATGAGAGTGAGAACGACGATTTAGCTTTCCCTGTTACCTACCCCCCTCATCATAAAGAAGCACAAAATTTTGTCAATTTTAAATACACAGAAATGATACAGAAATGATACAGAAATGATACAATCATTTCTAAAAATTCAATAAAAAGGCTTTAATAGATTTACATTTATCATCATTGTTTGTTGAAGATTATGTCCCACACTTGGAAACATTGGTAAACGTTTTGAACCCCATAAAAGACGCAGTGGAAGCATTAGGCAGGCGTGAAACCTATTTGATAATAGGTGATGTCATTAGTAAATTATCTAAACACTTCACAACAAAATAATATTAACATAACAAAGACAACGTTAAAATCCTATGCAGAGCAAATGTACAAACGCCTATTCCAAGGTACTGAAATAATATCGTCTGAAAGTGATGAAGGTATTGCCGTTGCACAAGTATATCAATGTTTTAAAGAAAAGTTGGAAAACGCAATTAATGGGGCTAAAGAAAAAACAAGAAAACTGAAATTAAAAACAGACAACTTATTTAAAAGAGAGCTTTATTTGAGGCTAGTACAAACAGAACCAAAAATTTAGACATACTTTTAATGCATTGTTAACGCTTAAGCCCACTTCTGTAGAAAGCGAATGTATTTTTTCGTTAGCTGGTAAATTTTCAACAAATTTACGAAATAGAATATCTGATGATAATTTTAAAAACTCATTTTTTGAAAACTTAGTTCTTCGAAAATTTTTTATATTTTTATTTTTAAATAATATTTTTAAACAATTCTTAATAGTAACTGATCTCAAAATGTTATCATTAATCTGTTTGTTTCTGTTTATACAGTATGAATTTAGATGTATTGTTTTCTTTTTTTTAATAAAATAACATTTTAATAAAAATCTTAAGCATTTTACTAGTATTGTGAATTTTAAAAGATTTTCCGGGATTCCCGGGAAATCGAATTTTTCATTCCCGTTTCCCGGGAAATGAAAAAGTCCGGGAATTCCCAAACTCTAATCCCGCCGTAAGAAATTTTACTTCTACATAATGCGCATTCTTTATATCCATATTCCATGAACAAGCAATAAATTGTAGTAATTATTGTTGTATCGGTTAAGGGTGAACAGCGGCACATAAGAAAGTGTGGACAATAAAGAGAGTTTAATTAAAATAAGACACATATTTGTTGTTACTTGGTTTGCAATCAACGAACTCATATTTAAACGTTTTTAAATAGGTAAAAACGTAACAATTGGTGTCAGAAGTGGGATTGCAAAATCCAAAAGTGAAAATAAATAACAAATAAAAAGAAATAAATAAATAAAATGAAACTCTCAGCATTAAGAGTGGAACGGCTGAAACGAGAGTTGGCTAAACTAGAACTGGCAACAACGGGCTCGAAGAATGAACTGCAAAGGCGGTTAAGGGAACAACTGCAGCTTCAGGGCATTGAATCCTACGAGTTCGAAGACGAAGAGGAACGTGAGTTACAGGCCCCTGCAACCCCTAGCGGTATCGATATAAATTCGTTGCTAGCCGCTATGATTGAAAAAATGGAAGAAAGAAACCAAACGCTACTTGAAGCTTATAGAGCCGAAAATCAGAAATTTTTGGCTGAGTTGCGACGAGATAGTGAACACAGAATGGAAAGAATGCAAGCAGCGGTTTTGTCAAAAATTCAAAAGGAGCTCGAAGCAACATCTGGAAAGCTGCAGGAAATCCATGAGCCGGTCAGCAAAAGGGTTACAAGTGTCGCCGAAGAGGTGTCTAATTTGGAAAAAGCCGTTGACGGGAAATTCGTTATGATGGAAGAGAAGATCAACAACCCACAGAGCCAGCTACCGGGAACAGTACAAGTCGTATCAGAAGGTACCGGCAGGATGAAAACACCTTGCTTTGATGGCAGCTCACCCCTATCCGTGTTCAAACTCCAATTCGAGACTGTAGCCAGCAGAAACAGATGGGACGATGGCGAGAAGGCGTTGGAACTAATCTTGATGTTAAAAGGTGACGCAGCCCAGACTCTAGAAACTATGCCAGCCAGCTTCAGAAACAACTACAGCGACTTAATGATGGCGTTACAACGTAAATTCGGTGACGAGTACGAAAGAGAACTGTACCCTATGGAGCTAGGGAGCCGTGCGCAAAAGGCTTATGAGCCACTTGAAGCCTTTGATATGGAGGGCGGGAGATTAGTGCAGCTCACATACACGGAAGAAAACCATCCACTGGTAGACAATTTTAAAACCGAGGCGTTTGTAAATGAGACCGAGGCTTTCGCACTAGCCAAGGAGACCGCTCGCACGATTTATACACCACTAGTAAGTACAGTGCAAAGAATGGAAGACGTGAAGGAAAAAGGATACCTTTTGAATAAATCTAAAAAGATGTTGAAGCAAATTCTGGAAGAAGTCCGACAAAAGGTCATGCTTAAGTGTCTCAACTGTGGTAAGGGCGGCCATGTTCCAAGGAAACTGGAAAGCGCCACGAGAAAGGTCAAGATCCGTGTCACCAATAAACGGCCGAGTTACCAACGATCAACTGCGGAGTACCCGTTAAATTAAAAGGAAAAAAACAAAAAAAAGCCGAGCTAGCACTGAGGGACAAGTGCTGGCTTCCCACAAGCGAGGTCCTCCAGTAAGAAGAAGTCGAGGGCAGCTGCAACAATACAACTCGGGTGCACGTTTGGAAAGTATAACGTTGGTCCGCGATAGAATGAAATCCAGGTATGATCGTGCAGCAAACATGGAGGGTTTCCATGAAGGACAACTGGTATTATTCTGCAACCCAACGCGGAAAAAGGGATCATTCTCCAACGTACAAAGTAGCTGGGATGGACCGTATACAATAATCAAACGGTTAAACAATGTTGTGTACAGGAAACAGAAGGCTGGCAGCTCCCGGGTAAAACATGGCAGAAGAGATAATGAGCCTATTCGGGACGAACAGGCTTAAGTGGGCGGCAGTGTTACGCAGATCGAAACGACCTAATATCGTTTCACATAAAAACAACAAACAAAAGCTGCCAGCTACACTAACACATGTGTACATCGAACCATACATAAACCAACAATAACATCAGTATGAGTATGAGAGAGATGGATAACGCAAGCGCAACATAATAGAACGCAACAAGAGGCAATGTGTACACAATACACACTCACAAATGCATCGAACATCTTCCAAATAAGGCAACAACAACAAGCATGAGTAAGCATACACAACAACAAACAACGCAGTTGCCATAGAAATTGCGAGAATGCGAAACCGCGAACATTCTTCTTCAATAAAGTTCGATGTACTATTCGTGTTGGACTATAAAAGGGCAAGACAAAGCAGACGAGAGAGTCAGTTAGAATTGAGACAGTCTTGCGTGAAGTTGAGTGTTAACTAATCAGTCGCGGTGTGAAGACAAGTTGCGTGCGAAGTAAAAAGTCGTGGTTCGAAGATATCCGATGTGAGCAGTATAGCGAATAGTTGTGTGTGAATAATAGTGAACAAGCAATAAATTGTAGTAATTAATGTTGTATCGGTTAAGTGTGAACAGTGGCACATAAGAAAGTGTGGACAATAAAGACAGTTTAATTAAAATAAGACACATATTTGTTTTTACTTGGTTTGCAATCAACGAACTCATATTTAAACGTTTTTAAAAAGGTAAAAACGTAACAATATTATCTAAATAATATGGATTATCGCTACATATCATCTGTATTTCATTTAGACCTTTGTTGTCTAATATAAATCTTAATTTTGTTGCTCGTCTTGTATCATTCATAGATGTACAATCCCACATTTTGAGTTGATCAGGCCCAATATGAGAAACATCTTTATCTTTCTCTTTTTTCTGCGTCTTTTTTTCTTTATTCCTCTTGTTATCACCAATGCCTTTTTGATTGTTTCATCCATTTTCAAAGTTATCATTTCTTTAAGTAAATTAGAATCTATTTCTGTCCTGGATAATGCATCTGCATTTGTGTTGTTAATTCCTTTCTTGTAAATTATTTGGAAATCGTAGTCAGATAATTCCAAACGAATTCTTGTCAGTTTTGAGCTAGAATTTTTATGCGTAAATAGTGCGACAAGTGGACGATGGTCAGTCACAACTATAAATTTTCTTCCAAACAAATATGGGCGGAAAAATTGTATACCCCAGTGTATACCAAGTAATTCTTTTTCTATAACTGCTTTATTTCTTTCGTGCTTACTCAATGAACGGCTTGCATATGATATTGGTCTGTCTTTCCCAATTTCACCTTGTGATAATACGGCTCCTAATGCGAAATCTGATGCATCTGTTGTTAAGATAAAAGGTTTGTCAAAATTCGGATATTGTAAAACTGGTGGATTTATTAGTTTCATCTTAAGATTTTCAAATGATGTTTGACACTGTTCTGTCCAATCGAATTTTTGACCCTTTTTTAATAATTTGTTTAAACTATTATTATATGTCAGGAAAATTTTTAATAAATCTTCTGTAGTAATTACAAAAGGCTACAAATCTTCTGACGTCATCAGCGGTCTTTGGCACCGGATAGTTAGTTATTGCTTTAAATTTTTCAGGATCTGGTTTTATGCCATTTGGAGTTATTAGGCGGCCAAGATATATCACTTCTGGTTTTAAAAAACAACATTTATCTGCATTGAGTTTCAGATTATACTTTTGCAATCGATGAAGTACTTTTACCAAATTTGAATTGTGGTGTTTCAAACTACATCCGAAAACGATAATATCATCCACGTAAAGAAATGCTTCAGAATGTAACCCAGACAAAGCAATGGTTAACATGCGCTGAAAACTATTTGATGATATTTTCAATCCAAATGGTAGTCTGGTATATTGGTAATGACCATTTGGTGTAGAAAAAGCTGTATATGGTCGAGATTGTTTTTCCAGTTCAATCTGATGAATTGAACTTGTCATGTCCAATGTTGAAAAATATTTGGCTCTACCCAATTTGTCTAAGACATCTTCAATACGTGTTAAAGGAAATTTATCGTTTACTATTTTGTCATTTAGCTTCCTAAAGTCAACTACTAATCTCCATTTCTTCAGATCAGTCTGACCTTTTTTCGGAACTAATAGTAATGGTGCATTATATGGACTAATTGATGGTTCTATTATATTACTTTCTAACAATTTCTGAACTTGTGTATTTATCTCATTCATACTGGCTTGTGGTAAACGGTAATTTTTAATGTATACCGGACTATTATCATGAAGATTTATCTTTTGTTTATAGAAATTGTTAGTAGTTAAGTTTTCATCATCCATATGAAATACAGATTGATATTTATATAATATGTGTAGAAGTTCCCGTTTACAAGCATCTTCTAAATCATCCAATTTCAATCGTTCCAGTAGTCTATTAAATCTTTCTTCTGCGTTTTCGTTTTCATGAGGATTCATATTAATAGAACATATATCATAATTACGTAGTGGAACAGTTTGAATTTTCAAATTCTTCACTATTATAGACTTATCTGTAACATTTAGTAATTTAATATGTTGATTTCCTTCTTTGGGCACAATTGCATTCGCCAAATATAAACCATTTGTAATTTCTCTATTTTGTACTACACCGTCTTCATCTAGTTTAATCTTGAAAGGTATTATAATTTCGCTCCTTTGTCGTATTTTTACATAATTAACAGAAAATACATTATCATGTATAGGTAGTGTTATTGTCTCATTGTGGATAGTAAATGATAATATGTACGTATCATAATCTATGTTGCATTTATATTTAGAGAAAAAATCCCTACCAAGAATTCCATCTGTACATATTGGAAAATCATCATTACATAGTTGTATTTTATGTTGAATTTCATTATTTTCGACTTTAATTTTTATGTGTGTGGAACATATAGATTTAATAACTTCTTTCGAGATTCCAGTTAAGTTGCAATAATCATCTGGGTCCTCATCGTAATGACATAGAAAATCTTCCTTACACAGGGATACATCAGCTCCTGTATCTATCATGAAAGTTAAAGGATAATTTGTATTCATAACGTTAAGTTTTACATAATTTTTGAGTTTAGATGATATATTATAGTTTTTTGTTGCAATTATATGTTTTCTTCCGGAGATTCCTGATGTATGGTCTCCGGGCTCAGGTAGTTTCCCTGATCTTCCATATGGTTTACACACGATTCCTATTGGATCTATAGTAGTTCCTGTTGTTAGAATTTACATTAGTTCTTTGGTTTCGATTTCTGTTATTTGTGTTGTTGTTACTAATATTAGAACTTGACAAACACATATTGCTGAAATGATTAAGTTTTTTACATTTGTAGCATTCCTTGCCCTCTGCTGGACATTTATAGCCATGTGTTTTTCCGCATTTCTTGCATTTGGTATACCCAACGCGTCTATTCTGTATTGGTCTAGCATTTTGAAAAAATACTTGTCTTTGTTTTGTTCTTGATGTGGCATTTTCAGCTATTTCTAATGCTTCCACGAATGTTTTGACTCTGCTGGCTTCAATTGTTGATACTATTTGTGGATCTGAAAGTCCATTTATAAATGCATTATATGCTATTTTCGCGTTTGAGTTTATTATCGAAATTCTACTCGCTTCGCCTTCCTCAGATATTTGTATCTCATTTAATTCAGATACTAAGCTTTCAATTTTCGTGGCAAAACCAAGCAAATTATCACCCCTTTGTTTTATACTTGTTAACTCGTTTAGAATGCTGTTAGAATTCTTAACCGATTTATATGAACTCTTCAAGGCTTTAATCAATTCTTCAATGGTTATAGGAATTGAAATCTGTTTTATTCTATTTTGTACTTTCGAGTCTAATCTTGAATTAAAATGAAATTAAAAAATGAATTCTGTTTCTCCACCGGTATGGTTTGTGCTACTATCTCTAAATTCTTTATGAAATTTGTTAATTCATTCTTCTTTCCCGAGAAAATTGGGACTAACTTAATTATTGCTGTTAATTCGTTAATTTCCATGTTTACCATAATTATCGATTTCCTTTTGTCTATACAAGTTTTCTTATTAGAGTGTTGCTCCAATAGATCTAATGCTTCTGTTTTTAAGTTTCTGAATTCTACTTTCTGATTCTCAGTTGGTTGTAGTCTTAAGAAATCCTCTTCTAAATTATTTATTTCTGTATTTTTAACAGATATAGTGTCTATTGAATACGGACGATTTAATGATTTTTTTGCATTCGATATTAGTATTCGTAGACTCTCCAAGATTGAATCCATACCAATTACCTATGAAGTTTTCCCTCTTTTCTTTTTTTTAATGTTTTTTCTTTTTAAAATATTTACTTATTGAAAATATTTTTTTTTATAGATTCTATACAATTTGTATTTTCCTCAACAAATTCTTTTGCTTCTGATATCTTAGTTAAAATTGTTCTTTTTATTGAATATTGTATGTATTTTAATAATAAAATATATGAGACTACTAAAATTATAATTATTAATAATTTTATTAAATTTCTATTGATCATTCTTCATTTATTTTCTTTTTTTTTATTATAAATAATTTTTTTTTTTAAATTTTTTCTTCCCTTTTTTTTTATATTTTTCATTACATTTTTTAGGGTTGTTATTTTACCCTCTAAAATTTGCCTTGTCTCCTTATTTTCCTCGTAGGAGAGTTGTGATGTAATTATTAGAATTTCTTTTTTTGCTCTTGCCAAGGCTCCACCTACAGTCTTGTTATTGTTCGGTAAGGGGTATATCTCAAATCTCGGCTCGACTTCCTTCCTCTTACGAATCCTCAAAGGTTTCGGGCCCACAGCTAGTATATCAGGCTTCTCCGCCTCCTTGTCCTCTGACAACAATTTAGCCCAGCGTTTTTCGGCTTCGGATAGCTCTTTTAGTACCTCCTCTAATGGGGGATTCATGTAAAAAAAAATCTTGTCTTATTTTGGGAAGAAAAAAAAATTTTTCTAAACAATAAAATTAAGCATAAGCGTGTGTTTATTTTATCCTTCTCCTTTCCTCTAGACTAAGCAGTTATTTTCTTGCTTTTTGTTTAGAGGGGCAGGATCGCCATGTAATAAGTAAAAGAACTAGTTGTTTAGTTCAGTCATCAAAATAAGATGATTGTTTCTTTATTTAAATTTGG
The DNA here is from genome assembly GCA_927399465.1 of Sarcophaga caerulescens. Taxonomy (NCBI): domain Eukaryota; kingdom Metazoa; phylum Arthropoda; class Insecta; order Diptera; family Sarcophagidae; genus Sarcophaga; species Sarcophaga caerulescens. Next base: position 39,068,595 of record OV656867.1, read on the forward strand.
CCTTATATACTAATACATTTTTTAATACTATGAGTGACTTTCTACATTCACTCAATAACTTAAACTCTACTCAAAATAATTAAAATAAAATACACTTAAACATACATCAAACGTGTTCTGGATGGCACATGTTCTGCATTCCAATCACTTAGGTCAGTTTACACTAGTGACACACTTCAGAAACTGAAAGTATTACCGCACAAACAACACACACAAATATAAACAAATATGCGGTTGGTTCAAAGAAATACTTTGTAATAATTTGGTGCAACCCAATACACAAAATCAGAGTATGCATTTGTACTCTACAATATGCATACACTACAGAACGATAGATTTTTGACAAACTTTTCACGATTTTTAATTTAATTTTTCCAAATTTTAGATGCATTGTTTCTTTAGAATCTTTAAATACTCCCCAGTATTAATTTTTTCCTTAATAAATTGGAAACTGTCCACGTCTGGTGCCAACACACATGATCAAAATATTGTACTACTGAGGACCTGCTTAACTAATTTTTTGCATTGAGCTCTTTAATTTTAAATTTAACATACCAAAGCATGTCAAATGAGTTGTTTTCTTTAGACTAGTCAAAAAAATATTGTTACGTTTTTACCTTTTTTAATTCTTGAAGTAGAATGTTCGTGTTTTCGTCCTCTCGAGAATTCTATCGTCGCTTCATTTGTTGTTTGTGTATTTTTGGTGTTGCGTTCTCTCTTACTTGTCTTTCTTTCATACTCATGGCTTTTGTTTTTGTAACTTTTGTTTATCACTTTAAGGTTAAACGATGCTACAGCATTTCCATTTTCGTAACAATATAATTTTTATGGAAACCAATCATATCAACAGAAAACATTAAAAAAAATTGGTACATTCAATGCCAAATGTTTAATGGTGTGCTTGAACTTAAGGGAAATTGAGAAAAACTTTTTAATATATTGTGCCTCTGAATTTTAAATTTAGGGTACATGGGGGTACCTACACTTGTGCTGTGCGAAAATATAGAGTCACCAGAAACTTTTCCTAATTTTTCGTTTGGTTTGTGATATACATTAAAATTTGTTTTGTGTTTTCATCTATTTTTCCCTCATTTTTCTAAATTTTGTGATTTTTTTGTGTTTGGTTGTTAATATTGTATCAAAAAATAAAAGTATGTATTTCAAAAACTAATTTCAAGGTTGAAAAATACTTGAAATTTATAAACAGAAAAAGAAAAAATGAAACACAAACAATGTCAACAAAAGAATTAAAAAAATGGTGCCAGTCCTTGAATATTAAAGTATTTGTTTTCTTTTTTCTGTGATATTTAAAATGTTATTGCTACTGACGTCGTCTTTCGCCTGACAATCCTAATATATATTATAAATCCTTCTGTAAGTCTGTTTTTTTGTTTGTTTGTTAGCCAATCACTCATGAACGCCTGGACCGATTTTCTTGAAATTTGGGATATAGATCTTTTCAAAAGGGGAAAAAAAATGGGCAAAAATTAGTACTTTTATGCATAAATGCTGTGTGCATAAATGCATAAATGTGCAGGTGTGTTTTTTTATGGTTTAAAATAAAAAAAAATGGATATCGAACAAATACTAAGTGAAATTTTCTTAAATCATTATATAAATAATGAAATTCACCAAATTCATTCCTTTTTAGTGTAATTAGATGTTTTCCTAATTCTTTTCTTTTAATAATTGTATTAATCACACTAGGAGAAGCAAAATACTCTTCATCAGAGGAATCCATTACAGTGTACAGCAATTTTATAAACACAAATGAACAACAAGACTAAATGACATAAAAAAAGCAAAACCCATGCAATAAACAGAATTTCAGCGCTGATTTCTCGCATTCACTGTGTTATACCCAAATGTTCTTCTCGCATGAAAATAAGCGTCAATAAGCTTGGCTCGGCTCCGCTCGGCATCAGCGTCCACTCTGTTCGCACCCTTAGAGAGTATTAAATTCGACCTTAAGCCTAGAAAAGATCTACCGCTATATGTCCATCCTTAAAGTTAGCCGTGACGTTTAAATTCATAGCACAAGGTGGATATCAGCACCAGATAGGCCAAGACCGTTCCTTAGGGCTCTCTCAGCAGTCAGTGTCTAGATGTTTGACAGAAGTATGTGAAGTCATCGAAAGAATTTTATGTCCTAAACACATAATTTTTGAATCTTCTGATGCAAATCAACGAGAGGCTAGAAAATATTTTTATAATAAAAGTGGAATCCCTGGAATCGTCGGAGCTGTTGATGGTACCCACATACAAATAATGAAACCAACCAAAAACGAGCATTTATATTGTTACACAAGAACAATCGAAACGACCTAATATCGTTTAACATAAACAATAAACAAAAGCTACCAGCTACACTAACACATATGTGCATCGAACCATACATAAACTAACAATAACATCAGTATGAGTATGAGAGAAATGGATAACGCAAACGAAACATAAGCGAACGCAACAAGAGGCAATGTGTATACAATACACAAACACACTCTAATGAATACATCGAACATCTTCCAAATAAACCAACAAAAAGCATGAGAGCAAAAGGGATGGACAAATAAGCAAGCGCAACAACAAGCAATACAGTCACCATAGAAATTGCGAGACCGCGAACGTTCTTCTTCAAGAACGTTCGATGTACTGTTCGTGTTGGACTATAAAAGGGCAAGACAAAGCAGACGAGTGAGTCAGTTGTAATTGAGTCAGTCTTGAGTGAAGTTGCGTGTGAACTTATCAGTCGCGGTTTGAAGATATCCGTTGTGAGCAGTATAGCGAATAGTTGTGTGTGAATAATAGTGAACCAGCAATTATTGTTGTATCGATAGTGTGGACAATAAAGAGAGTTTAATTAAAATAAGACACATATTTGTTTTTTCTTGGTTTGCAATTAACGAACTCATATTTAAACGTTTTTAAAAAGGTAAAAACGTAACAATTGGTGTCAGAAGTGGGATTGCAAAATCCAAAAGTGAAAATAAATAAATAAAATGAAACTCTCCGAATTAAGAGCGGACCGGCTTAAGCGAGAGCTGGGTAAACTAGAGCAGCCAACAGCGGGCACTAAGAATGAGTTGCAGAGGCGGTTAAGGGAACAACTGCAGCTTCAGGGCATCGACATCGAATCCTACGAGTTCGAGGATTAAGAGGAACGAGAGTTACAGGCCCCTGCAACGCCCAGCGGTATCGACATAAATTCGTTGCTAGCCGCTGTGATGGAGAAAATGCGAGTAGCCAATCAGAAACAAAGTGAACAAATGATGGAAAAAATGCAAGTAGCAAACCAGAAACTTCTGGCTGATGTTCAAGAAGCTTCTAGAGCTGAGTCTCGAAGAGACAGTGAACAAATGATGGAGAAAATGCAAGTAGCAAACCAGAAACTTCTGGCTGATATTCAAGAAGCTTCTAGAGCTGAGTCTCGAAGAGACAGTGAACAAATGATGGAGAAAATGCAAGTAGCAAACCAGAAACAAAATGAATAAATGATGAAACAAATGCATGCTGCAAACCAAAAGCTATTTGAAGCAAAGACAGAGAAGCTGCAGGAAATACGTGAGTCATTCAGCAAAAGAATTACCAGTGTCGAGGTAAAAGTGTCAGATTTGGACGGAAAACTCGTAATGATGGAGGAAAAGATCAACAACCTCCAGAGCCAGCGACCGGAACCAGTGCGAGTCGTATCCGAAAGTACCGGCAGGATAAAACCACCTTGTTTTGATGGAAGCTCACCTCTATCCGTATTCAAGTTCCAATTCGAGACGGTAGCCAGCAGAAACGGATGGGACGATGAGGAGAAGGCTTTGGAACTAATATTGGCGTTAAAAGGTGTCGCAGCCGAGATCCTAGAAACCATGCCAGCCAGCCATAGAAACAACTACAAAGACTTAATGGCGGCGTTACAGCGTAAATTCGGCGAAGAGCACAAACGAGAGCTGAACCGCAAGGAGTTGAGATGCCGGGCGCAAATGCCAAACGAGTCATTAAAAGCCTTTGCGATGGAAGTTGAGAGGTTGGTGCAGCTTACACACCCAGGAGAAAACCACCCGTTGATAGACAACATTAAGACCGAGGCGTTTGTCAATGGTATACTCTACCCTGACATTAAACTAGCGGTATGTTCTACGCAGAAGACAACCTTTGCAGAGACCGTGGCCTTCGCACTAGCCCAAGAGACCGTTCGCACAATCTCAAGACCACCAGTTAGCAAGGTGCGAAAAATGGAAGTATTGGAGGAAGATGAATGTCTTGTAACTAAAGTTAAGGAGATAGTGAAGCAAGCTTTGGAAGAAAACGGATAAAAGGCTAAACTTAAGTGCTTCAACTGTGGAAAGAGTGGTTATTTCCAAAGACACTGTAAAGCGCCACGTAAAAGAACAACATCCGCCTCACCATCAAGGAATAAGAAACGGGCGAAATAACAACCACCTTCACAAGAGTCCCCGTTAAACTAAAACGAGCTAGCACTGAGGGGCAAGTGCTGGCTCCCACAAGCGAGGGCCCCACAATCTCAATATCAGTGACGCAGCAAAACAACAACAATCTTACGGCGTGCGGGTACATAAACGGCAGACGTCACACCCTCACTATAGATACCGCAATCCATCATCAGACCAGATGTAGTGAAGGGAAAGTGTGAGGCACTTAGCAATGTAAGACTTCGGACAGCTACTGGAGAGTCTGCCACCGTCCACGGAAAAACAGAGGCGAAGGTGACGATAGCCAACATCAGCGTAAGCTACGTCTTTATTGTTGCCGATATTGTCGACGAGGTTATCATTGGTGCCGACTTTATGATAGCTCATGGTATCAATTTAAATATGGGGCAACAGATAATGAGTTGGCAAAATGTGGAGATACCTCTTGACGTGGGATACAAACATCAAGTGCACGCCAGAAGGATAGTTGCAGTCGAACCACTCAAATTACCACCTCAGAGTGAATCATAGATATGGGCGCGTATGGAGGGAGATTGTGAGGAAAATCGCTTGTGGGTTGTTGAACCAGCAGAAATAGAGACGGATTTAATATCAGCAAAGGCCCTCGTCAAATCCACAGAACAGAGAATAGTCCCGGTGAGAGTGCTAAATCTATCAGGCAACGAAAAAGTCATCTGTAAAAAATCAGAAGTCGGTCAATGTGTTCCAGTAGAGGCGATAATAAACAGCGAACAATCGCCGCAAATTGCCGAAATGTCAGCCAAGGATCAAAAGGAGTTTGGTGAAAATGTGGAAAAATGGGTAGCAGGCTTAGCAGCTCCAGAGAGAAATAAAGCCAAAAAGCTGCTAAAGAGGTATGCTTTCGCTTTCGCCACGAACAATAGAAGACAAGGAAGAACAGCTATGGTCAAGCATGAAATTGATACGGGCGAAGCGAGACCAATAAAACAGGCACCCAGAAGCATACCGCTGGCGAAGCGTAATGAGGTTAAAGAGCTAGTCGACGAAATGAGGAGGAGCGGTGTAATCGATCCATCATCGGGTCCGTGGAGCTCACCTGTAGTCTTAGTAAAGAAGAAAGATGGCAGTACAAGATTCTGTGTAGACTACAGGAAGCTGAATGATGTCATCAAAAAGGACAGTTACCCGCTACCGAGAATTGACGACACACTCGACACGCTAGCCGGAACAAAGTGGTTCTCCACATTAGATCTACAAAGCGGGTATTGGCAGGTGGAGATTGCAGACAAGGACAAGGAGAAAACCGCATTCAGTGCGAACGGCGGCTTATGGCAGTTTAAAGTTATGCCATTTGGACTCTGTAATGCTCCGGCCACATTCGAGCGACTCATGGAACGTGTGCTAAAGGGACTACATTGGAAGACTTGCCTGGTGTACCTTGACGACATAATAGTGATGGGCAGAACTTTCGACGAACACCTCAAGAACCTGGGAGAAATTCTGCAACGAATATCGATGGCTGGACTTAAACTAAGCGTAAAGAAATGTGCATTGTTCCAAAGACAGTTAAAATATTTGGGGCATCTTGTAACAGCAGACGGAATATCTACGGATGAAGATAAAATACGAGCAGTAAAGGACTGGCCTCGTCCCCAGAATCTTCATGAACTACGCAGCTTTTTGGGACTATGCACATACTACAGACGCTTTGTGCCTAACTTTGCTAGCGTGGCTGCAAGCTTGCATGAGCTCACCAAGAAATCGAAAGCGTATCAATGGGGTGAGTCACAAGAAAAGGCGTTCCAGACACTAAAAGATCTATTGTGTGTTGCACCAGTTTTGGCGTACCCAGTCCCAGGAGAAAAATTCATTTTGGACAGTGATGCTAGCGGATATGCTATTGGTGGTGTACTTTCCCAAGTGATCAATGGTACAGAGAAAGTCGTAGGTTACTACAGTCGGACACTGTCAAAACCTGAAAGGAATTATTGTGTGACTCGACGTGAGCTACTTGCAGTGCTGGAGTGCATCAAACATTACCATAAGTACCTGTATGGCCAACATTTTCTGCTAAGAACTGATCATTCCGCACTGAGATGGCTGCTGCAATTCAAGAACCCTGAAGGACAGTTAGCACGTTGGATTGAGCGCCTCCAGACTTACGACTTCAGTATTGAACACCGAAGAGGCATAAAACATGGGAATGCCGATGCTCTTTCACGCCGACCTTGTAATTTGGAGTGTAAACATTGCGTGAAAGCTGAGAAAAAGGAATCCATCGTCGATATCTGGCTAACGCGGATTGAAGCCAACGAAGGCTGGTCCCAAGCACAAAGGAGTGACCCAATATTGGCGAAGATAATAGCAGCGAAGGAGGAAGACAAACGACCTACAAGAAATGAGATATACGCAGAAAGTCCTCTCACAAAAGCATATTGGGCACTATGGGACAGTTTAAAGCTGATAAACGGGTGCCTATATCGACTTTGATAAAAGAAGTGTTAAAGGAGTTCCATAATGGAGCCAGTGGAGGCCATCTTGGAGTGACCAAGACTCTGGAAAGGCTAAAACAACTCTTTTATTGGGTTGGATGTCAGCAAGCAGTGTCGGATTGGATAGCAAACTCTACCCAGTGTATTGCAGCTAAAGGTCCAGCAAGAAGAAGTCGCAGTCAGATGCAGCAATATAACTCAGGCGCACCTTTCGAGCGGATAGCGCTGGACGTAGCAGGCCCTTTTCCAGTCAGCAATGCCGGAAACCGATATGTTCTCGTGGTGATGGACTACTTCAGCAAATGGCCGGAAGTGTATGCCATACCCAATCAAGAGGCGAGCACAATAGTAAGCGTTTTTGTGAAAAACTGGGTATGCCGCTACGGGGTTCCAATAGAACTACATTCCGATTAAGGCAGAAATTTCGAGTCAGCAGTATTCAGAGAAATGTGTGAGGTATACGGAATTAAAAAGACTCGAACAACGCCGCTTCACCCACAGTCAGACGGAATGGTAGAGCGATTTAACCGAACCCTGAAGGAGTACTTGCGGAAAGTAGTGAGCGAGCAGCAGAAGGACTGGGACGAACATATTCCGAGGTTTCTACTGGCGTACCGATCTGCAGTCCATGATTCAACATCTAGATCACCCGCCAAGGTAATTTTTGGAACTGAGATAAAACTGCCCGGTGACTTGGAGTTTTTAGTTAAGCCCGCCACAGAGAGAGATGCCACTGGTAAAGAAGAAAGCCTAAATGAACTTCATCAATTTGTGCGCACCCGAATAAAAATGGTCAGCGATAGAATGAAAGCCAGGTACGATCGTGCAGCAAACACGGAGGGCTTCCAAGAGGGACAACTGGTTCTACTATACAACCCAAAGCGGAAGAAGGGGAATTATCTCCCAAGCTACAAACCAGCTGGGTTGGACCGTACAAAATAATTAAACGGTTAAACGATGTCGTGTACAGGATACAGAAAGCTAACAGCCCCCGAACAAAAATGAAGGTCGTACACATAGAGCGACTGGCAAAATATGGGAAGAGAGATAATGAGCCTATTCGGGACGAACAGGCTTAAGTGGGCGGCAGTGTTACGCAAGAACAATCGAAACGACCTAATATCGTTTAACATAAACAATGAACAAAAGCTACCAGCTACACTAACACATATGTGCATCGAACCATACATAAACTAACAATAACATCAGTATGAGTATGAGAGAGATGGATAACGCAAACGCAACATAAGCGAACGCAACAAGAGGCAATGTGTATACAATACACAAACACACTCTAACGAATACATCGAACATCTTCCAAATAAACCAACAACAAGCATGAGAGCAAAAGAGATGGACAAATAAGCAAGCGCAACAACAAGCAATATAGTCACCATAGAAATTGCGAGAATGCGAGACTGCGAACGTTCGATGTACTGTTCGTGTTGGACTATAAAAGTGCAAGACAAAGCAGACGAGTGAGTCCGTTGTAATTGAGTCAGTCTTGAGTGAAGTTGCGTGTGAACTAATCAGTCGCGGTTTGAAGATATCCGTTGTGAGCAGTATAGCGAATAGTTGTGTGTGAATAATAGTGAACCAGCAATTATTGTTGTATCGGTTAAGTGTGAACAGTGGCACATAAGAAAGTGTGGACAATAAAGAGAGTTTAATTAAAATAAGACACATATTTGTTTTTACTTGGTTTTTAATTAACGAACTCATATTTAAACGTTTTTAAAAAGGTAAAACATACATACATAATTGGTCATTACAACCCTTCAGTCAGGATTACGACCTAGCTTCTCACACCACTTATGTTGTGTGCGTTAATTTTATACATGAGTGGCGGGACCTACAGTTTAAAGTCGACTCCGAACGACAGTATTTTGAGAAGCTTTTCATGGCAATTTTATTAACTCTCAGAGTTTTTGCCAGAAATCTGCTGAGAGGAAGTCGCCGAAGAAATATTTTCATATTTTCGTTTTGATGTCTGACCTGGGATTCGAACTCGGGCCTTCAGTCTAATAAGCCAACACACTACCTACTAGACTACGGCGACTTCGTAACAATATTTTAAGAGGAAACTAAAGCACAGCATAAACGCTATGGTGGTAAATAAGTCATGTAGAGTGTACTACATATAAGTGTTAATTTGTTTGTTTATTTAGATATGTGATCATGAAATGTATATAAAGACTATATATGGTCGATTTGGGGGCTCTAGTCACGATTCACATGTCTGGAACTTGTCTAATAAGAGGCAAATTTTAAAAACTCAATTTGTTAACGCAGATAAGTCTACAAGGTTACTTGGTAAAACACATTTGTTGTAGTTAGGTATAAATTGCAAAAATAAGTATTTTCAACCTTTAAGGTGATTCAGGGTACCCTTTAGAGCCGTGGATTCTGACGCCTTACAGGAATGCACCAGACGGCTCGGCAGAGGCATATTTCAACGACAATCATTCTAAAGGGAGATAAATAGTAGAAAGAACATTTGGGCTATTAAAAGCGAGATTTAGATGCCTTTTAGCCGCTAGGGAACTTCATTACGCTCCCGAGAAAGCCGTTCAAATTTTGAACACTTGCTGTGCACTGCACAGCATTTGTTCAAGGTTCAAGATATTTCAACAGTAAATGTACAACCGGAAACATCAAGTAATAGTTCGTCAAACATAGCTGAAATTACTAATAATAATTACAGAAGCATCGCAAGAAATATAAGAGATGAAATAAAAAATCACAATGCGAATGACTCGTAACTAATATTATTGCTTTCCATTTATTAAAAAAATAAAGAAACGTATAAAAATATTGAAAAACAAAAGAAATCCGAATTCATTAAATATATAAACTCCACAATAGTTTCGTACTGTTTTTGGTTGGTATATGAACTTCTTTTTGACTCACTCCTTTGAAATTGTTTAAAAAATATTATTTTATTTTTATTTTGCAATATATTTGTATTAATTTACTTACATTTTAAAATTATTAATAATAATTATTATTTGTCACCAACACAATTGCTAACGAAAAATTTTGGAATATTTACTATGCTTTTTATGCTCGTTTTCGTAATACAGAGTTAGTTGTTTTTTGTTCGTACGCAAAAATTGGTAGCACTTTAGAAAATTTTCCGTACTTTCGTACTACAGAGTACAATTTGTTCGAATACGTGCATTTTAATTTTCGTTTCGAGCTACGGAGTAACCCTCCAGGACACACATTCCACCTCATGGATATATTTATTTGGGTATTATATCTACTAAGGTATTATATGATATTATACCAGTCCAAATCTTAATGCATAGGCGGGAGATATGATTCACAACGTTAAATTAACATTGACCGCCTACTTATCTGATAGTCACCCTATTCAGTATCTACCATTATCAACAGACAACCACGTGGGCGATTAGGACGAGGCTTAAACGAAATTTTAAATATTCTTAGAGCGTTCAAATTCTTCTATTTAATGTTGCTTATTTTTTGTGTTCAAACAGAATTTTGTAATGTTTGTGCTAAATTTCTTATTCTTCTGGCCTATTTTATTTATTAAATAAATTGAGAAAATGTCACTTTTCTTAAAGACAATGTATATTTTAGCAAAATAGTTCCCAAGGCTAAAACAATTTTATTTAATATTAGAAATATTTAACTGCCTGCCATACATTACATTGATATTTATCTAAAACATCATATAGTGATGCAGTATACTTAAACTGCAACATTTTTCGTTTCTTTCTTTACTGTGTTTATTTTAGCGCAGAAACATGCAGAAAACTTGTAAGAGAAATGCGATAAATATTTCCCTTCAGAGGATAGAGTTTTAATTAAAACTTGTAATGAAAATTTCATTACATACATATGTGATCATATACCATACGTTTGTGTCTCTAAAAGCAGTACCATATATTGATAAATTTATAAATTGAAATAATGTCGTCAACGTATTTTATAATTTCGAAGTTTATACAGAGGCTTTATAGTTGGAGTTTGTTTGCGAATAAATCAAAGATTTTGGATAAAATGGAAATTTTTAATATTTGTTGGAGAGGAGTATATTAGAGCTCTACAATTTAATATCCATAAATTATGCATGGCGCTTGTAGACGAGCTTTCTAATTTATCTTGATTCTTTCTACTCAATTATTCCTATTCAAACGAAATTGTGCTTAGAGTTCTCTTTTAAGTTTACAACTGTCTTCGATTTATGCGACTGTCTGTCAGACATATGGGAGCAATAAATCTTATAAACTCAGCGGCCAACATGTTTCGGAAGTTAGTAAAATACCCCATATTTCATCCGCTGTGGTAAACTGTTTTTATACGAAACTTGTTTGCTAAACTTCATTTATTTATAAAGTATGTAGGACAATATAAACACAAAAGTTTTTTGAAATGTCCACCGTCATGACTAAAGTTTAACACCACATCCATAGAAAAACTATTCTTTACTCGTATTAGGACAAGCTATAGAGATTTCTATTCCTGATGACTTTTAGTGCAGAAAATGTTCTTTGAGAGTGACCACAATTTATGTTCCGAGGAATTCAGGTCGAGGCTTCCATTAGCCTTATGGACCCAGTTGATATAAAATTTAGAAATTATTTTTAACCACTTTGGTGTGTCTTATATGGTGTCACAAAGACTGTTCAACGATCAATGATTTTTTTTTTAATTGACACAGATTTTCACTCAATTTTGTCCTATCATATACGATTTTCTACCATACCGCCATTGAAAAGGAATAGTGTCCACTTTGACCTCTTGAAACGGTTTTTACTGTTTGTAGGAACGATTTTTCATTAATTTTGTTAATTTTTTTTTAATAACTGCAAACAAATTTTTCTATGGGCTACGTTGGCATATGGACGAACTGATGAATTTGAGTTTTACTTTAGTTTATGCTTTAGCGCTGCTGTAAGCAAAACCACATCTAACGAGAAAGAAATGGATACATTGGGTACTTTCATTTTCCGAAATAATATTTTCCACCACTACTGGAGCAGTTTTCTATTTATTTCGTGTGTAGCTGAAGAGGTCTTTGACGGTCACCTACACAAACAATACCTTGAAATAGCTTAACAGCGCAAAATAAAAAACTTCGCTTGACCCCAGTCAAGCCAATAACAACGATAAGGTTTTTTCCCCATTCCTTAATTAAGAAAAAATGCACACAAAAAATTTTACTACGGAAACGAAGAACAACTGTTAATAAAGAGAATATTTTGCAATTTTGGCGACAATAATCGTACCAGGACTTATGAAAATACAAAGTATAAGTGTTTGGCTTGCTGTGTGGACCTACATCTATATCATCGACAATTGTCTTAAGAGGACTGGTCAAAATAGTATTGCATTTATGGAATACCCAGGAGAAACTTAAAAAAATATTCGATTCCAAACTTTATCCCTCTATCGTGACATCTGTAAAACAATTTTGCCAATTCATGGGTTGTATAAGTATCAAGTCTTGATGTATATATTTAAATCATACAACATTGGTTATCGTACGGTTCGATTTCGTCAGAACCAAACAATTGCAATACTCGGAATAAGCAAAACTTATGGACATCAAGGTGCAGGTTGGAGACTACTAAGCAACGTATTCAATACATCGGTGTTGCTGAATAATTCCTTCCTGTAATTTTGAAAACATGTAACAGAATTTCCACTTTTAAAAATTGTCTTAATGAACACTTAGCAGAAAATATTGAACACTCTTATTGTAAAACTTTATTATCTAAAAAGATTTTTTTATTTAAAATTTTTCATAATTTTAATAATAAATTGTACGAAATTATTTGACAACTTGTCTCAATAATGCCTTAATGGCGCTGAGACCATTAGAATTTCGATTTAATTTGTAAATGAAATATTAATAAAAATAAAAATAAGGCATAACAACAATTGTAGTCAACAAATTTTCTATTTTTCATTTCATTTGTAATATATGATATTTCTGATATGGTTTTCAGTATTATCTAAGCCCTGCAGCCGCTATTCTAATGGTGTTTTCTTTTCTACAATGAAAATGTCACCCTCTTACAAGGTACATTAAAAAAATTTTTGACCAACCCTGTTGTAATGTCATTTTTTATTTGAGAAGAACATAACACAACTATTAAAAAAGGGTATGCCCTGTGTTTACCACTTATTAAGAAAATGAATGAGGAAATGCCAATTTGTTCAAAGGTGTTCCCAGATCGCTAATTTTTCAACTTCATTTTTTGTACGCATTTTTTATAACAAAAAAAAACAATATTTTAACACTGTTCTAACATTGAATGCAATTTTTTATACTGCTGACCATGTAGCTTTAATAATGTAATATTTCCTTAAGATTACTCCACAAAACAATGAAAAAATTAACTACAAATTGGATAACAATACCAGGTGACTTTTTTAAATTTCATCTGGTAGCCCTATAAATAAACAAAAGTCATCTGCTTTACAGGGCATTAGCAGCACTCTCTCGATTTATATTTAGAATAAAACATACCACCCTTTTAGAGGGCGAAACATTTTTAAGAAACAAACGCAAAATTGCATTTTGCGTTAATAAAATGCACATTTTTTGGTAGAAAAGAAAACACCATAAGAGCATCAAAATGCCCTTTTTTGTTTGAGAATTAAAAAGACAAACATTCGTTTTGATTTCTAGCTTAATTCCAAATATTTATTTATGAAAATGCATCGCTTATATACTAAATTAATTCTAAGTCAGCATTTTGTTCAATTAGCTTTAAGCAATAAGGAATATCGATACAAAAAGAAAGAATAGGATAAGTGTCAGCAAACTATTATGTATGTTCTGGCTTTCGAATTCACAAGACAAAATGTGAAAACGACCGATTTCACATTTTCTTGGTGTTCCCGATTTCACTTCCGAAGAAATAAAATCGAATAGTTTTCACTTAAAAATAGTTAAGTGAAAGCAAAACGAATCAGCATTTTCTTTATGAAACATCTCATTGGTGTAAAATAAAATGACAGAAAATAAAACTTTAAAGTTTAAATTATTAAAATAACGCTTTAATACAAAATTTAAACTCTTTTGAATAATGAAAAAAATGTTTTAAAATCACAACTAAAATTTCTACAAAAAGCTATTCAAAAATACTAAAAACTGACTTGTGTTGATAAATATATGATTTTCTTTAATAAAAGAACATTTTTGATATTATTAATTATTTGTATTCTTTGTATACACAATAAATGATTTGTTTATAATATAATTACACGTGTTTTCTACTAATTTCATTCAAAATATCAATTTTAAAAAAATAATTTCATCGATTTCACATATTTTTACAATTTTATTGTTGTGCCGGGCAATAAATTGTTTATTTTCGAAAAACACTGTGCTGCCACCGCACACAAATTTCGAAGTTAATAAAGATGACAGACAGAGATAACATAGTTTCATCAAACTTTAGTTGATTGTAACAGCGAGCAGAATTTAGCAAATAAAAAAAACTTATATTATTTAAAAATATATATGTATATTAAGGAAGAGAAACTTAAAAACCTTAGAAATATTCTACATGTTTCCTAAAAACAATTTGGCATCACTGTTAGTAGGTAAACTTATGTTTGTTGTCAAAATGAAAATTGGTTGTCAAAAAAAAAATTTGCGCTTTAAATTTTTAAAATATTATAAAATATGTTTAATTTGTTGATTTAAATTAATCCAAAGAAGAAGTATGTAACTATATACACATAAATTTATCAAGTACATATTCATACATAAAATAAAATTCTAATTTAGGAGAAAGCGAAAAAATATAAACCAGGAAAAAAATCCTTGTGCGGTTTATGAAAGATCATATTAATTTACATGAGTGTCGGGACCTACAGTTTAAAGTCGACTCCGAACGACAGTTTTTTGAGAAGCTCTTCATGGCAATTTTATTAACTCTCAGAGTTTTTGCCAGAAATCTGCTGAGAGGAAGTCGCCGAAGAAATATTTTCGTTTTGATGTCTGACCTGGGATTCGAACTCGGGCCTTCAGTCTAATAAGCCAACACACGACCTACTAGACAACGGCGACTGATTTAGGTCGGGGTTTTTCCAAAAGAAAGATAGGACATCTCAAGAAGAGTTATGGACGAGCTTAACAGATTGGAAGAAAGTAGTGTTGTAAATTGTGGGTACTTTTGACTACTCAATACATACTCAATATTTTTTTTTGGTACTCAATACTATAAGGTTTTTTTTTTTTTTTTTTGAGTTCAAAAACTAGTACAAATGTTCAGATACTCCTTATAATTGATATATAATAAATAAAACATATTGCTTATTATATACATAAATGTCTTAGGAACTAATACAGTTTATTTAAAATGTTTTAAATTCATATTTATGAAAATTTTTTTGAAAATTTTATTTAGAAAAATAAAAATATGTGTTAACCGGCATTTGTTCCTTAAAAGTCTCTTGTTTTCAAGTTTTTTAATGACATTTCGATTACAGCATATTTGACCTGTTGAATATTCGGTAAAAGTACAAATAAAAAATGCTAATAAGAATTTTAAACAAATATATAACTAGAATAATCAGAAGTTCAAGCAAAAAATAGATAGATTCGAATCTATCTGCATATCTGAATTGTAACATAAATTACCTTTGTTAGACTTTATTAAAGTGTAAAAAAAAAAGTATTTTTTCGACATTTTCAGATTTTAACATACTTCTTCTGTTGCTTAAAACCTGACCAGCTATAGAAAATACTCTTTCATTAGGCACAGATGTTACTACTATTGGCAAAAACTTTTTGGCTATTTTAGCAAGCCCGGGATATACATTTTCTCTCTCCTTCCACCACTGCAAAGAATCCCTCTTTCTATCTAGCAATTTTTCATGACTGAAGTTATTCAGCTCTACTATACATTTAGATGTAGTATTATTTGGTATAGCCTTCTGATCAAAATCGGTCCAAATTGAATTGATATTATTAGTTGTTTTGACTGGCGAACGATTTTCTGAATTTGGAATATTAAACAAAGACGATATCTTGGACTTTACGTTATTTATGGCGTTGGAATCAGTGAACCCTTTGGATTTGAATCGTGGATCTAGATAGGTGGAAAATGCTAAAACACCGTGGTATTCTAGCCTAAAGAAGCGTCTATTTAAATTAGAAATATATTTATCTAATAATGCTGATATAACTTCCGTATTGTTTTCAGACTTTTTCTTATTTAAAAATGTTTGAAGACCACGTATTAAAACTATAAGTTTCGAAGTAGTGGTAATTTTTTTGGCACTCATTTCAGTAGTTATTTCCTTAAAGGACTGCAAAATACTACAAATTTCTTTTAATATTTCCCACTCTTCAAAAGAAAATAGTTCTTTGTTCTTTGAAAATAGGCTTTTGTAGTATTGCCACAGTAGCTTCTAAAACCTCTTGATATTCCAAAATTCTTAAAATCATATTAAGAGTCGAGTTCCGTCTTCTTGGAGTTCAATTAATTAATTTTTGTATTGGTTTTCCCATTTGCTTCTGCATTTCCTTGAGTTTGTTGGATGCTTTAGTACTTTGATGAAAAAATTCAACAGCTGCCTTGCAGATACTAATTAGTAGGTGAAATTTCTCATCCTTTAAACCGTCAATAACAACCAAGTGAAGAGTATGAACAAAACATGGGAAACTAATCCATCCAGCAATTTTGTATTATTTGTGTATTTATGTACTATAAAATACAACCCTGAAACCTGAGTATTACCAAGTTGGTATTGAGTACTCCAAAAAACAGTCGGTATTGAGTACTGAGTACCCAAATACTCAATACTTTTACACCACTAGAAGAAAGTAAGTTAAGGAATGATGTTGTATTTCTTTGTTTACTGAAAAGTTGTTTATACTCAGACATGGATTGATTGGAAAAGTAATGTAAAGCGTAAACTTTCCCACAACAAAAAAGAAATCTGTTAAACTGGAGGTGGCAATTTTAACCAATATATTTTAAGCCAATTAGAGGAAGAAGTTGCTGTCATAAGTGGTTAATATGGAACAGTTGATGGAATAAAAAATACTCAATCTTTTGGGAAAAGTATTGCTTTAAAATCTAATAATGATGACAAATGTATTTCATCTTCGGAATCTGATACCTTATCGACGTCTTCTCAGTCACTCGGTCCATTAACTTCAGTTTCCAAAAAAGAAAACTTACAAATCCCCATAAAAGTCCAACTCAAAATAATAGAAAATCTAACGGAAATCTGGAAGAATTGATGAAAAATGAAAGCTACCAATTGGAAAGCATTGGCAAAAAAAAAATAGAACACCTTTCCGAAATTAAAAGCGAAGAGCGATCAGTCCTGCAAAATAAATTAGATATAATTGGCAACAAGCTAGACAACATTTGTACAAATTTGGAAAAAATTGGGAAAAAATACGATGCCCTAATTGAAGTTGAAACAAAAAAGCTGCAGGAAGCAAGCCGCCATAATATTCGTATGGAAAAAAATGCTGTATCAAAACTGGAAACAAAATTAAAATCAATTTAACTTAAGCAACTAATGTTTGACAGTAGTAATGTATCAAAATAATTTATTTTATTAGTACAAAAAAATTATCTTATAGTAACTGAAGTACCTTATTTATTTTTGTTTTTGTTATTTTTTTTATTTTAATAAATTAATATTTATTTTTAATACAAAATTATGTACAATATATTTTTTAATTTTGCGGGCAATATTGTTCCTAATTATTGCAGCTTCATTGCTACTATTGATTTCTTCATGTTCTTCATCGTTATTTTCATCATCCTCATTTTCAACAATCGGGCTTTCATCTAAATCAACTCGATAGCTTTTACATACGAGGGTAGTTCGGAAAGTTCTTAGCCTAGCACAGAAAGCGCGGTATAAACAGAAAAAAGTTAAGTGTTTTGGAAACTTCCATCTCTGTTATGAACACATGTTAAATTTTGTTTCGATCTGGCAACTCCTTCATATAGAAACAGGTGTTCAAAAAAGACGCATCCGCGATTTTTTTACAATGGAAAAATTAGAAATGCGTGCTGTCATTAAATATTTCCATAAAAAAGGTTTATCGGGACAAGAAATTCATAATGATATGGTGAATGTGTTAGGTGAAAGTGCTCCTTCATATGCAACAGTAAAAAATTGGGTTGCTGAATTTAAACGTGGTCGTACAAGCATTGAAGATGAACCAGGTAGTGGACGTCCAAAAACAGCAACAACAACAGAAATTGTAGCCAAAGTGCATGATATGGTATTAAATGATCGACGAATAAAAGTGCGTGAAATTGCTAACATCATGGGCATCTCAAATGATCGAGTCCATTTAATTTTGTGTGAAGAACTACAGATGAAAAAGCTTTCTGCAAGATGGGTGCCGCATTTGTTAACAGTCGACCAAAAACGCATAAGAATGAACATTTCTCAAGCTTGTTTGGATCGTTTTCAGCGAAATAAAATGGATTTTAAGCGTCGTTTCATAACTGTTGATGAGACATGGATCCACCACTATACTCCAGAGACAAAAGAACAATCCAAACAATGGACTGAAGCTGGAGGAAGTGCCCCAAGGAAGGCAAAAACAATTCAATCGGCTGGTAAGGTTATGGCAACGGTTTTTTGGGACTTCAAAGGTATTTTATTGATTGACTATCTGCAAAAGGGTAAAACAATAAATTCAGAGTACTATTGCAACCTTTTGGATCAATTAAATGTACAAATTCGAGAAAAACGTCCTGGCTTACAACACAAAAAAATAATTTTTAATCAAGACAACGCACCAGCGCACAAGAGTGTTTTAACAATGGCTAAAATCAACGAATTAAAGTACGAGTTGCTTGACCACCCACCTTATTCTCCTGATTTAGCTCCCAGTGACTTTTACCTGTTCCCAAATCTAAAAAAATTCCTTGCTGGCAAGCGTTTTACCTCAAATGAAGATGCAATTACAGTTGTAAACCACTATTTTGAAGACCTTGAGGAAAACTATTTTAATCAAGGCATAGAATTGCTAGAAAAGCGTTTAACTAAGTGTATTGAAGTTTCAGGAGATTATATTGAAAAATAAAAATATTTTTGAAAAACTAACTATTCTCTTTCATTGATAGGCTAAGAAGTTTCCGAACCGCCCTCGTATGTTGTGCAGGGCACAGCATATATTTACAATTTTTACTACTTTAGCTGGTGAGTAGGGCAGCATTTCATTTTGTAAACAACGAAAACGAGATTTTAAGTTACCTATTGTTCTCTCTATTATATTACGGGCGCTGGAATGCCTTTGATTGTATAAGTGCTCAAGAGAACCAAACTGTGGATTTCTGTACGGTGTTATTACATATGATTCTATAGTATATGCTGAATCGGCAAGTAACCAGCCATTGTGATTATTCTCTTCATAAAAATTCCTAGCATTACTTAAACTCCAAATGAACGCGTCATGGCATGAGCCAGGTCTACATCCATCTACCGCAAGTATTCGCATTTTGTAATCGCATACCTTAATTATAAAACTTTTACATAGAATTGGATTTAAAGAGAGAACATTTGACTCACGATCATAACATTAATGCTAAAGTACCCTTTCCTATTATAATAAAGAGATTCGTCAGTCACCGGCTTTCTCATTCGAACGTGGGTTCCGTCGACACATCCAATGACCCCTTGTATACCATATTTTTCTTTAAAATAGGTTTTTGATGCGTTTATTTCATCATTCCATTTCCATATTAATCCATGACTTTCGAGTATGTTTGCAACATTCCACAACACTTTACACATAGTGCTACGACCAATGCTAATGTTCATTTCATTGGCTATTACACCCTGGAAACCTCCAACAGCAAAAAACCTCAGCGTCGCTGCCAATTGTAGTGTTGGCGGAATTGTTGTATTCTTTATTAAGGGTTCAATTTGATTTAAAATCATTGAAAACGCAGACTTGTTTAACCGATAGAGTCCAATAAATCTTAAAAATATAGAGTCGAATAAAACTTGGTCGAACTTCACAAAAAAACTTACAAGGAGTCTGGCATATCCATCGGATTTGATGCAACCCTTAAGATCCGTCTACGCACAACTTCTCTGTAAAGTTTGCGACGTTCATTTCGTAAGTAACATAAAATAAAAGCTCCTGGCATTTTATAGTACTCTGATTTTATTGTTTTCTTTATTTATCGCGGGAAATAATTCATCCATATGTGTTTACAAAATGTAGTATGACATTTATCAAATTTGTTTCGAACACAACTTCGAAAGTGTAAAAAACTGAGTGAAAATGAGAACACAACATTTTTAGTTTCATGTGAATTCAAAATGATCCGAAAGCCAGAACATACATACATATATATGTTTATGCTGACGAAGTATTGATTCATAAAAATAATGTTTACAAAATATGTGTTAGTGAACTATATATTTATGCTGACAAAGTATTGATTCATAAAAATAATGTTTACAAAATATGTGTCAGTGAACTATATGTTTACGCTGACAAAGTATAAAGAATGTTTATAACTTAATGCTTAAATAAAGTGCGGGTAAGAAGTATGCATACACTACACCCTCACCCTTTTAGTTTTGGGCATTATTAAAAATAAAATATATTCATAATACAAGAAAAAAATATAAAAATTGTTTGGTTTACTGAATCTATAATAGGGGGTGCTTATTACGTAAATTAAAAGAAATATTTTAGTTCTTAAGGTTAATAAACTTAGAATACGGGGTTTCTTATTACATTAATAACAATTTTTTTTTTGTTTGTGCAATTAAACGTTTTTATAAGACCATAAAAAAATTTCATTTTCATTACGTAAATATACATATAAATAAACATACATTTTTATAAATATTAAGAATTAAATTTCTTTATCATGTTTTTATGTACGGTCTTGGATTTTGTTTTATCAATTTCTACAGTAACATGTAAGTCATCTAGGTCTAATATCTTATATGGACCTTTGTAAGTATGTTCGAATTTTTTTATATTCTCGTCTTTTACTAAAACTTGGTCTCCTATATTTAGTTCTATTCTGTTTTGTCTTCTTTCTGATTCTAATTTCCGTTTTTTCTTTACTTCTAAGATTATGTCTCTTGCTTTTTGCAATGAGTGGCGAAGTCTAATCTTAAGTTCATTCAGATAATTGTCTAGGTTGTAGATTTTCTAAGGATTTCTCAATTCGTCACCCGGTGGTCTAGGAAGTTTTCCATATACCAATTCAAATGGTGTATAATTAGTATCTACATTGGGAGTTGTGTTGAAAGCGAAAGCAAAGTATGGTATCCATTCATGCCAATTGTTGTCTTCTACGAAATTTAGAAAATATTCATTTAGAACACGGTGATTGCGTTCTACTGTTCCCAAGGTTTCATGATGATAAGGTGTCGAGAAGCTCTGTTTTATTTTTAATAATACACAAATCTCTCTTATCAACTCATTAGTAAATTCAGTGCCTCTGTCTGTCTTGAGAACGTTAAATAAACCGTATTTTAATATAACCTGTTCTACTAGTGTTTTTGCTACAGTCTTGGCATCTTTTGATTCAATTGGACAAGCTATAACATATTTTGATAATTCACATTGCATTGTGAGTATATATCTAAAATTACCCGACGGTCTCAATGGTCCAACTGTATCCACTACTACAATGTCAAAACACTTTGATGGTGTATCCGTTATTGACAAGGGTTCTTTTGTATGTCTTACTTGTTTGTTCTTTTGGCATGATGTACATGTTCTTACATAGTTCTTAACCATTTTGTTCATATTTTTCCAGATATAGCGCTGTTTTAATTTAATTAATGTCTTTCTTATTCCGAAATGTCCACATGAGGAGAGTTGTGAAATTCTTCTATTAGTCTGTATTATTTTATTGTATCTTTAATTCTTCTCGGCATTCTGTATATAATTATATCGACGTCATTATTCTTTAGTTTATTATATTCTTCTTTCAATTTCTCTACTGATATATATTTAAAAATTTCATCATTATCATATAGTACGTACTTTTTATCCGTCAATTTCTTTATTTTCAATAAAAGTTTCTCCATAAATGTTTCTGAAAACATAGGATTTTCACTTTTATTGCATATCACGCGTGTAATTTCATTATCATATTTATTCTGCAGATTATTAATATCATTATTTTCATATATAAGTTGTATTCTTTGAAGCTTCTTTATATCGTTAATTGATATACATTCCCACATATGGAGATGGCCTGTCTCCTGTTGAGATATGTAATTCTTTTCTTTATTATTATTATTTCCAATTTTGTCTTTTTTATTTCTTATATTTTTATTTAGCATGCTACGAGTTATTGCTAGAGTTGTTTTTTCTTTTTCATCAATACAGCTTGGAATCATTTCTTTTAATATTTTTGAATTAAGTTCAATACGAGATAGCGCATCTGCGTTAATGTTATTTGCTCCCTTTTTATATATAATGTCAAAGTCATAGTCTGATAACTTTAGTCGGATCCAGGTCATTTTTAAGGATGGATTCTTATGGGAAAATAGAGTGATGAGGTCTGTGGACTGTTACTACAATGAATTTTCTTCCATATAGGTATGATCTAAAGAATTGAATACCCCAATAAATTCCCAATAATTCTTTCTCAATAACCGACTTATTCCTTTCGTGTTTATTTAAAGATTTGCTTGCATATGATATAGGCAAATCGTTACCAAACTCGCCTTGCGAAAGCACTGCTCCCAAAGCTACGTTCGAAGCGTCTGTAGTCAGTATAAACGGTTTCTCAAAATCAGGGTATTGTAATATAGGTGGGTTCTTCAGTCTGTCTCTTAATGTGTCAAATGCTCTTTGGCAATCTTTTGTCCATTCGAATTTTACCTTCTTTTTTAATAAATTATTCAGAAAATTTGCTGTTTTTACAAAATCCGGAATGAATCTTCTATAGTAATTACAGAAGGCTATGAATCTTCTAACTTCATCCGAATTTTTAGGAACAGGATACTGTTCAATAATTCATATTTTGTTGGATCGGTTTTAATACCGTCCTTTGTAATAAGATGTCCTAAATATAAGACCTCTGGTATCAAAAAGCAATACTTTTCTGCGTTTAATTTCAAATTGTACTGTTTCAGTCTTTCAAATACTCATGAGATTTTCATTGTGGTGTTTAAGGCTGCATCCGAAAACAATTATATCGTCCACATACACGAATGCTTCAGACTCCAAACCAGATAATGCTATTGTGAGCATTCTCTGAAAACTGTTTGACGATATTTTTAATCCGAAAGGTAGTCTATTATATTGATAGTGTCCGCTGTTGGTGCAAAATGCCGTATTTGGTCTTGAAGCTGTATACAGTTCTATTTGATGAAAAGAACTTGTCATATCAAGAGTTGAGAAAAATTGTGCTCGTCCGAGCCTGTCTAAAACATCTTCCAGTCTTGTAAGGGGAAATTTGTCGTTTACAACTTTATCATTCAAACGTCTGTAATCTACAACAAGACGCCATTTTTTATGTCATTTTGTCCCTTTTTTGGGGCCAATAATAAGGGAGCGTTGTATGGGCTAACCGATGGTTCTATTATATTTTCCTGTAATAGCTTCTGTACTTGTCTGTCTATTTCATTCAATTGTGTTTGTGGTAAACGATAATTTTTTGTATACACTGGGGTATCATCATTTAGTTTTATGTTCTGTTTGTAAAAATTGTTAGTTGTTAAAGGTTCTCCCTCGAGATGAAATACCTTTTGATATTTCCTTAATATGCCATATAAGGTTTTCTGTTTCTCGTCATCAAAATTTTTAAATCCGGTAGCTTCCAGTAACCTCTGAAATCTTTCTTCCAAACAATGTTCGTTATCCTGATGTGTGGTTTTATAGATATTATAACATTGTAAAGGTATTGTGGATAGTTTAAGGTGTGATAATCGTATAGATGTTTCCAATGTATTTAGAATCCTAATGTAACGATTACCATTTTTTGGTATTATTGTGTTTGCAACGAAAATTCCGTTTTGTATTTCTTTATTACATATGACACTATCTTCACCTATGTCAATATTGATCTTTACTATTTTTTCACTTCTTGGGGGTATGAAAATACCTTTCACCTGGTTTGCATTAGTTTCTATAGGAATTGTGATAATATCTCCATTCATATTAACACTTATGACTTGTGTATCGTAATTTATTACGCAGTTGTATTTATAAAAGAAATCCATTCCCAAAATTCCGTCCGTGTTTATCGGAAAGTCACTGTTTACCAGATAAAATTTATGTTTTAAGCAACTCTCTCCAAATATTACATCCAATTTTGTCGATCCAACAGTCGCCGTATAGTCCTCGGTTATGCCATTCAATCTATAAACATCCTGTTCAAACACATCACAACCATGCACAACATTTTCCTTGCAAAGGGATATGTCAGAACCTGTATCAATCAAGAAAGTAAGTTTGTAAGTTGGGTTTCTGATGGATAAATATATAAAGTTGGAAGTGTTCGGATTTATTGTGTGAATTTGTAATTTTCCCTTTCTGGAGATTCGTTCCGAACCTCCAGGGTTTCTCTGTTGATGTATTGTGCGTACATTCATATTGTTATTTCTCTGTCTTGTATAGTTGTTATTGTTATAGTTCTTCCTATTATGTCTGTTGTAAGTATTGTTTGTGTTATATCTTCTGTTTGTATTGTTATTATATGTATTATTATTATTAAAAGATCTCTTATTACCCTTCTAATTATTATTGTAGTTTCTATCATTTCTTGTTAAAATTTTTGTGTTAAAATTTTGGTTTCTTTGATTGTTGCTTCTGTCATTGTTTCTGTAATTGTTATAATTACGTCGTTCTCTATTGTCTATCAGCCATGTCACAGAACGCAATTCCGATCGATAGTGGTTTTGATATTTTTGATGATTTATTAAAAAAAAAATATTAATAAAACTTAGTCAAACTGAAAGACAAAATGGTATGTTTTATTATTAATAGGTTTTCTAAGTATTTACTTAATATTTATGCTTAAGAAATCAAATTTTGTAAACTTGCTGAAAAAACAAAACAAAGTGATATATTTTTTCATCGAAGTATTACCACGTTATTTTTTTGAGCAAACCACTTATTTTTGAGAACAAAAATTTATTAAGTAGAACAAATAAAAGCGGTGGCAACACAAACGATGGACAAAAGAAAATACAAAAATATTTTTACGTTGCATTTAATTCAGTTTTAGAAAAATTTAAGTAAAGATTTATTGAAATTTATTTGTATTATTAACTTATATTTTTTAAGGGGTAAAGGGGCATTTTTAATATAAAATTTTTAATTTTTTTTGATTTCCATTAAAATTTTTGTATCAGCGTCTTTTTCTTCTTTTGTTTTGGTTCTGCTTTTTATTCACCAATTATGTTTTTTCTTTCTTTTGTCATGCACTACGTTGCCATACTTTATTTGAAAAGTAGCAATTTTATAATTTTTGGGAATGAACAAAATCGTTCGGAATCTGAAGAACCTAAAACAAAATCGATCGGAATTGCATATACGGAATCAAAACCATTCCGATCGGAATCTGTGACATGCCTGTATGTGAAAAACATTTAATGCGTTTGTTGCCTGTAACAGTCTTTCCTGAGTACACTAGAGCCACGACTTGCGTCGTTAATGGGGACCGGAGAATTGCGACGCAAATTGAATCAAAATTTTTTATACAAATGCATTGAAATTCATCAAAATGAAGCAAAAAAACTTAATATTTCGGATAAAACAGAATTATGAAAACATTTTTCATTATTTTATTAAGTTCAGTAAAATTTTCTCTAATTATTATAAAGAAATAGCAAAAATATAAATTAACAAAAAAACTTAGAAAAATCAATAAAATTCATTTATAAAAAAATAAATTTTAAAGAAGTAATTGTGCTTTGTTTAGTTTATGTGGTGCTTTCTTCAGATAATAAATTCAAATCAACAACACTCCATTTGATTACGTGGTCTTACAGGTTTGTTAACAAAAAGGTTTGTTGAATTTTTAGAGATTTTTTTGCTGATATGTTTCCTTGTAACAACTAATGGCTTGGTCAGCAGATGCTGCTACGCCCACGCTACGATTTTCGTCAGGATCGTTTTCAGAATATATATCCAATGCATGGGAAATTAATTGCATAGCTTTCGAAATATTGGAGATTGTTATTTTTTTTTCCTCTAATGTATTATCAATTATCATAACATCATCTTCTAAAGCATGCTGAATATTAATGGATAATAAATTTTTATTATCAAGCTCCTCATCGTGAGACAGCAAAAGTTCATTAATGTCATCCTCTTCCATTCCTTCAAATTCGGCTAAATGTAATCGACGCAAGTTGAAATTGCAACAACGCAAGCTGAGTTTTGTCAAGTTTTAAAAAGCGACGCAAATCGAAACGACGCATATCGGATCGACACAAGTCGGGGCTCTAGTGTACTAGCTATTTCAAATGCTTGTGCTAATGTTTTAGGTTGCGCCGCTATTACTGCTGTTCTAATGTTCTCCTGTAGGCCTTCTTGAAATGTTTCGAGTGCCAAATTTTCATTTAGTTTTCTAATTGTACAGCGTGCTACTTCGTTTGAACTGTCCTCAAGACTTGTTGCTGTCTCAATGCTTGTTTTAATTCATCAAAAGTTTTTGGTATATTTTGAGTCAGTAAAATATTTCTAACTCTCTATTTCTACTTCTATTTTATCAAATTTGTTTTTCCTTGTTCATTTAGTTCACTATGGACAATTTCTACCATCGATATAAATATATCGAGATGTACTGGTTTTCCATATATATAGGAATGGTATCTGAATCCTTTTTGCTGTCGAAGTTTGACATCTTTAAGCTGTCGTTATTAGAATGTTCTGTCAGAAGTTCAATTGCAATTGATTTTAAAGAATTAAATTCCTTAATCTTTTGTTGTCTAATTGGGCTTGACAAATGACTTACTAACTTTCCAAACCGTTTACTAAGTTCATTTACTAATTGTTCTTTTTCTTTTATTGTGTCTAATGTGTATTTTCTACCCCTTGATTTTTTTGCAATTATTATCAATTTATTAAGTTCCTCAATAATCTGGTCCATATAAATTTTTTTTTATTTTATTTTATTAATTATTACTTACTGCATTAGTAGTAACTTGTTTTTTTATATAATGCTTCAACAATTTCCATAATCCTATAACTACTAAAATTATTAATAATATCATCACTACTTCTATACTTAATGATATTCTATTTTCATTTATGGCATAATTATTAGAATTCTGCTCAAGTTTTGTGTCTGCTATACCCATTTTTTTGAATTTGTTCAATATTTCCTTCAATAGTTCTTCCTCGGTCACCACAAAAGATTGTTGCATCAGTTTTTCCAGCCATTCTGTCTTAGTTTTTTCAATTCATCAATCAGGTCTTTTTTTTGTTTGCCCTTGCTTATGTTAATTACTCGCTGCAAGTCAGCACAGGCCTGCTGGAATTTCCGTTTCTTGCCTCCTTTCTTCTTGGGCGTATGGGATACTTTGTCCTCTCTAAATTGTCTGACTCCTTCCTTTATCCTTTCCTGTCTCCTTCTATATTCTTCCAAAGTTATTGGCTTTGGACCGGCGTTTTTCGGGATCGGTTTGTATTGAGGAGGTTCTTCTGTCGTTTCATATACTGGCATCGGAATATATTCCTCCCATTTTTTGAATATATTGTCTATCTCCTCTTGGGTTGTCATAAGGAATTGAAAACAAAGTCTAATCTGTGTCCGGATTCTAACAATGAATAAACTTTATCCTTTATTACAATTTAATTTAATTTGTTTGTGGATTCTAACGATGAACAAACTTTATCCTTGTTCTATAATTTTGAATAAATGTATTTTGCAACCCGCAATTTATAATTTTACAATGAAAATAAAATTTTTTTTTTTTTAAGGAATCATTTATGTTGGGCAGGATCGCCATGTAATATATGATGTTTCTGATATGGTTTTCAGTATTATCTAAGCTCTGCAGCCGCTATTCTACGAGCATCAAAATGCCCTTTTTTGTTTGAGAATTAAAAAGACAAACATTCGTTTTGACTTCTAGCTTAATTCTAAATTTTATTTAGGAAAATGCATCGCTTATATACTAAATTAATTCTAAGTCAGCATTTTGTTCAATTAGCATTAAACAATAAGGAATATCGATACAAAAAGAAAGAATAGGATAAGTGTCAACAAACTATATGTTTATGCTGACGAAGTATTGATTCATAAAAATAATGTTTACAAAATATGTGTCAGTGAACTATATGTTTATGCTGACAAAGTATTGATTCATAAAAATAATGTTTACAAAATATGTGTCAGTGAACTATATGTTTACGCTGACAAAGTATAAAGAATGTTTATAACTTAATGCTTAAATAAAGTGCGGGTAAGAATTATGCATACACTACACATTATTGGAGTTCAAATAAAGTATTCTAGTATCAGACAAAAAGTCACAACAAAGAATTCAAAAATAATTTAATGTGATGTTTTTGTAACAAAAACACTCAATTTTGTTTGTGTTTCCCATATAAACAGGCAGGCAAGTAAAATAGCCTGTGTTACAAAAACATCACATAAATCCTTGGATATGTGAAACTAATAGTATCCAGTCTTTTAGTGATTGAGTAATTGAAATACGATTATAAACAAAGAATGTTGGATCTTTCATTTTCTTAATGTTTTATTTTAATTTTGTTTATTTTATTAGAACACATGAGTTATTATTGAAATTAAAGTGAGTCAAATCGAAATTTTGAACAATTTACTGTATGGGGGGAGTTTAATATTTACAATATAACTTAAAAACAAAAGACAAACACAAGAGTAGTTTTTAAAAAAATATAAAATTTTAATGGTGGATAGCTGTTAACACTGTATATCGTTTTCTTGCAAAAAGTGCTAGGGACCAGTGTTCGCTTGTGGACTGTATGAGGGGTGAACCAACACGAAAAAATGAGTCGTCAGTTCCTCCGATTGGGATTACAGGTCACTACAAAAAAGGCAAATATTATATGTAGGACTGCAAGCACAAAAAAATCAAACACATATCACTTTCCTTTTTATTTGTACACTTTTTTGTTGTACACCGTATTTCTTTTATTTCTTGGTTTTTTCCACAATAATTTTAAAATACACTAAATTATTTTATTATTTTTTATTAATTTCACAAAATTTCAATTTAAAATTAATTATTTATATTTCTGGAGCTCCAAATCTCTCCAGGCGATCAAAAAACGAACAATTTAGTTAATAATCAAAAAAGTCTTAAAACCAAAAACAACATTAGTGTTAAAATATAAAAAAGCTTAATTCTAAACGGCAGCGCCCTCTGTTGCCAATTTACTATCGTTTAAACAATCCTGTTTATGTCGGCAAGGATGGGAAGTTTGGACTGTCAGACATAAACAACCAGTGTGATTGTATGTACATACTCATATAAAGGACGTAAGACTTTGTTCTTTTATTTATTGAATCTATCTTCAATCTCATATTGAATTACGAATTTTGAACGCAAAATTACAGCTTTTGATTTTATTTATATCTACAATTGATAACAGCCATCTTTTTCAAGCTCCATCTATCAAATTAGTTGCCATTATTCAGTTTGTTTTGCCTAATCATTATGGACGACTACGTGTGTTGGCCGAATGGGCTCTGGAGAAGTTTGCAACAGACTAAAATTTTAATGAAAAAAGCATCTTCAGCGATAAAAATGCTTTGAGAATGATGTTGGCCATGCAATCAATGTCAACAGCGAGCAGTATAGATAGATGAATAACAACTTTTTTGGGCTTGAATTGGATGATCGTGCTACACACATCATGCCACTTTGGTTATTCTGCACGAGAGATTTTGGAGCATAGTAATCTCATGTAGAGCTGATAAGGACTGAATACAGTGGCATTTTTATCCAAAAGTCAAATTGATTGGTCAGGAACACAGTTATGCGCATATTAGCATATCACATCGGTTTCAATGTAGACATCAGAAATATTTAAAATAGTTTTGAAACTGATGATAGTAAATTTATGAATCTGGTTTTGTATGATCATCTAGTTTACTTATTTTATATTTACCGGCAGCTTTATTCGTGTTGAGACCCTTTTCATCATCGTATGAGGTCCAACCTCGTCTTAGTCTAGTAGGTAGTGTGTTGGCTTAATAGAAGTGAGCCCACGGTTCAAACCCCAAGTGAGATATCACCAACAAAACGAAATATGAAAAATATTTCTTCGGCGACTTCCTCTCATTAGATTTTCGGCAAAACTCTGAGAGTAAATAAAATTGCAATGAAAAGTTTCTCAAAAATCTGTTGTTCGGAGTCAACTTTTGACTGCAGGTCCTGCCACTCATGTATAAACATAACTCGCACAACATAAGTGGTATGAGAAACTAGGTCGTAATACTGACTGGAGGGCTGTAATGACCAAATATGTATGTATGTATGAGGTCCAATCACCAGTGGAGGTTCGTAACTAAATATTAAGGTTTTTGCGTTATGAGTGGATTGGCTCTGGCATAAATTAAGTCATCTCAGAAAGTCTGTAAGAAAAATAGGTTTTCTTAAGGAGTTCTCCATGCCACCCGGTATATTTTCAAAGCTGCTTTTATGCTGATGCCATGATTTTATGCCTGGAAACCGTTGTAAGAGGCAAACTGCGTCACTTAATGAGAAGGCGTGTGACTATCTCTATTATTTTTGTACCTGAAAGTTGTAAATCATATATAAGTAGGTCATGTATGTAGGAGTTCATAACCACCGCTAAATAGGAATTTACAACCAATTTTTTTTTATTAATTTTGTCTTGTAAGAAAACTGGCAAACAATGAAAAGCTAATAAGAAAGATCATTTTGCAGTAAAATTTAATGGGTTTTCTGCACATAAAATGTAAAATATTTTATTTGTTTTTGTTTACTGGCGTATTTATGAAGCATATTTGCAATGTTTATTTTTTAGTGTTGTTTATTTTTGTTTTTATGTTTAGAAATTAAAACATTTTTAAATTATACGAACACAACTTTGCAAAATAAAAGACGCAATACAATGTATTGTATTGTACATGTAAAAATAAATTTTGAGAAATTGAAATTTTTAAAACAGAATACTGTATACTTTAAATACTTTTGCGTGATGGTGCCAGTATATGTTTGCATCCTTATTATTCGAGGTTGGGCCAACAAATACTTGCATTTTATGTCTATTAATTAAACCGAAAAGACGATACTGCTTCTGTCGTCGGTTTCGCTTAAAAATTTGTATTCGGCAGTCATTGACAGTCCATAACTACACCATCGCTTGTGAATTTTTGTGAAGTCATCGTGAAACGTCAGAACAACTGTAGTGTGTGCATAATGTAGAGCAATGATGTCCATTTCATAGCACAATTGTGCTGACTAAAACACACACATATTCTTATTCTCTTTTGTTTAGTCGTCACTGAGCCAGCGACTATAGTATGACGTTTTTGAAACAATATTTTCTCTTGAAACATTTCATGGAAATGTTACGGGAAAAGTGTTATTTGATATTATTAATGAAAAACTTTTTTCCTTAGTAAATATTAAAAAATTAGCTGGGGTTTGCACGGATGGTGCTAATGTAATGACTGGTAAGTATGAAGGTTTCATAGGACAACTTTAAAACAATCTAAAACTTATGAATACCACATAATATTCAAACCATTATTTTCCAACTTTGAAGAGAGGTTCTAAGATTTTAACAAATTACAACTCCTGCTTGATCTTTGCAATAATCCTTTTAATTGTGACGTCACAAAATATGAGTTTGAAATCCAAGCGGAGTTGATAATACTGCGTAGTGAATTCACCATTAATAAAATTAATATCACCGAATTTTGGCAAAATTTTGATGATTTATTATATCCAGAATTAAAAAAGAATTATCAAAAATGTTTATAATTTTTCCCTCAATTTATCTATGTGAACAGATTTTTCAGACTTAAAATTCATTGGTTCTAAACAACGTAATAAATTAAATTCCGCACACTTAAAAAATATTCTTTTGCTACGAAACCGTCATAATAGCATTAATGTAGAAAATTTCGTTAATGATATATAAAATAAATTTTATGTGTCGATTATGTACGGCAACCGAACTTCAGTTGAGTTGCCAGTTGCCGAAAACATATTACAGATGGCAACTGACAACTAACAGCTGTCAATTTCAGTTGCCAAATAGCAAATATTTAGGCAACCGCGTATTTTTGGTAGCCTTATATATTTTTAAAGTGAAAACGCGCGAAAACTTAAAAAGTAAGTTTTTTGTTATATATTAGAAATTTTATAATATTTTTTTATTATAGATCACAAAAATGGATCACAAAATGGTTAAAATTACCACAAGACATCAATTTGATGTTCTTGTCCAAGAAATGGAGTTAAATCCACGGATTGCTCGTGGTGTGCGTGGTTTTGGTGATACCAAAGCTACCGTTGACGAGGCATGGAGGAAAATTTCGGATAAATTAAATAGTTGTGGGCCACCAATACGAACGCCTGAAGAATGGTAGAGGGTGTGGATACATTTTAAGGCAAAATTAAAGAAAAAAATGGCTAATAATCGTCAGAGTTTATATACAACCGGAGGTGGGCCATCGGAAGAAGTAAGTTTGTCTCCACTAGAACAGGCAGCAGCGAACCTTGTGCGCACAGACATTTCTGTAAACCCTAAGGGTAACACTTGTGGAGTACCCCAGACGGAAGTAGTATCAGAGCTGACTGATTCTCTACAGCAATCTTTTGACGACCTTACGGAAAGTATAGAGGAAAAGGGCCCACAAGAGTGTAAACAAAAGCCTCCAAAAAAAAGAATGAGGCTAGAAGATAAAAGATTCAGCCTCCTGGAGAAACAAACTAACACTCAAACAGAGATTTTAGGTTCTTTAAAAAAAATTGAAAAAAACCTATACGAAAAAAATGAAATTTTAAAGGAAATCCGTGATATGAAAAAGAAAAAGTATGAAGTGATAAAAGAAATTAAAGAAATAAAAAAAAAGAAATACGATTCTTTCTTAGAGGAGCAAAAACTAGGAATGAAAATTAAACAAAAAAAATTGGAGATCTTAGAAAAGCAGTAATATGATTTGGATAACTAATTTGTGTACCTAATATTAATAGTAGTACATAAAAAATTGAATTGTAGTAGTTTTAAGAATTTATGGACCTGAATTTTATTAATTTAGTAGAATGTGATTTTTTTCTTTTTAATTATTTTTTCTGTTATTTTTATATAAACCAATTATGAACTGAAGACTGAATTAATTTGTTATTTTACTTTTAACTTGTTTAGTTATAGCGTTTTTTAAAAAATATATTGAATGAATTGTTATGAACAAATAAGAAAAGCTTTTTAAATTATAATAATGTAAGTTTATTCATTTAAAGATAGCATAATTCTATTTCGTATGTTTGTTGCTAAAATATTTTCATTTTCATCCATGTTCACTATTGCATCCTCCATAAGTACTTCCGTTGGTTCCTCTTCCCAATCAGCCTTGTAATGTTTTCCAATGTTATATAATGCACAGCATGCATTTACGATTGAAACAGCTTTATCAGGATTATAGTGCAGACCACGTTCGGCAGAAAGACATCTAAATAAGGACTTCAGAACACCGTTCGTTCGCTCAATAATATTCCGGGCCTTTGCATGGATGGTATTATATTTCCCTTCTGGCGAATGTGGTTCTGCAGAACGGTAGGGTGTCAAAAGTTGCTGCTCCAAAGGAAAACCAGCATCACCTAAAGAAATAAATAAACTTTGATGCCTTTATAAACCGAAATATAGCAATACAACCTAGTAGCCATGTGTTTTGTCCGAAATCTGCTACAATCATTTGCTTCAATGCGCTATTGTTCCATATAAAGGCATCGTGTGTAGAACCGGGATGCCTGGCGTCTACATACCTTATACACATTTTATAATCACACATCTATAAAGAAGTTATCAAAATTAAAAGAAGTATATAATTGGTATTAAATAACATACCAGTAACACATTTAAGCTAAAATAACCTTTTCTGTTTAAGTATAAATGTCGAACATCTTCCTTAGGTCCCATGATGTGTACGTGTGTACCATCTATACAGCCTACGACCCCAGGAAACTTTGTTTTTGAATAGAAATAGTTTTTGTTTTTGGTTTTTTCATCTTCCGTCATTTTAGAAACTATCCAAAGTGAACAAATTTTTTCTTCTATTAATTCTACAACTTCCTTCAATACCACAGACAACGTAGGCTGAGCCATTCAAAAATTGAAATCGTTGCCGTGAGATTTTTGGAAACTTCCTTCAGCAAAAAATCTCAAAGCGGCACATACTTTTAAAAGCGGAGGTACTGCTGTTGTCCGTTGAATTTGTATATAACTGTAGAGAGTATCCACTAAGTAGATCACAGCATCCTTGGGAAGACGAAAATATGCCTTAAAACTAGAAAATTTGTTTATTAAAATAATTATCCTTAAAAATGTACAAATAAACTTACAGTACAGGAGGTAATTCCAGTGGATTAGAATTATCCCTCAAATGGCGCCTAACTGATGCCACATTTACTGCTTCTTCACTGTCTTGAAAAAATAAATCTATAGAACTAAACATTTTTTTTAATACACTTATTTTTATGTATTTTATTTGAATTAATTGTTTACATTTTTTCAGTTGACGATCTGTCAAAATGGCAACTGACAAAAGTTGCCGTACATAATATAACTTTTTATTTCAGTTGCGTTGCCAACTGGCAACTCAACTGAAGTTCGGTTGCCGTACATAATCGACACATTAATTTATCATTTTGACCGTGAATTTTTTTTTTAAGTATACACAATTTTTCTTTCAGTGCGGTTCTCTTTCTCTCACCAATACAACTACAGTTTTAGCTTTGGACATCACTGATGTAGAACAACAACATTAAGTGCTACCCACAATAAAATGCACACAATGCACTTATACAATTTTGTGTGTATGTTACTCATAAAAATATTAATGTAAACATACTCCAGTTATACTTTGTACCAGCGTTGTCAACTCAGTGCTTTTCTTTTCCTGTCAGTGAAATTAAAAAAAAAAATAGTTTTTTCAACTGTAGATTATTTAACGTTTCAAAAAGGTATTACTTTGAAATGCAACTCTTTATAAGTTACATATTATACCTCAATGTTTTGTTTCAAATACATTATATATTTGTTATATTATTTATTTAATTTGTTTTTTATTTTTGTTATATTATTTTTTTATTTTTGTTATATTATTTTTTATTTTTGTTTAATTTTGTTTTACTTTATTATTTATTTTAAGTTTTGTTACTTGTTTTATTAGAGTTTGATCTCATTGTTTTGTTTGAAATACATTATATTTGCAACCACATAAAAACTTGTTAAAGCTAAAAAGAGTTTTTAAAACTAATAAAAGAAATAAAAAATTATTTGTTTTAAAAAACATATTAATACAAAGTATTAACTCAAATAATATTATATACTTTTTAAAAAATCATATAATAAATAAACAAATAAATAAAACAAAAACTCTTTTCCTTATTATTGCTGGAGTTAAATAAATAATATTAATTTTAGCTTGTAAATTTTTTTACTGATTATATAATATGGTGATAAAATTAAAATAAATATTATAATGTTTTAGTGCTTTTTTGTCAAAATTACGCGTTTTTTTTTTTTAACGAGTTTGGTGCTTTTTGAAAATTTATAGTTGACAACGCTGCTTTGTACCAAGAATATTTGAAGAAAAACAAAGTGTCACAAATCGGTCACTCGGTTAACACTTGATGTTGAGCAAAAGGGTTTCATCAAAGAAAATAAAGTATAAAGAATGTGCATTTTAACAAATTTTGGAATATTTTTCAAAAATATTTCATGACGCGGGGGAAAGATAGGAGGGAAGGAAACAGAAATGAAGAGCGTAACAATGAGTTGCTCTCATCGGGATGAGATCAAAGACTAAAAATATATGAAGATGTTGCACTGCCATACATTGTACTGCCAGTGCCAAATTTGGCAGTACGGCTACTGCCACTTATTGTGCTCAGAGAACTTATTATACTCAGAGAACGTATTGTTCTCTTCTCTAAGCAATTTATTCTCATTAGCGTGTATACGTGTGCGCTTGTACATTGCCAAATAAAATAATAAACAAACTGAAAGATGTCTTGTTTTCAAAAAATGTATGTGCAAATAGCCTGTGGAAAAGAAATATTACCGTTTGTGTTATTGTAGGGTAAGAATATGTGTTTTATTGTTGTAGAAATGAAACTATATCGATTCGCACCGAAATAAAAAATCCACATTTTGTGTTGACATTTGAAACAGAAAAATTGAAAAATTGTTTTATAAAAAGTGTGAATTTAAAAATTGTAGTGCATGCTCAAACAAAACGTTTAATAAATATAATATATAATTAAAATCATAAATCATATTTTTAGAAGATATTGATAGGATTGGAAATATATCAGAAAGTACCCATACCCCTGATATAGATGTCGCAGATATATACGATGAAAATAAAGAATATTTTAATGAAGGCACCGATTGTTTTACGTCCAACAATGTGCCAATAGAATTAACATCAAGTCGATCTTTTGTTGGTTACATAGCTCAACTAATATCTTGCGTTAAATGTCGTGTGAATATAATCAAACCAGCGCAAATTTTGTCATATCCTTCAGAAATGTTCGTTCATGCAAAAAATTATATAAAAGATTCCGACTTTGGAAGTTTGTGCGCTCCATCTAATTTATTTTTTGAAGTTTGCAAAATTTATATAAGTCTTCGAAAAAATTTTTTTAGAAAATAAATCTATAAAAAACAAAAACATTTGTAGTTGACCAATGCGTAAGTTGCACAAAAAATACAATTTATTCCTTTTGGTTTGATGAAAATAACGAATGTTATAAACACAGAATGGAGATGCTTAATTTACTAATTGTTGTTTTACTACGGAAGCATTCCACATGGGAAATATACAAATTCAAATTATCCAGTATGGAAAAAGTTAAAATTTTGAACCTTTAAAATGATAAATAAATTTAATAAATACTAAACAAAAAAAGCTTTCGTTTTATTACAACTTCATTCTATACAAAAATAGACACATATGGTAAATACATACATACATAATTGAATAGTCTAAAAAATAACATTATAATTCGGTGCGAATCGATGTACAACATTTAAATTTGAATGTGAAATTTACTCTTTTTGGAGGTAAATGCACTTAGGCGGTACAAAAAGATGGAGCAACCAGAAAGTGTTCCCTATTTTTCTTATAGTTTGTAAAAAACATTAATGACTTTTTTGTTTCATTATAAAATAGAAATAAATTAATAAAATAAATATAAAAATATCAATTACTTTTACATATTATTGCTGAAATTTCATGAAATTCCTAAAGGATATTGGGGTATCTAGCTTTTTGATGTCCACTGTAAGTGCAGAATACTAACATAGTCAAAAAGTCTCAGTAGGTAGTGTAGTATTTAGAAAATATACAATACTATGTGTCATTTGGCTTTTAGAAATTATTTATTTGCCATGTCAAATAACATCGCAGTTGTCAAATCATTATATTCTTATACATACAGCTCACCATCAAACATTACTGACAAAACGTCTTTCAGTTGAAATGCCTGTGTATGTCCAATATTATTTTGCAATTTAAATAATTATTTTTCAAATTATCTTAAATAAATTTCCATCATTATTTCGATTAATTTTTTATTTAACATAAGGGCAATTTCGTGTCAACTGACCCGATTTTTAAAATCGATGTCTTCCGATTTGGATGAAATTTGCAGCAAGGTTAGTACTATTGGATAGTAGGCCAGACACAGCCTTATCAGTCAAGAACTGCTGGAGTTAGAGGGGGTCAAAGTTGGACATTTTGGTCATACAGGGTTTTTTTAAAATGTGTGTAACTTTTCACCTATTGGTCCTAGCAAAAATTTTTCAAAGGATATTAGATAGCTATTTCTTCAATCTATCCAAAAATAATTTTAAAAAAAAAAATTTTTTGTTTTTTTTTTTTAATTATTTTTTTTTTAAATTTTTTTCAATTTGGGCCCTTTTTTTTGCTTAAAAGAAAGCTTATAAAATTTCCTTTAAGGCCTTCATAATCGCTTAATGGGATGCGAGTGGGATATCTATCAAAAAAATAATTTTTTAACTCAAGAATAAGATTTTTCAATATTTGGCACATGTACCATTTTCATTTTCCCCCATTTTTTTTCGAAATAGTTTTTTTTATTTTTCCTCAAAAGAAAACTTAGACCATTTCCTTTAAGATCTTTGTGGGCACTTAGTAGCAAGATTCATATCTATAAAAAAAAATATTTTAACTCAAAACCAAAGTTTTTAAATTTTACCATATGCACTATATTTTTTTTAACCTCTTTACGCCCTTGTCCACATATGTGGACGTTTGATTTTTTTAATTATAATTCTAATAATAATAATAAAAATTGTTTCTGGCAACTCTGTTGTGATTGTGTACATTTTTGTGAAGTGCTCTTGTTAAAATTTTATTATTTTGATCTTTAATGGTGTTTTCTTTTCTACCAAAATATGTGCATTTTATTAACGCAAAATGAAATTTTGCGTTTGTTTCTTAAAAATGTTTCGCCCTCTAAAAGGGTGGTATGTTTTATTCTAAATAATTCGCACTTGCCAATGGTAGAGGGCATTGCATTTTATGCCCTGTATAAATCGAGAGTGCTGCTAATGCCCTGTAAAGCAGATGACTTTTGTTTATTTATAGGGCTACCAGATGAACTTCAAAAAAGTCGTCTGGTATTGTTATCCAATTTGAAGTTAATTTTTTCATTGTTTTGTGAAGTAATCTTAAGGAAATATTAGATTATTAAAGCTACATGGTCAGCAGTATAAAAAATTGCATTCAATGTTAGAACAGTGTTAAAATATTTTTTTTTTGGTATAAAAAAAAGCGTGCACAAAATGAAGTCGAAAAATTAGCGATCTGGCAACACCTTTGAACAAATTGGCATTTCCTCATTCATTTTCCTAATAAGTGGTAAACACAGGGCATACCCTTCTCAAATAAAAAATGACATTACAACAGGGTTGGTCAAAAATTTTTTTAATGTACTTTGTAAGAGGGTGACATTTTCTTTGTAGAAAAGAAAACACCATATGTGTTTAAATAATTTTAGAATTTTTGAATAAGTGTTTTAAAAGTTGTGTTTATTATTTCTTTCATTTTTCTTGGTAATTTTATCTTAAATTTGTAAGTTTTATTTGTTAAATTTGATACTAATTGTTTCATACTAACAAAACGAAAACAAAAATTGCTTCTTGTTTTAATAATTTTTTGTTTTTGAAAGCTTGTTAGTTTTTTTATTCTTCTTTCTATCATTATTCCTTTTTTTATTTTTTTTTTTATTTTGTTACTGTTTTATTTATACTGTTTTGCTTGTAATTCTTGCTTATTTAACATTATTTTTGTTTTTACATTTTAGATCAACGATTACCATTTCATAGCACAATTGTGCGGAGAGAACTCACACGCATTCTTGTGTTTTTTGATTTAGTTGTCGATCAGACTGCGACAAGAACATATGTGCGGCGGATGCTTTACCATTTTTTTCAGAATGACACTCAAAAAATATTGTATGTTAAAAGATGCTTTTGATAATATTCAATGCCTTATATATTTTGTCGCATAGTATAATTTTTTTTTTAAATGCTTTGGAATGCTTGCTTTTTCTCTATTAATAAAAATTGGTTTATAATTTTTTTTATTTTTATTTATCTAAAAACATGGTCTAATTTTTAAGCCAAAGATGGATATCTTTACGATCTTTTAATAAAAAATGGATTTTTTTTATTTTATTTTTATTTATCTAAAATTATTAAGCCAAAGATAGATAGCTTTACATATGTAAGTTGATAAAATGAAAATCAAAATAACGTATATTACAAACACTTTTCTATGGCTGTAAATAAATCAATTCTCTCAATTTATTTTCTCTCTCTTACTCACTAATACATAACCAAAAAATTTTTGGTAAACCCTG
The DNA here is from genome assembly GCA_927399465.1 of Sarcophaga caerulescens. Classification (NCBI taxonomy): domain Eukaryota; kingdom Metazoa; phylum Arthropoda; class Insecta; order Diptera; family Sarcophagidae; genus Sarcophaga; species Sarcophaga caerulescens. The sequence continues at coordinate 39,108,544 of OV656867.1, forward strand.
TTTTAGATATATCTGTATTCCTTTTTTCTTTTATATATAAATAATTTTCATTGTTTTATTTATTAATTTATTTAATTTATTAAAATGAATAATTGTAAGGCATCAAAATGCATTGCAAGGAAAGAGGGTGAACGCCAAATTTCTTGCTGGTTATGTGATGATTTGTTTCACATCAAGTGTGTTGGTTTGCTTCCTCGCACCACGGACCAATTAGTGGATAGTTCCTTGGGTCTACGTTGGTGTTGTCCTAAATGTAAGATGGTGGACATCAAATTTTATAAGTTTTTTATGGAGACTCGTCGTGAGTTTACTGATATGCACACTGAATTTGCATCTCTTTTTGCTAGATTTCGTCGGTTTGAGGGATTATTTTCAAAGTATGGCCTTTTGAATGTATTGCTCGAATCGGAAAAAGTTCTAGGCCCTCTTGCTTCTGTGGCTTCTGGGCATGTAGTGCAAGTTTCTATGCCAGGGGAAACTGCGACAATCAATACATTGCCCACTGTTACTCCTATTGTGGACGTTTTTCCACCTATTGTTGATAACTCAGCTAGCATTCCTATACCGAAGTCTGCGAATTTAGTTGAACTGAGTCCAAAGTCTACTCTATCTCCTTTACCTTTACCTCTGGGTGATGTCACTTCCCAGGAATCTTCGAAACCGTCTTCTGTTTCATATTCATCTGTAATGTCCGCTAGTTTAAATACTTCTGCTCCAAGGGAATTGGTTGTTGTTAAACATAAAACGACTATTTTTGTGTCTTGTCTTTCATGTAATACTTCAGTCGATCATGTGAAATATTTCGTTAAATCGAAGATTAGTGAGCCTTTTGAGTTTGGTTGCTATAAGATGAGGCCATCTTTGGATGGCAGTATTTCTTCGTTTAAATTATATGTTGCCGATGAGAAATTTGGTGAAATTGTTAATCCTGCATTTTGGCCACAGGGTGTATTGGTACGAGAATTCGTAGTCAGGCAGGGCCATCGTAGGAATGGTGCAAATTTGCCTGGTCCTATTTCTCAAAATAATAATAATAATATTTATAGACGGATAGGAAGTCTAAAAATGGTGGTGGTGTTCTCATTTCCATTTGCTCTAAATACACATCTGAATTAGTTGACTTGTGTTCTTCTGAGGATATTGAGTTTATTTGCGTTAGTTTCTATAATCGTGGAAAATCTATATACATTACTTCCTCGTATATTCCTCCCTGTTCTGACATTCATATCTATAGGGCTCACTTCGTTTTGATTTCTAAAGTAATTGATTCAATGGGGCAAGAGGGGATTATAGTAGTCCTTGGTGATTTTAATCTTCCGCATACATACTGGAATTTTTCACCTAAGACTGGGTCATTAGTGCCATGTTCTTCAATTCCATCCTATGATGAAATTCTGTCCGCTATGTGTGATCTAGGTCTTTTCCGGGATAATGGTTTATTGAATTCAATGGGTAGAATTTTGGATCTTGTATTTTTAGAGGATCCAAGTATTTCTTCCTTATTTCGCATTGATCCTATATCTTTTCCTGAGGATAGTTATTATCCTACATTGTTACTTTCTATTGAAGTTGATCTTTGTTTACCTCCTGTAATTGATCGCTCATCTGGTGTTGAGGGGCGTTTTAATTTCCATCGTACGGATTTTAGTCGTTTAAATACACTACTATCCTCTATAGATTGGTCGTCTGTACTTATTTCACCTCCATATGATTCTCTTTCACTTGACAGGATCTTGGATGGCTTTTATGAGGTATTATTTAAATGTTTTAGGGAGTGTGTTCCATTTGTAAATAGTCGTTTGGAGCGTTCTGGTCCTCTGTGGAATTCGGCTAGACTGTCAAGGTTAAGGAACAGAAAATCGATGTTATTTAAAAAGTTTGTTAGATCAGGTACTGATGTTGATTATGCTCTTTACTCTAGGGCGCGTGCGGATTATCGTAGGACGAATCATTACTGTTATGAGGAATATATGATTAGAGTCAGGTCGAACTTCGCTAGCGATCCTAAGTCGTTTTACGACTTCGTTCGAGCTAAACGTAAATCATCTTTGTTTCCCACTGAGATGTTTTATGAGGGCGTATCATCTTCTAGTTACCTTGATATTTCGAATATGTTTGCTGACTTTTTTCAGTCTACTTTGCATAAGTCGGGTAATAGATCCAATATTTCCAATTACAGGGGTATTGCCAAACTCAGTGCTATTCCCAAGTTGATGGATAAATTGGTGACGGATTATCTCTTTTCTAATACGAGATCTTTAATATCCCCTTTCCAGCATGGTTTTTTGAACTGTAGGTCGACTGTCACTAATCTTCTTGAATTTACTGTACATGTTTTCAGGGGTTTTCTTGCCGGAGCTCGGACTGATGTAATTTATACTGATTTCAGTAAAGCTTTTGATAGAGTTGATCATAGACTTTTGCTTCTTAAACTTTCATTAATCGGTATTCCTGATATTATTCATCGTTGGCTTGACTCCTACCTCTCCCTTAGGACTCAGAGGGTATTGTTTAGGAATGTATTGTCTAAGACTGTATATGTTACTTATGGTGTTCCGCAGGGTAGCCATTTGGGTCATTTAGTTAGGTTAGGTTAGGTCGGAGTGGTAGCTCTGATGTCACAAAGCTCACTTGAGCACGCATAGCGGCCCGTTGTGATGCCACGGGTGAACGCAGTCCCTGTACTGACCAAGTTCCACCACAATCAGGGAAAAGGAAGAAGTTGGTCAGCGCAAGGGCTGCACAACGGAAGCACGACTACCCCGCACTGGAAAACCAGCCAGAAAGTTTGATGAACGAAGCTATATCCTTGATATCAATGGATGATAGCTCCGTTAAGCTAACAAGGAATGGGGAGCCAAATAACCTATATCTACACCTAGCAAGAGACGGGCACTGACAAAGAAAGTGAATAACAGTCTCCTCCTCCTCAGGGGACCTGCATCCACGACAGAAATCGTTGAAAGGGAGCCTCATTCTTTCCGCGTGTCTGCCCATGACACAATGACTCGTAAGCACGGCCACCGTAGTCGAGATGACGTCACGACCAAGACCAAGTAATTGGTTGGTACGCCTTTTATCCATCAAGGGCCAGGTGAGCCTAGCGGTGGAGCAGGACTCCTCGTTGACCCAGGATAGGTTGGCGTCTCGAAAGAATTTCCGCGCAATGGTCAATTTGACCGAGGCAAGTGGTATACCCAATTCAACAGAAGAGGATTCCGGAAGGAGCGCACCAGCTCTGGCGAGCTCGTCTGCTCTGCAGTTACGCGGAATTTCACTGTGCCCGGGGACCCACACCAAAGAGACACTGGTGAAGCGCCCCGAAAGAAGGTCGAGACAGCGACGACATTCCCTAACGATCCTAGAGTTAATCACGAAACCCGATAGAGACTTTATCGCGGCCTGACTGTCAGAGAAGACCGAGACGCGAGTGAAAGGAGCATCGTTGACAAGGATCCATTGAGCGGCCCGGTAGATCGCCATCACCTCCGCCTGAAACACGCTGCAGTAGTCCGGCAGACGGAGAGAAATGTTCAGGTTCAGTTTCCCAGAGTAGATACCGCTTCCAACACCATTGTCGATTTTAGAGCCGTCGGTATATATATCCAGGACTTCCGGGGGGACGACCGTATTAGGATTCCAGTCATCCCTATTCGGAATCAGAGAGTGGAAACATCTGTCAAGACAATATTCAGCAGTGATATAGTCCATGTTCACAGGGGCCACCGGATCAACCTCCAGAATAGTGGAGTGACCAGAAGGTATAATGTGCCAGCGAGACAAAGCATTAAGTCTAGTCGCAGTAAACTTGGCCGCCTGCTTAGCGAGAAGCACAGTAGGAAGCCAGTTGAGCATTGCGAACAAGGCTTTCGTGGGGGTGGTGCGTAGAGCACCAGTTATGTAAATGGCGGCAGACCTTCTGACCTTGTCAAGGAGTCTGACGTTGTGTTGTCTGTCCAGAGCAGTCCATCAGAAAGCAACGCCGTATAAGAGGTTGGGTTCGATGACCGTAGAATATATCCAACGCATGATCCTTGGGCGAAGACCCCATCTGGTTCCGACCGCTCTACTGCAGGAGTAAGCAGCACACGCCGCCTTGCGTGCCCTAGCAGCCAGATTCGCCCTCCAGTTGAGTTTGGGATCGAGGATCAGGCCCAGATATTTAACCTCGGGACTCAACGTAAGTCTGGTCCCACGTATCATGGGAAGAGAGAAGGTCGGAACTTTATATTTCCTCGTAAAAAGGATCGTATCGGTCTTAGAGGGGTTGATAGACAGTCCAAAATCCCTACACCAGTCCAGTACGATTGACAGCGCCAAGTTCAACTTATCCGACAGTTTCTGCGGACAAATTCCCGACGCAGCTATGGCAATGTCGTCAGCGTAAGCTATGACTTCGTTGCCAGAGTGTTCCAGCTCTCTCAAGAGAGAGTTGACTGCAAGGTTCCAGAGAAGTGGTGATAGAACACCGCCTTGCGGTGTGCCCCTACGAACCATTCCTTGACAATTAGTGGCCCCCACTGTGGAGGTTACTATCCTCGACTTGAGGAGAAGCTCGATGAACCTGACCAGATTCTGTCCCAAGTTCAGAGAACCAAGAGCCCTAAGAATGGCGTCCGGGTCGACGTTATTAAATGCACCCTCAATATCCAGAAAAATGGCCAAAGTGTATTCCTTAACGTGCATGGACTTTTCCACCCGAGAGATAAGGGAGTGAAGTGCAGTCTCCACTGATTTACCTCTCGTATACGCATGTTGGGAAGCGGATAGAAGCGCTGGATCAATCGAGGCCCTAATATGAACATCAAGGACTCTTTCAAAAGAAAGGAACACAGACTTATGGGTCTATAGTCATTCGCCCCAGTATGGGACGGTTTCCCAGCTTTGGGAATGAAAATCACCCTAGATATTCTCCAGCTCCAAGGGATATAAAGGAGCCTAAGACTAGCGTTGTAGATGGCAAGCAACCAAGGGAGGATTATCTCCTCCCCATGTTGAATGTCACCCGGGATAATACCATCCGGTCCTGGTGACTTGAATGGTTCGAAAGACCTAACAGCCCACTGCACTTGGCCAAGGGTGAGAGTCAGGGGGGAATAGTTTCCAGACGGTGGTTCGTTGACCTGATAAAAGGCCTGACCACCCAGGGTGGCACTTCCTGGAAAGTGAGTGTCAAGGAGAAGCTCAAGCGTCTCCAAACTGGACGTAGTCCAGCATCCGTCAGTCCGTCGGATACAGTCAAGGGATTTGTGAGTGGAACTTAGAATTTTACGGAGACGGCCCGTTTCGGCAGAGGATTCTACTCTGGCGCAGTAGTTCCTCCACGAGGCCCTCTTCGCTCGCCTTATAGCGTATTTAAGTTCCCTCTTTTTGGCCTTGTAGGTTGACCATTCGCCTGTCGCCTTCGCTCTGTTAAAGAGCCTCCCACAAGATCGGTGTAGATCATCGATCTCTTGGCTCCACCAGGGCGGTTTTCGTTTGCCCCTATGGGCAGCGGGTTTGACGGAGGATGTGGCTGCCGCCATAAGCGCGGTTGGCAGTGTGTCCGCAGCCCTATCCACGTCGAAACGGGTCGTTATAGTCGGGGGTAGAGGGAAGGCTGCTACGCAGTTTCTCCCTAAAAATGGTCCAATTCGTGTTCCTCCTGTTGACCGGAGGGGTCATGGCAGGGGGAGACTCGTTCGTGTCGATGGTGAAGGTAATGTATCTATGGTCCGAAAAGGAGCATTCCTGAGATACAAACCAGTCCTTAAGGTTAGTAGAGAAATCGGAGCTGACCAGAGTAACATCCAACACCTCCTTTCTGTTTGAAGTAAGGAAGGTTGGTTCATCGCCCCGATTAGCTATGACTAGGTTATTACTCATAATAAAATCAAAGAGGCACTCACCCCGGTCGTTGGTACCGGAACTGCCCCACATCGTGTGGTGGGAGTTGGCATCCGCACCGATGATGACCGGAACTCCGCGCAGTCTCGCATCTGCCACTAGTCGACCGATGGGCTCCTGAGGGGGAGAGAGCCCTCGAGAGAGTCATCGAGTTCATCTCGACGACCATGGTGACGGTGTCCTTATCGCTGAACCAGTGAAGGAGAAGAGTGTTAATGCTATTCTTAACCATGACAAGCCCTAGGCTTACCTGAGTTCTGGATATACGCTAAGCGATATCCTTTGATGTTGAGTCCGCAAACCTTACCGTCTACAATCCAGGGTTCTTGGACCAGAACGAGCTCTGCTTCCTCGGTTGTCAGTCGGAGGAGCAGAGCGGCGGAGGCTGTTTTAAAGTGCTGTAGATTATTTTGGATGATTCTCAGCATTGGTCAGAGAATCAACCATTGTCACGTCAGCGTCCTCTTCGTCCGCCAACGGTGAGGTTGCACCCGCGTCAATGTCAATGCCGTCGAAGAATTCCCCCACCAGCTCGGAGTTGAACTTCTTGCTGGATGAGGAGCGTCGAGAAGAATGACTACACACGCTTCTACATTCGACGTCTTCGACGGGTTCGAGGGGTCCGGGGGTAGGGTCGGATGGGGCAGGATTGGATGGGGTAGGGTCGGATGGGGTAGGGTCGTGTGGGACAGGGTCAGATGGAGTAGGTTTCTGTGGGATGGGTTGGGATGGGACGGGATCTACGGGGATGGATTCTGTTGGGGGATGTGCGGCAACGCGGGAATCCGACTTATAGACCCTTAGCTCGATTGAGCTAAAACCATATTTTATCACGCCCCCTCGGGCATTGCTAAGCGGAAGTGACTCCTCATTCAGAATGATCACCGCTTCGCGGTAATCACCCCACTGGTCAGAAACTTTAGCCACCCTCCAGTTATGGGTGGGCAGGTCCGTGTTGCTGGCCTTGAGGATCCTCAGCATGGTTTCCGGGTCTGATGGTCCGGTCGGAATTCTCGCCTTGGATCGGGGGCGGTTGGGGATCTGGTCCGGAGGGACGGCAGCAAGCTTAGCTCCTGGCCAGACTTCACCAATCCTGCTGATAGCCTCCTTGTAGAGCTCCATAGAGCGGAGATCCGAGCAAGCTATCATCTTGATGTGCCCTTGATACCACCCCGCATCAGTACAGCCGGGTGAAGGGCCAGGGTTGGAGTCCATTACTCCAAGGAAGACGTCCAAGAGCGCATGTTCCACCAGCTTCCACTTGGTGGGAGCAATGGAACCATCAGGGTGGCTCTGGTCAACGATTGCCCAGGTCAAACCTTCCTTTAATACCTCACTTAAAGGCTTTGGAGGTTTGCTGGGGTCGGGACGTCTGGGTAGCGTCGACGGACGGGGTCTTGCAGGGGGGGGATGTTAGGGTTGGTCACCTTTGGGCGTTTGGGAGGCTGGAGTGGAGCGTTAAGCTCGATTGATCTTTGCCTCTTTGGGGCCGTCTCTGCCGTAATCGGAGAGCCGGGGGGGCGATCATTTTGATGGGCCTTAGCCCAGGCAAGGCTACCCTTCTCGTCCTCTGAGAGGAGAGCCGGATCGGTCTAGCCAAATCTCGCAATGATCCGCATGGCTGATCTGCGAGTTCTATATGCCCTAACGCTAGCACTCACGGTATTTTTGACACCCGAAGATGGATTGGTGTCAGGGGCTTGCTCGCCAGACTTGTCTGCCAATGCCTTGGCGGCAGCCGAAGAGTGCGTGGACATGTTCGCAGAAGCCTTAGAGGTACACGGTGCCTCGGTAGAAGGTGCCAGGGTCGAAGGTGTGGCGACACTAGGGAACGGCTTCGCAGCCGGAGCCTTGTGTGCCAAGCGGGGTTTCACCGAAGTGGAAGCTTGGGTCTTGGTTTTAGAGGTTGGGACAGCCTTTTTGACAGGTGCCTGTCCAGGGAGGGTTGTGCGTCCACCTGTAACAGTGGATGCTTTGCGCTCACTCTTTTGATTTAGCGCTGGTTTGTGTGGTTTGTTTAAATTGGTATTCATTGCTAGTGAGTCCCCACTCAAAGCCGCTATTCTTGCCCGCAAAGTGTAGTTACCCTTGAATGGTCCCGTGGTTATCTATGCATGCAGGGAGGCCACGCGAGGGTTGGCATCAGCCCTTATGGGGACAGTTGTTCAGAGCCAGACCGGGTACTAATCGGGAGTCTTCTCAACCGAACCTACACCGCCAACTTAACGGCGACGGACAAGGAACGTACTTTGAGGCCTGCCAGGGTTTTAACGGGACGGGGGCAGCTGTAGCCCTAGCCTGGAGCCGTTCACACCGGGTTTCACCCCGGTGCTACCGTGCATACACAACTAGGTCCAGAAAGCTACAGCCACCAGCTCAGAGCAATCAAAATCAGAAATAGGGGGATAGGAGTAGTCAGAAAGAAGAGAAAAGGGTCGTGCCAAAAGGGGGGAGGGGTCAGCCATAGTCACCCCGGCTGAGAGGGAGGTGTTTATTGACTCCCCAGTCTAGATCCGTAGTGTTTTGTTAAGGGCAGGGCCACCTCTAGCAGGATGTGACGACGTCACGCACTAACGGTCTTGATAGGGTAGAGGCTGGGGGCTCCGAGGGAGCTATGATCGCATATCCCTATCCTGCGGAAACCGCTTGACCCCATTTGGGTCATTTACAGTCTTTACTGTTTCTTAATGATCTTCCTTGTGCTATTTCTGATTGTAATATTCTGATGTATACTGACGACGTTAAATTATTTTATACTTTTGATGATGATCATGGTCAGGCTGTTCTTCAGCGAAATATTGATTTGTTTGTAACTTGGTGCAGAATTAATTTAATGGATCTTAACTTGAGAAAATGCAAATGCATGGTTTTCTCTCGCGGAGGCGTAATTTCGTCCACTTATGTGATTAATTCTTGCCCTTTGTAAACTGTGACTACATTTCTTGATTTGGGAGTATTATTGGATATGAAACTATCTTTTATTGATCATATTAGTATGATGATTGGCAAGGCTCGGGCTGTTCTTGGTTTTGTGAAAAGATGGGCTAGGGAATTCATTGATCCTTATATAACCAGACTACAGTACATTTCACTTCTTAGACCTATTATGGAGTATGCGTCTATTATTTGGAATCCATACTATCGTTGTCATAGTGATTCAATAGAGTCTGTGCAGAAGCAGTTTATATTATTCTGTTTACGTGGCCTAGGATGGGATTATGGCAATGGGTTTCCATCATATGAGGCTAGATTAGATTTGGTGAAACTTCCAATTTTGGAACGTAGAAGGGCTGTCTTAGGGGTTTGTTTTGTTTTTAATCTGGTTAAAGGTGATATCGATTCTGAGTTTTTGCTTTCTAACCTGAATTTCAGTATTCCAGCAAGATTTTCACGGCACTATCGCCCTCTTTCTTTAGATTTTTATAGAACGAACTATGGAGCTAATTTTCCTTTTCGTAGATTATGTAATGATTTTAATTTATATTATGATTTTATTGATTTTAATTGTAATGTTTGTAATATTAAATTAGATGCTAGCATTCATTTGTAAATTATTATATAAAAATGTATTTTCGTTCTTGTCTTACGTAGTTTATTGTTACTTTATTCAGCTTATGATTAAGTTCTGTAGCTGTTTTATGTTCCCGTTGCCATTACTTTTCCCTTGCCCGCTACAGTCCGGACTGTAGTGTGTACGTGTCCCTAGGGAATGGGGACGAGCCCTCCGCGGTCGGGTGAGGGTGGGTTAGTGTGTGGCCGGGGACGTTCGAAAAAAAAAAAATTTGATAATAACTTATTGACTACCAAATCTTCTAACAAGAGAAGTAAACATTTTACCGTTTGTCTGCACTGATGATATTATTTCCGGTGCATAGTTGGATACTTAAAAATAATGTGAAATAAATCTTTGGCAATCTGTTTTATTGGATTATATCAATAAATCGTTAATATTTGAAAAAAATAATATCAGATATATTTAGGGCCATTATTACAACTTGCCGTTAACTAAAGGGAGGATTTAACGGGCAGATAAATTGTTTTTCATTATTATGAGTACCCAATAAGATAGAAGTGATCGTTAAGCTAAAGGGAAGATCATCCTACCTTTAATATTTAAAGGTCACTTTATGTTTGAACTTGCCATATCATATACTATTTTCGATATGGCAGCTTCAAATTTAAACAAAATGAGCATATACAACAAAAAAACGAAGTCCGCTGTTGCCACTGCGTTAAAAAAAAACTTGTTTAATTGAGCAGTTTTATCGACTTTGCTCCGGCACTGCCATATTTTAATTTTATTTTATCTGTAAGTTGTAATAACGAAAATAAGTTAAAGGTAACTTTGCCGTTCACTTTAGCTAAAGGTACCTTTAACTAACCCCAACTTTAACGGGAAGTTGTAATAATGGCCCTTAATATAATAAGTTTTACCATCACTACCTAAAAAATCTAACAGCTGCACTAAAGTTAACCCTGGAATCAGACTGGACGGTATAAGTCATTATCCTAAATACAAGGAACTGAAAAATCCCCCCAGATGTCACGATAAAAATTGTGTAAGACGAACTCTCTACATTTGTGAGAAATGTTAAGAATATATATGCCTGATATGCCCGGAATGTATGAAAGCATTTGACACATATATTACCATTAACGCTCAGTGGCCACAAATGTGGACGTTATCCCTTTTTGTGAATTTTCATTTTTTTTTTTTGCTTTTTGAATTCCTATTAAAATAAAGTTAATTAATTTAAAAAGAAAACAAAATTTAATAATTTTTTTGTCACCATAAAAAAAATCGTCCCTGAAGAGGTTAATGGATGTTTTTTTTTTTGCTCAAAGAAAGCTTAGTTCTTTTCCTTTAAGAGCTTTGTGGTCACTTAATGGGATGCGAGTGGAAAAACTTTAGCGTGCGAAACTGAAGCTCTAGTAGCTCAATTTTATCAGCGAGATGATATGAGTCGAATGATGTCAGGAATGAAAGACTGGGTGTCTGTTCGAATCGATGGCCAGAAAGTCCAAATGCAGAAGAGAATGGTTCTCTGTAACCTGAATGAGTTATATCAAACAATATGGATATAAAGAATGCGCATCATGTAGAAGCAACATTTCTTATGGCGGGTTGTAACATTACGACCCGCTCTCACCAAAATTTGTTTAACATTACTACCCGCACAATTGTGCAGAGAGAACTCACACGCATTCTTGTGTTATTTGATTTAATTGTCGATCAGAATGCGACAAGAACACATGTGCAGCGGATGCGTTATCATTTTATTTCAGAATAACACTCAAAAAATATTTTATGTTAAAAATGTTCTATGTCATTAGCTGGCCGTATTTAATTTTTTTATTTTTTCTTCTAATAAAAAATGGGTTTTTTTATTTTTGTTTATCTAAAAAAAACTAGGTATAATTTTTAAGCCAAATATGGATAGCTTTATGTTCTTTTAATAAAAAAATGGATTTTTTATTTTATTGATGAAATGAAAATCAAAGTATCGTATATTATTGACAGTTTTCTATGGCTGTAAATAAATAAATTCTCTCAACTTATTTTCTCTCTCTTGCTCACTAATCACAACCAGCGTTGCCGTTTAGCTATTTTTAACCAAAATTTCCAGATTTGGTTATTTATTTTTCTTATAAAAAGAGCTTTTGTTTGTAGAAATGAATTAATTTGTAAGACTAAAATTTTAGTTTGTTATTTTTTGTTTCTTTTCTTACTATGTTGTATTAATTATAATAAATATTGGAAAAAATAAAATTAAAAAACTGTGAATTTAATTTTGGTTATATTTTTTCTTATTTGGTAATTTTTTTCACAAATGTTGGTTGCAATATTTTTTTTCGTGGCAACACTGACCAGAATAAGTGATTTCAGAAAATTTAATAAAAAAACAACAAAAACGCACGATGAGAGCAACGCATTGTTACGCTCTTCGTTTCTCTTTCCTTCCCTTCTATCTTTCCCCCCGCGTCTGGAAGTATTTTTGAAAAATATTCCAAAATATGTTGAAATGCACATTCTTTATACTTTATTTTCTTTGGTTATATGCAACATTTCAATCTGAACACGAGGACGTCAAAATTGGATTTACAAAATTTACCCAACTGAGGCCAAAGCATTGCGTTTTGGCAGGAAGCAGCGGAACTCACACAGTATGCGTTTGCGTTTAGTATTATAAGTAATAAATAAAAAAATATATATTTTGCAACTTTTCTACAGAAAAAAGTGACTTTATTCGATATCGTCGGAAAGGTAAATTGTCTAGTAACTCGGTATAAGTTTTATTTCAATAAGTAATAAAACTTACACAGAAATAGGAAAAAAAATGAAAATAGTGCATATGGTAAAAATTGAAACACTTTCTTCTTTGAGTTGCAATTTTTTTTATAGGTTCCACAAAAAAAAATAAGTTTTTCCACTCGCATCCCATTAAGTGACCACAAAGCTCTTAAAGGAAAAGAACTAAGCTTTCTTTGAGCAAAAAATATCGTTAGTCTCATTCGCAAAATTGAGATTTTAATGCAAAACGGTAACATTATACATAATACATATTTTACAACAAAAAAACATGTCATTATATAGTTCAAAGTTGTTGTAATTTTGTGGTTTGCAAAAACGCTATGTCCACAAAACTACGAAAAATATTAATATTATTAATTAATTAATAATAATAATTAACATTATTAGTTATTAATATTAATATTATTATTATTTTGTAAAAATAATTGCGTTTAAACAGTTTATAAATTTTAAAAACTGAAAAAGCTACAATGTTTTTTGTGTCTCCTGTAAAATTTGAAGTCGCCGTAGTCTAGTAGGTAGTGTGTTGGCTTATTAGACGTAACGCCAGGGTTCGAGCCCCAGGCCAGACATCAAAACAAAATACCAAAAGTATTTCTTCGGCGATTTCCTTTCAGCAGATTTCTGGCAAAAACTCTGAGAGTAAATAAAATTGCCATGAAAAGTTTCTCAAAAAATCTATCGTTCGGAGTCGACTTTAAACTGTAGGTCCCGCCACTTATGTATAAAATTAACACACACAACATAAGTGGTGTGAGAAACTAGGTCAATAATCCTGACTGAAGGGTTGTAATGACCAATTATATATGTAAAATTTGAAAAAAGGGACTTAACACCTTTGCGAATGAGACTAACGATATAGTGCATATGGTAAAATTTAAAAACTTTGGTTTTGAGTTAAAATATTTTTTTTATAGATATGCCTCTTGCTACTAAGTGCCCACAAAGATCTTAAAGGAAATGGTCTAAGTTTTCTTTTGAGGAAAAATAAAAAAAACTCTATTTCGAAAAAAATGGGGGAAAATGAAAATGGTACATGTGCCAAATATTGAAAAATTTTATTCTTGAGTTAAAAAATAATTTTTTTTGATAGATAAATTATTATGAAGGCCTTAAAGGAAATTTTATAAGCTTTCTTTTAAGCAAAAAAAAAAAAAAAAAGACCCAAATTGAAAAAAAATTTAAAAAAAATTTATTTAAAAAAAAAATAAAAAATTTTTTTTTTAAAAATTAAAAAAATTATTTTTGGAAAGACTGAAGAAATAGCTATCTAATATTTTATAATAGCTATATAATATAATAGCTATCTAAAATTTTTGCTAGGACCAATAGGTGAAAAGTTACACACATTTTAAAAAAAACCCTGTATGACCAAAATGTCCAACTTTGACACCCTCTAACTCCGGCAGTCCTTGACTGATAGAATTTGTGTCTGGCCTACTATCCAATAGTACTAACCTTGGTGCAAATTTCATCCAAATCGAAAGACATCGATTTTAAAAATTGGGTCACTTGACACGAAGTTGCCCATAATTATAAACCACAAATGTCTGTTCAATAAAAGTCAATTCGATAACACTGTGCTAGTTGGAAAAAGTGACAAGCGGGGCACCTGGCGGGTTAACCTAATTCGGGTACGCTGAATCCAGTGGTGCTAACCGTTTTTTTAGGTTAGCTCTTGTTTTCGAAATATACCGTTATTTCGAAAATGGAGGAGGTTGCACAACATATATTCGCGTAACTCAAAAACGGTTTATTATATTATAATAAACCTGGCGGGTTAACCTAATTCGGGTACGCTGAATCCAGCGGTGCTAACCGTTTTTTAGGTTAGCTCTTGTTTTCGAAATATACCGTTATTTCGAAAATGGAGGAGGTTGCACAACATATATTCGCTTAACTCAAAAACGGTTTAGTTTATTATAATAAACCTGGCGGGTTAACCTAATTCGGGTATGCTGAATCCAGTGGTGCTAACCGTTTTTTTTTTATGACGGTTGATACATCGATGCAGCTGCTCCAGAGGTTTCAACAGATTGAAGTATTGAGGGAATATCTTCTGTTGGTATTTGGCTATCCGGATCAGGAATTTCGTCAGAATGTGGCAGCGGAAATTGAGCATATATTGTTGCAGTGTAAGATATAGAACCACTTTTTCTTCTGTATTGGATCTCTCCAAATCATTGGAACACCAAATGGCATGGCGTCTCCATTTTTTTCCACTTATTTAAATGGTAAATGCACTTTGTACACACTATTGATGGTGACCAACTCTTGCCACATGTGACACTTGAAGAAAAATATGTTTCATACAAGTTAATTGTTTCAGTAGTCATTTTACGGCGACTTGGCATATTTGTATATTTCCCTTGTTACACGCCTCCATCTTAGATATTTCAATATAACTGTAAAATATAACTGTGCGTTCTTCGATTAACACAAATTGTTTTAGTTTAATTCATTTATTAAATACTTTAGGATGTTGTCGCTGGATGATATAAGTGACTGGCTCGAGTTCTCAACTTCAACTGACTGCATAGACGAAAGATCCGTCTATTTATACTCTTTAAGCTACTCGTTATTCGTATTTTATGGAAATTTCCACTCATTAAGCTGTTTCTGCTCTATACATTGAGGGGTTTGACTCACATCAGGTTTGACTCACATCCCACATAACTGTAAAACAACCAAAGCCGGGACGATTTCTGTTTCTACCTGTTTCAGGCATAACAATAGAATACGTTACTTAAGTTTTTTACAAGACCGATTTGTGCGGTAAAAATGTATGGCTCTATTTTTTAATTATAATGCTAGGTACACACTACGCAACTCGTTTCTGCAATACGCTGTAAACACAACTACACACTATGCACCCAACATCAATGCAACCAGAAAATATCAAAATATTTAGATATTTTTGCCTAGTATTCTAGTGTTATACCTGTAACAGATAGAAACAGAAATCGCCAACAACAAAAATAAATAAATAAAAATAAAAAGAAGCACAGCTGCGTTTTCCAATTTTTTATGCCTTTTTAAAAAACAAAATTTTCGAAATTTTGCTAAAAAACTATTTTTTTTGGTAAAAAAAAATTATGTTTCTACAACGACTGCGCATATTGGAAAAAGTTTAACCATACTTAAAGAAAATTTCATTGCGGAATTTCGGTTTTTTAGTTTATTCAATAAACTAAACCGTTTTTGGGTTACGCAAATATATGTTGCGCAACCTCCTCCATTTTCGAAATAACGGTATATTTCGAAAACAAGAGCTAACCTAAAAAAACGGTTAGCACCACTGGATTCAGCGTACCCGAATTAGGTTAACCCGTCAGGTTTATTATAATAAACTAAACCGTTTTTGAGTTACGCGAATATATGTTGTGCAACATCCTCCATTTTCGAAATAACGGTATATTTCGAAAACAAGAGCTAACCTAAAAAAACGGTTAGCACCACTGGATTCAGCGTACCCGAATTAGGTTAACCCGCCAGGTGCCCCGCTTGTCACAAAAAAAGTGTCAAATTCAAGCATAGTGTAATTGTTAATAAATATTTATGAGTCTATTTATATAGTGCAACATAATAAAATTAAATGTTGTTTGATGAACCAAACTGTTTGGTTGTGTGTGAACTAAAAACCAAATTAATATTTATTTTAAATTAAAAGCATTTAAGAAATCCTAATTAATATTTTCTTTATATTAAAAAATTTTGCTGTATCAAAAGCATTAAAAAGGTGACAACGGTCTAAATACTACGAAGTCGATTAAATAGAAAAAATTAAGTTTAAGCCACGATTAATTAACACTTAAGCTGGAGGTCCACGCGTTCTACGCGTTTTCGCATTCTACGCGGCTGTCAAAAAAGTGGAATTAATGTATTTATATGGTGCAAGTTACACGCACAAAAGCGTAGCATGCCTTGACGCATAGAACGCGAAAAGTAGATCTACTTTCTACTTTTGTAAGCATCACAAGCGGCGCGCGTACAAAACAGCTGATTTTGACAAGTTGTTTTGTTTAAATTTGTTTAAACATTGGCGCGTAAAAAGCGTTGCATGTAACTTGAAGCCTAGAATGCGAAGAATGTATGAAATGCACGCAACGCTTTGACGCGAAAACGCGTGGTGTGGACCTCCAGCTTTACAGTGTCATGGACCGATGAATTATTATTATTGTGGTTTTAATCCTCTCAAACTTTATTGTATATCCCTTCCATGTTTATTAAATTGACAAGTTTTAGGATGGATCCCGGTAACAATAACCTCTGCACTGTGGTGTTTCCAACTGGGATACATTAATTCCTCCCTGATTCCAAAAATGTGTTCTAATGATTCACTCGCATCATCATAGAATCTACTTGTTTAGTTCGAGATAACCCCTATTTTGACACTTTCAACAGCTACCGTGTTCAGATTATTCCTGAAGGGTTTGACGCATGAAACAGTTGTCCCATTATTGTAATTTCCCAACAAAAGTTCCGACTGCCCCATTTGGTTGAGGAAGAGACTTTGCCTTTTTTTATATGCCGTTGTGTGGCGTATAACTTTCCAACTCCACAAATGGGTCCCCATTAGATGAGTGGAAGTTTTTCTCCTCCCACATGACCTGGAACACTATTTTGCCTCCCTAGCTGATTTAAATTCTCCAGACAATTCCATACTATTCTCTTATTTACCTCTTAAAAGCCAAATGCTCAGATGTCAACCTGCCTTGCACATCTTTCGATGTCAACCTGCCTTGCACATCTTTCGATGTCAACGACTTCCGCTTGAAAGATATCCACAAGTTTCCCCATGGTGTCTGAATATTTCATTTTGTCACTAAAAACACTTGCAACGGTCGTAAACGAGTTTTACTTTAAAAAGAGTATGCAGTTTCCATTATTTTCTGTTTCTAAGTTACGTTGCTAAGTATTTCCAACAAACATACAGGTTATGTTCATACGAAAGCTAGGAAAGAATCTTTCAGATTCCCGAAATTCGCTAAGGCATTTTGGGTTAGACTTGCCTCCCATTATTTAAACCATTGCGCCAAAGCTCAGAGTCTACACTAATATATGCAATCGACATTAATCCAAAGGAGTTCTCAACGCCTTTGTAAGGCAGGTTTTCATTGCCCCTATTATACTAACACACGCTAATCTCTGTATCTTGCCCGTCTTTATTTTATCTACCTTCAGATTTGTTCTGTTTATTGGTCGAACCATCATGGTATGCTTTTACAACATAATTTCTGGGTTATATTCCCAAGATTTCGAGTCGAATATTCTTTCATTTATGAAGTTTTCTTCTTCTTGTAAATGACACTTTAGTGATCCTGCCCAGGCTTATTTTCAGGCCATTCGTCGTGCACGATCAATTCTCATTCTCAAAAACCTTTTGATTGTTGCCAATATTCTTCATATCCTTGGCAGTCGGTGTCAGCCTCAGATATTTTTGTCAAGAGCTCATTCACAACCATACCTTAGTGTGTTGGGTTATTAGACTTGAGGAGACGGTTGAAACTCAAGGTCAGACATCTCGGAGGAAACGAAATGTGAAAAAATATTTGTTCGGCGACTTTATCTTAGCAGTCTTCTGGCCAAACTCTGAGAGTAAATTTAATTGCTATGAAAAGTTTCTCAAAATCTTTAATTCGGATTCTACTTTAGACTGTAGATCCAGCCACTTATGGATAAAATTAACACACTTATGAATAAGTGGTGTGAGAAGCTAGATCGAAATCCTAACTGAAGGGTTTTAATGTAATGTAATGTAATGACCAATTAAGTATGTATGTATGATTAGGCTAGCAGTTTACATCGTGCATATTTCAGATGAATTTTCATTGTGCAAAATAATGCTGTTACATCGTCGATGATCTGTCGACATGAAGATTACCATGTCTTTGAAGTGGGTTTAACTTTGCATTATATTATTTTCATAAAATTTAAATTAAAAACAAAAAACACCAAACATTTACCTGATTAAAGTATAAACAAAACGAAACTTATCACCAGCATATTGTTGTATAAAATGAAAATTTATCAAAACGAAACTGATTGTAACCACTTTTTCATTTTTCTTTTATTCATTTCATGAGGTTTTTATTTCACTTACCGGAAAATACACATTAAGTCCTGCATGAGGTGTTTACTTTTTCCTTTGTAAACAAAATGTTGATGATGAAAGGCTCGATTGCAACATACAAGAAAAGCGGACACAACATAAATTGTATACAATATCCTCAACTGTAGGAAATACTTCTTGAGATAAGATTGGAAAAAAAAGAAAAAAAAAAAACAAAAACAATGTGAAAACTAACAGATTGAAGAAAAGGCAACGTGAGTGAATACATCTATGAGCCGTCGCAAAATTTCAACCATAACAATGGTTTTGTAAACGAACCCTAAAATCCGAAAAGGAATCATTGTAACTCACACAAACACTCAGAGACACTTGAATATGTAAACGAAAAGATGTATGTTGTATACATATTTATCATCGTTTATAATGATGATACCTTGTTACCTTTGAATCCTTTTCAATGGAATGCAATTTAAACGGTTCCTTAAGCAAAAGAAATGAATTTTTTCTACGAAATCCAAATGACAGCAGGAATCGGAAACGTTTGAAAGATTGTACCTTTTGCCATATTATTCACAATGAAAAATGTTTTATGAAGATAGCGATAAAAGAACTGCTATATTTTTAAGGCAAACGAGTGTGTTGCCCAACAGATTTGAAAATAGCGGAAAAATGCTCAAAAGCTTTCAAATTGTGTTTGTTTCTATAAATCATAAGCATGGACGTTTTAATTTAGAAGTAAATTTTTGATAAACACTATCAAACTGATTCAAAGATCAAATGGCATTCAATGAAGTTACCAATCAATACCAAATGTGTATTCAGCCGTCTTTAATGGCACTCGAAATTGTTGCATTTACAATCGTAATAACACAGGCAGACAAAATTTAAAAAAACGAAAAGCTCGAACCAGAGCCTGTTTTATTGTTTGAATTACACCCATACGATCTATTGCACTCCACTCAAACTTACTAGGGTACCTCTATAAAGTATCCTCCAAACCTATTGTCCTCAAAAATTTCATGATTCTGGTTGGTGTCAACAACGGCAATTCCTTGTATAGCACATAATAAGCACCCAAGTATTTTTCCCCGAGATGCATCAATCTCCCACAAGTTCCAGGAACTACATGCTGTGTACCCAAATTTAAAGTGCATTGTCAAAAGACCAGTTACCGACCTTAGATTATTCCTAGATAGTCTGATACATATCTCAAACTGAAAGATTCAATGCATGACTTGGCTTGAGAAGAGCCTTTGGCTCAATTTATCTTCGTTTTCGTTCAGCATATATTTTTGCAGACATCCGATCCACTCCATAGAAGTGGTCTCATCAGCGACATGAAGCGTTACCACCTCGCAAACTTGTCTGCTTACCAATTTCATAATCATAATTGGTCATTACAACCCTTCAGTCAGGATAACGACCTAGTTTTTCACAACAGTTATGTTGTGTATGTTAATTTCATACATGAGTGGTGGGACCTACAGTAAAATCGACTCCAAGCGGCAGATTTTAGAGAAAATTTTTTTTGCAGTTTTATTTACTGTCAGAGTTTTTGCCAGAAATTTGCTAAGAGGATATCGCCGAAGAAATATTTTTTCAATGCAAAGCCTAATGAGAACATATATTTTTTGGTTGTTGCTTTATTTGCGATTTGTTGACAGTAAACTTTACTAAAAGTTTGATATTTTGGCAGAGAAAAGTATAAAAAATTAACTCCGATAAAATTTTAGAAAAAATTAATTGTGGCATTAAAACCATTCATACCAATCGTTAACCATTCGTACCAATCGTTAAGTATTCGTTGCTTTCGGGAGCATTCGTTTACATTTGTAGAAGACATGCAATGCAAGCATCATCTTTCGTTACACTCCGTTTTGTGAATACTGACATATATTGCTTTACGGAATTGATGTATATTGTTACGTTTTTACCTTTTTAAAAACGTTTAAATATGAGTTCGTTGATTGCAAACCAAGTAAAAACAAATATGTGTCTTATTTTAATTAAACTCTCTTTATTGTCCACACTTTCTTATGTGCCACTGTTCACACTTAACCGATACAACAATAATTACTACAATTTATTGCTTGTTCACTATTATTCACACACAACTATTCGCTATACTGCTCACAACGGATATCTTCAAACCACGACTTTTTACTTCGCACGCAACTTATCTTCACACCGCGACTGATTAGGTCACACGCAACTTCACGCAAGGCTGATTGAATTCTAACTGACTGGTTGCCTGGTTTGTCTTGCCCTTTTATAGTCTAACACGAACAGTACATCGAACGTTCTTGAAGAAGAACGTTCGCGTCTTCGCACTCTCGAAAATTCTATGACGACTGCATTACTTGTTGTTGCGTATGCTTACTTGTCCATCCCTTTTGCTCTCATGCTTGTTATTTTTGGTTTATTTGGAAGATGTTCGATGTATTTGTTAGTGTGTATTGTATACACATTGCCTCCTGTACGTTCGCTTATGTTGTGTTTGCGTTTTCTATCTCTTTCATATTCATGGTCTTTGTTTTTTGTGGCTTTTGCTTATTGTTTTTATTGTTAAACGATATTAGGTCGTTTCGTTTGTTCTTACGTAACAATATTGTCAACATGAGGTTCGTTTTTGTGATTGTATTCAAAATCTAAAATTAACCAATCAAACCGTTCTCTGATACACAACATGAGTGTTGCGAGAAGATCGATTGCAATGCCGACTAACGGGTTGTAGTGACCAATTAAGTAAAAAAGTAAGTTACGTACATCCCGAATTAATTTTTTTTTTTTCTGAAATCTCGACGAATTTCATACTCAATTTCAATTTGCATATTATAATGCGCATCAAATCAGAGCTCATGACAACTAGTCTGCTAGATGATCGTTAACCTGATAGTCATTTGTCAATGTGATGTGATGTGAGTAACCAGTTTGTTTATCATACTCCATAACGTAATTGTCTTCTGTAATGGTAACACTGTATTAATACAATTATATGCAACTATGAATACTACTATAATGTTAACACTGTATTAATACAATTATGTATATACAACTATGAATACTACTGTAATGTTAACACTGTATTAATACAATTATATGCAACTATGAATACTACTATTAAGTGTAATATTATTATATACAATTAGAAAATAAGTAAGAAAAGGAATAAATGAAGAAGAGATCATTCTAGATCTGAACGTCAAACTAAGTGGTTTAATTTATTGGAGATTGCCCATTACATGGCGACCGTGATTAAGTCATTTAAAAAAAAAGAAACGGTGCTTTTTACAGTTAGCAGTTAGAGAAAAGTGTTCTAGTTATAAAAATATTTTATTAATACAAATAATAAGTATGATTTAAAAGAAAATGAAAAACAATCTTAATAAAATAAAATATAAGCTAATAAGAAAATCGAATTAAAAAAAAAGAATTGGAACATACACAGAAAATGAATTATTTTTTATGTTCTCTTTTTTCGGCATCTAAATAACATAAAAAACTAACTATCGAAAAACTTAATTTCATACAACACATAAAAGAAAAAAAGAAAGACATGCATATACATACGTTTTCAAACACACAAACATACAGACAACATTAAAATATATATAAAACTAAAAAAAAAACAAATAGATACATAAAATGTATAAAAAAAAAATTAAACAAATACAAAATAATATATAACATAATAAACAATTATACAAAAATAAAAGGAACAACTATTTACAACAACAAACAAATATTTAAAAGCAACCAAATACCGTAAGGAAAAGAACGAAAAAAATTCCTCTTTACTTAATCTTACCAATTAATCAAATTTTAAATATCAATATATTAATATATATATGTATTATATACATACATGTATATCTGTATATAAATATATATATAAAACACGAATATATTTATGTAAGTAATATATGGAAATTAGTAATAATATAAAATACATGTATAAATTAGCAATAGTAAGTAGTACTAAAATAATATAATTTATTCATTTCAAATTCCATCCTTATGTTACATTGTTTAAATATAATAACAACAAGAACAACTGGAAACTATTACAACTTAAACAATTTATATATTACCAAAGAAAATAAAGTATAAAGAATGTGCATTTCAACATATTTTGGAATATTTTTCAAAAATACTTCAAGACGCGGGGGGAAAGATAGAAGGGAAGGAAAGAGAAACGAAGAGCGTAACAATGCGTTGCTCTCATCGTGCGTTTTTGTTGTTTTTTTTATTAAATTTTCTGAAATCACTTATTCTGGTCAGTGTTGCCACGAAAAAAAATATTGCAACCAACATTTGTGAAAAAAATTACCAAATAAGAAAAAATATAACCAAAATTATTTTTTCAAATATAAATTATAATTAATACAACATAGTAAGAAAAGAAACAAAAAATAACAAACTAAAATTTTAGTCTTACAAATTAATTCATTTCTACAAACAAAAGCTCTTTTTATAAGAAAAATAAATAACAAAATCCGGAAATTTTGGTTAAAAATAGTTAAACGGCAACACTGGTTGTGATTAGTGAGCAAGAGAGAGAAAATAAGTTGAGAGAATTTATTTATCTACAGCCATAGAAAACTGTCAATAATATACGATACTTTGATTTTCATTTCATCAACATACATATGTATGTAAAGCTATCTATCTTAATAATTTTAGATAAATAAAGATAAAAAATCCATTTTTTTATTAAAAGAACATAAAGCTATCCATCTTTGGCTTAAAAATTATACCTAGTTTTTTTTAGATAAACAAAAATAAAAAAACCCATTTTTTATTAGAAGAAAAAAATAAAAAAATTAAATACGGCCAGCTAATGACATAGAACATTTTTAACATAAAATATTTTTTGAGTGTTATTCTGAAATAAAATGATAACGCATCCGCTACACACGTGTTCTTGTCGCAGTCTGATCGACAACTAAATCAAATAACACAAGAATGCGTGTGAGTTCTCTCTGCACAATTGTGCGGGTCGTAATGTTAAACAAATTTTGGTGAGAGCGGGTCGTAATGTTACAACCCGCCATAAGAAATTTTACTTCTACATGATGCGCATTCTTTATATCCATATTCTTTGATATTACTTATATATTACTCCTTGCTTTCTATTTCTAATTATTATTAAAATGAATATACATACATACCTATATTGTTTTGAAATACTTGTTAATCGTATCTTATTTTCTCTTAGAAAACGAGATAAATTAAATATAGAGTTAAAAGAAAAATTTATTTTTACTATTTATAAATTTCCGTGCATATACATATATAAGGGTACTCGTAATTTACATTAATCAAAAAAAAAGAAGAAAAGAAATTTTGATTGTATAAAAATTTAAAACAGCCTAATGTCTACTAATTTCAAATTGACAAATTTAATGGACTTATTGCTGATTTTTATAAAATAAAGAAAAGTATATTGCAAAATCGTCCCTTATTTAATAAACAACAAAAAATTGATGAATACATAAACCTATTAATTGAAAATTATAACAATATTTTGATATATGAAAAACAGTATATTAAAGGTTTAGCTGATCCCGAGAAAAAAGCATTACAAAATAAAATATTATATTGTAGGGAATTATTAGTGAGATGCTTTTGTAGACTGAAGTGTAAAATTAAGATTCCAAGTGGCGTTGATTTGTTCGAAGTTGTGCTTAGGGAAGTATTGACAGACTCTGATTCTGAAACAGACTTCACTGATGAAAACGAAGACAATAAGGATACTATTGCGGAAATAACAGATAACATGGCTTCTATTGGCGAGAAGACAAAATTTATTTCAATGTGTTCTAACATAATTAGGGAGAATTACAATGGGGACCCGCTTACACTTAATTCGTTTCTGGACAAGATAGATCTAATTCAGGAATTAGCGGCCGAGAATTTGAATACGTGTTTTATTTCGTTTTTGAAATCAAAATTGGACGGAAGGGCCAGAGAGGTCCTACCTGATGATATTACGAGCATATATCAGATTAAGGAAACACTTAGGAACAGGATAAAACCAGACAATTCTAAAGTTGTTGCTGGCAGGTTTACTGCACTGCATGTTAAGAATAATGATTATACGGAATTTGCGAAAAAGGTTGAGGATTTGGCAGATGCACTTCAACGTTCTCTAGTCACGGAAGGGATAACGAGGACAAAAGCCCAGGAAATGGCGGTGAAACAGACGGTTAAAATTTGCAGGAAGTATGCAAAGTCAGGGTTGGTTAAGGCAATTTTAGCTTCAACGGTTTTTAACGAACCTAAGGATGTAGTCGCAAAATTAATTGTAGAGGAGTCGGCAACTGAACATGAACATCAGGTATTGTCTTTACGTTACAACGGGCTCAATGGGGGACAAAATAGGAACAATTACAACTGGGGGAATAATGATAACTCATATAGGAGTAATACTTTTAACATTCGGAATACTCGTACGAACCGTTCGAATACCAACTATCGGGGTAACAATAATAACAGTGTTCGTGAGTACAATTATCAGGCAACGAATAATAGAAATTACAGACGACCACTTAATAACAACGTTCGCGATGGTCATAATTACCCTGCTGTGAGGACTTTAAACGAGGAAGTCCCTCAGCACGATGTGTTGGGGGAGGAGGATTAAATGTAATAAAGGAAAACAATTTTAAGTCTGTATATAGTTTTAATTTAAATTTTTCTGATTTTGTAAACTTAGATTGTACGGCTTCTTTCAGAACGAATTCGTTTTTGGTAGATTCACAGGCGGATATTTCTATCTTGAAAATTTCATGTTTAAAGGAGCATACGAGGATAAATAAACGAAATAGTGTTAATATTGTGGGCATAACGACGAATACCATTACATCACTAGGCACTATTGATACTAATTTGTCGGGTTCCAATTTTTTCATTCCACAGGTTCTCCACATCGTTCCCGATTACTTTAATATCCCCTCTGACGGTATATTAGGAAAGGACATTCTGAGAATCAACAAGTGTAGAATTGACTACAACACTATGACGGTTTCTTCTTTTGTGAATGGTAGAAGGATAATCATTCCAATTTCGCATGGAATTAGTAGGGATTCATTTTTAATTCCACCAAGATGTGAGGTATTTAGACAAATTCATATAAAGAATATTAATGAACCAGTTTTTATACATTCCCAGGAAGTAACAAGTGATGTTTTTATTGGTAAATGCATTGTGGATTCTGAAACACCAATTGTAAGAATCTTAAACACAAGCAACGAAACTAAAGTTGTCCACACCTATAACATCGAGACAGAAAAACTGTCGAATTTCAATATTTATTCCATTAATGAGAACAAATGCTGTACTGAACGTGTACACTAGAGATGAGCGATCCAGTGATTTTTGAAGAACGTTGTTCTCAGTGAACGTGATTTGTTAATCACTGTTCTTTAAAACAGTGATTGTGATTGTTAAGAATTCTTTATCGTTCTTCATGAAATTAAATAACATTTTTTATAACGAATTTTTTTGGTCTAAAATAACGTCAAATTAGTAGTACTGCATATAACTGTTATAAATTCCTTTGAATAAATTTGTAAACTCTTACTGCTAGAAAATCTGCTTGCTTGTAATAAAAATAAAATGAAGTTAAAAAGCTGTGTAGTCGTTGTGTAGCAGCAGAAGCAGTCAGTTCCTTTTTGTTAATACTTATAAATAAAATATAATTAAACTCAATAAGTTGTTTTTTAATTGTTGGTTTTTCAATTGGTCCGTAAACTAACGCGACAACATTTTGGTGCCGAAACCCGGGACATAGAGGTCCTACTGAAAAAATTAAAAATCAAAGTAATTTACTCAACTGAAATTTGCATCGTCAAAAAGAAGTAATATACATATATATATACATATATAATTATATATATATATATATATAAGAAAAATCCTACAAGTGTTAATTTATGTCAAGCGAAGGTTGTTAAAGGTCACAGTCTTTTATAACAAACAACATACCACTGGAATGTGATTAGCATAAAGCTTTACGATATAAATATTCAAACTAAAGCTTAACTGATATCGATACTGCTTAAATGTTAATAACAGTAAGCTTTACAAAATAAATATATTAAAACAAAGCTTTACGAGTTGCGATCGAAGCAGTGACCTCTAAACTGTAATAATAAAAAAAGAGAGAAAAGCAACTGACATTTGACACATTAAAAATAAATTTGGTGGTTGTAAACAAACAAAGAAAATTGCAGCAAAATAAACAAATAAAATAATTAAAATAACAAAAGTTATGATGGACTCTTCCGAAGTGCATGAAGTGAGTGATAGCGAGCATGAACCAAATGTTCAAGGCAAATTAAATGAATTAAAGTCGCTAAGAGCTAGCACTAAAGGCAACATAACTAGAATAAAAACGATGATCGCAAAAAAAGGTGCAAATTTAACAACAATGGAACTCAACTGCAGGCTAGGAATATTGGAGTCTTATTTTAAGCAGTTCCTAGGGGTGCAGGCAAGCATGGATAAAATTGCTTCACCGACTGATAGCGCCGCAGCTGACACTACTACCACTGAAATAGAAGATGCGTTTGTATCAACAAAATCTAAAATAATGGCAATATTGTCAAAGAGGAAATCATCAACATTGGATGTAAGCCTTCTTAACTCTACATCAACAATGTTAGCCACCTCCAGAGTGCGTCGAGATGTAAAATTACCGGTTTTTTCAGGGAAGTATTCTGAATATCCGAAATTTATTACGCTTTTTAATAAATTAATTCACCAGGATGAAATGTTGGAAAATTGTGAACGGTTTCTTATTTTAAAGGAACACTTAAGTTCTAGACCATTGGCAGCTATTGAAGATTTTGATGTCACAGATGAGAATTACCCGAAGGCACTAGACAGATTAAAGGAATGCTTTGATAAGAAGGCGTTAATGTTCGAGGAACATATTACAGCGCTTTTTGCTGTCCCAAATACTAAAAAAGCATCAGCTGCACATTTAAGGAATGTGGTAAATGCGGTTAATGCACATTTGAATGCGATGTTATCCCTAGGTGATTACAAAGATATAGCGAATGCCATCCTGATCCACATGGTCATGGAAAGAGTTGATGAAGATTCGCAAATTAAATGGGAAGAGTCAGTAGACTACAGCAAACTCACAACGTGGGAAGAGTGTTCAACTATTTTAACAAGACGCTGCGAGAATCTTGAGGCACGCGAAAATAAAGTGAGTCAAGTGGACTCAAAAATTACCAGTTCTACAAGGGATTTTAAAAATAAACGTTCTTATCAGACATCACTTGCGATTGTAAAGTCTTCCTGTAGAATTTGTAACGGTAATGGGCACGATCTACCAGATTGTAATAAATTCAAAAACCTTTCACTGAAAGAAAGATACAACGCTGCACGTAAAGTAAAAGTATGTTTTACATGCTTAAAAAGAGGGCATTTACAAAAGGACTGTACCGCTGTTAAATGTCAGAAGTGTAGTTTATCTCACCATCAACTATTACATAAAGATTATGTATCTGAAACTAATGGGCAAAATAATTATGATTTACCTACAACGTCTGTGCAGGCTACAACCCGGTCATCAGTGGTGAATGTAACGGCTGAACCTGAGGTTTTTCTGGCAACGGCCATGATAAAAGTGAAAGACGGTTGTGGTAAATATCATTTTGCACGAGCTATTTTAGATTCGGGATCGCAGGTGAATTTGATGTGTGAGAATCTGGCTCAAAAGTTATTACTTAAAACTACACCATGTAAACTGGATGCAAATTGTGTTGGAAATACTTCAACTATTTTTAAAAAACAAACAACGACCATAATCAAGTCAAGATTAAATGAAACTGAATTCAACCTTGAGTTTTACGTGTTACCAAAAATAACTGGTTCAAAACCAGATCATTATTTCGACGTATCGGAATGGCGTCTACCCAAAAATATCCAGTTTGCTGATCCGTGCTTTAATAAACCTGCTCGAGTAGACATTCTGATTGGAGCTGAAATATTTTTTGATTTGTTGTCAGTTGGTAGAATTTATCTCGATGAAAAGTTGCCCATACTGCAGAAATCTGTTTTAGGATGGATAGTGGCAGGTAAAGTTAAGGAACGTGTTGCACCTATGACTAAGATAAATAGTTTTCTAGTCCATCCCAATAATAATGGAGATGGAGATTTAAATGCGTTGGTCGAAAAATTTTGGAAAATAGAACAGATTTGTCCACAGTCAAAATTCTTAACAGAAGAAGAGAAGGAGTGTGAAAGAATCTTCCTCGATTCAATTAGTAGAGATGCTGCTGGTCGATTCATAACAAAAATTCCATTTAAGGCTGCAGTGTGCCAGTTGGGAGACTCTTTTAAAGCTGCTGAACGACGAATGCTTTCGCTTGAGCGTAGGTTGATTAGAGATAGCTCTACAAGAGAATCTTACAATGAATTCATGAATGAATATATAAAGTTGGGTCATATGTCGGAAGTTAAAGAAGATGATATTAATAAAATAAAATACTTTGCCCCACATCAGCACGTATTAAGGCCAGAATCTACGACAACTAAACTTCGCGTGGTATTTGATTGCAGCTGTAAGACAGATAGTGGATTGTCTTTAAATGATGTTATGATGAAAGGTCCTCAAGTCCAAGATGATTTGTTGTCAATTATTTTGCGTTTCAGGTGCTACAAGTACGCAATAACAGCGGATGTGACAAAAATGTATCGCCAAGCATGGGTTACTGATGAAGATGCATATTACCAAGCAATTTTATGGAGGTCTTCCCCAGAGGAGAAGATGAAGGCGTATCGTCTGAGAACGATTACTTATGGTACGACCTCTGCCCCCTATTTGGCTACAAGGTGCCTAAAAAAGTTAGGTGAAGACTCTGCTGGTACTCATCCGATTGGCTCAAAAAAGATTTTGTCTGATTTTTATATGGATGACTTGATCAGTGGATCAAATAATGAAAACGAAATATTTGAAATATATAATCAGGTATCAGAGGTAATGAATTCAGCTAAATTTATTTTGAGAAAATGGTTCTCTAATAGCGAGAAATTTCTTAAAAGTGTTCCTGAGGCTGATAAAGAGAAAACTCTTCGTTTGAATGATGAAGAAATCATTAAAACTTTGGGTATAATTTGGGCTCCAGTGGGAGATACGTTTCGTTATGTTTGGCCAAATTTTGACAACACGAAAGCGGTAACTAAAAGGATAGTCCTAGCCGAACTATCTAAATTGTTTGATCCCCTTGGTCTTATCAACCCACTAATAGTAAAAGCGAAAATTTTTATGCAAGATTTGTGGATCTTAAAAATTAATTGGGATGAATCCCTACCTATGAAATTGCATTGTCAGTGGACTGAATTTCGGGAGAAACTTAAGGACGTCAGAAAAGTAAGTGTACCTAGATTTGTCTTGGCGTCAAAAAATATTGTAAGGGTTGAGATGCACGGATTTGCCGATGCATCAAAAAGAGCATATGGCTGCTGTATTTATATTCGCTCGATATGTGATGATGATGACGTCACAACGCTACTGTGGAGTGCGAAATCGAGAGTAGCACCACTGAAGACTCAATCCTTACCAAGGCTGGAGCTTTTGGCTGCAGAATTATTATCAAAACTTGTTGTGAAGACCAAATCAAATTTTCCTATTTCTATTAATGCCACTTATTTATGGACTGATTCCGAGATAGTGCTTGACTGGTTAAGCGAACATCCTTCTAATTGGACTACCTTTGTTGCGAACAGGGTATCATCGATACAAGAGGACACAAAGTTATGCATTTGGCGTCATGTTCCTTCGAAATATAATCCGGCAGATATAATATCTAGAGGTGCGTATGTAGATGAATTGATCAAATCTTTTTGGTTTTCAGGCCCCGAGTTCCTGAAGAAACCCTGCTGTGAGTGGCCCCCAAATAAATATAGAAAGCATAATGAAGCTGACCAAGAAAG
This sequence comes from Sarcophaga caerulescens, assembly GCA_927399465.1. Classification (NCBI taxonomy): domain Eukaryota; kingdom Metazoa; phylum Arthropoda; class Insecta; order Diptera; family Sarcophagidae; genus Sarcophaga; species Sarcophaga caerulescens. Next base: position 39,138,768 of record OV656867.1, read on the forward strand.
AAACCGTAGTGCTGCGACATTTATCGTTAATTGTTTTGAAACGAGAGACGCCTGTAAAAGTTTTTCTAGCCCTATTTTCTACAGTGGATTGAAACTTTTAGCGATTTTGAGAAATTACAAAGGGTATTTCTTAATCTACTAAAATTTCGAAAAAATACTAAATCTGTGGCTGAGAGGTTTGATGAAGCGCTACTGCGTATATTCTATTGTGTACAACAGTTTTATTTTCGAGAAGAAATTTCCTTACTATTAAACAATCAAGAGTTGCCAGCAAAAAACAAATATAAGAGCCTCAGCATTTTTATCAAAGAAATGCATGGTGTTCCTCTACTCCGAGTTGGTGGAAGATTATCGAACTCAACATTACCGTATGAGGCTAAACATCAAATTTTGTTACCAAATAATTCAGCTATCGTGTGTAATTTTGTACGATTCCTTCACTTGAAATATTTACATGCTGGTACGCAGGCTTTAATGGCTATTATTCGACAGCGTTTTTGGATTCTACACGCTAGAAAATTAATACGCAGGGTTACTGGTAGTTGCCTGCAGTGTTTTAAGTGTCGTCCAAAGTTGTGCAATCAAATAATGGGTGATTTGCCTTCTTCAAGAGTGGCGGTAGCGAAACCATTTACGGTAACTGGTGTGGACTTTTGTGGCCCTGTCATTACTACATATAAATTACGAGGTTGTCGCACAACTAAAAGTTATATTGCGGTTTTTATCTGCTTCGCTACAAAAGCTGTGCATATGGAGGTAGTTTCGGATTTAACTGCTAAAGCCTTCCTGGCTGCATTGAAAAGATTTATAGCCCGGCGCGGACTATGTTTAAAATTATTTTGTGACAACGCTACAAATTTTGTGGGTTCCCGCAGAGAGCTAAAAGAGATGAAAGATAAGTTTTTCGAGCAACAGGTGCAAGGTAAAATATCAAATTACTGTGCCACAAACCATATTGAATTTCATCACATACCACCCAGATCCCCCCACTTTGGTGGCTTGTGGGAAGCGGCGGTAAAGTCCGCAAAATATCACCTAACAAGAATATTAGGAAACTCTTATTTAACTTTTGAAGAGTTATCAACTGTTACAGCTGAAGTGGAAGCGATATTGAACTCAAGACCATTAACTGCCATGTCAAATGACCCTAATGATGAAAGTGTATTGACACCTGCACATTTTTTAACTGGTGGTCCATTAGTAGGAATTACAGAACCGACTATTGATACTAAATCATGGTGCCATTTGGATAGATGGCTACGCATTTCTGCCATACAGCAACATTTCTGGAAAAGGTGGACAACGGAGTATCTTCACGAACTTCAACAAAAGGTCAAGTGGACTAAGAAATATAGAAACCTTAACGAAGGTGACTTGGTACTTGTTGCTGAAGATAATCTGCCTCCTAAGCAATGGCTGATTGGTAGAGTGCAAAAAGTTATGAAGGATGGTAAAGGTTCGGTGCGTGTAGCCGATGTAAGAACGAAAAATGGAGAAATTCGTCGTGCAGTTCATAAATTAGCACCTATTCCTTTTGAAGGTTGATGTCTCTTGGATCCATCAAGGGCGGCGATATGTTAAGAATTCTTTATCGTTCTTCATGAAATTAAATAACATTTTTTATAACGAATTTTTTTGGTCTAAAATAACGTCAAATTAGTAGTACTGCATATAACTGTTATAAATTCCTTTGAATAAATTTGTAAACTCTTACTGCTAGAAAATCTGCTTGCTTGTAATAAAAATAAAATGAAGTTAAAAAGCTGTGTAGTCGTTGTGTAGCAGCAGAAGCAGTCAGTTCCTTTTTGTTAATACTTATAAATAAAATATAATTAAACTCAATAAGTTGTTTTTTAATTGTTGGTTTTTCAATTGGTCCGTAAACTAACGCGACAACAGTGATCACAGTTTCCAATAATACAATAATGACAATAACGTATTTTATTAAGTCGTAAGAAAGAGACAACTAGATACATACTACGAAAAGACTACTAAACAAAATCAAAGTGGTGTCCAGTGTTGCCGTTTTTGGTTAGTTCTAACCAAAATTGGTTATTTTTTTGTTCAATGTGTAGATGTGTAGATTTTTCCGGTTTTGGTTATATATTTTTCTTATAAAAAGAGCTTTTGTTTTGTTTGTAGAAATGTATTAATTAGTAAGACTAAAATTTTATTTTGTTATTTTTGTATTAATTGTAATTTAAATATGAAAAAAATAAAATAAAAAACTGCGAATTTAGTTTTGGTTATATTTTTTCTTATTTGGTGATTTTTTTTCACAAATGTTGGTTATAATATATCTTTTTTTCGTGGCAACACTGGTGGTGTCATCAATGTTATTATTTTTAATATAATTTTTTTTTATATGAAGTTTGACAGTTAAGTTTCACAGAAAGTTCATGTATAAAAGACAAAAGTAAATAATCAAAACAAAATGAAATAAATTTGAGTATGTAACAATTTTGAAAGAACGACATTATTAGTACCTGTTATTTGGCAATTTCAATCACTGTAGTTACCAGTGAATTATCAATCACCGTGATTAAACCACAGGTTTGAAAATATCGCTCATCTCTAGTGTACACAACCTGAAACAGATTTTAAACGACAAAATGCCGGAACACATAAAACCCGATTTAATGCCATTATGTGAAAATTACTCAGATATTTTCACTTTGAAAACTGATAAAATGACCATCAATAACTTCTATGAACAGACATTAAGACTTAGGGATAATGAACCTATCTATATAAAGAATTATCGCCTTCCGTACACACAACGAAACGAAATAAAGAAACAGGTACAGAATTTAATTGATAACGATTTAATAGAAGCAAGTAGGTCAAATTACAATAGCCCATTGATTCTGGTACCTAAGAAAAGTCCAAATAATACCGGGACATATCGAATGTGCGTGGATTACAGGGTTATAAATAAGAAACTAATTGCCGATAAATTTCCACTGCCTAGGATAGACAATATACTCGACAATTTAGGTCGTGCTAAACATTTTTCCGTTATTGACTTACATATATTCAGGGTTTCATCAAATTCCACTTCACGAGGAATCAAGGGATTTAACATCTTTCAGCACAGATCAAGGAGCATTCCGTTGGAAAGTTCTTCCATTCGGATTAAACGTAGCTCCAAACTCATTCTCACGGATGATGTCCATAGCTTTTTCTGGACTAGAACCAAATAAAGCTTTCTTATATATCGATGATATAATTGTGATTGGATGCAGCAAAGATCATCACTTGAAAATTTAACTGACGTATTTGACATATTGAGGAAATATAATTTGAAAATAAACCCATATAAATGCAATTTCTTCAGACCTGAAGTCACATTCTTAGGTCACAAGTGCACCTTAAAAGGACTTTTACCAGATAACACGAAAATTTCAGCTATTGAAAATTATATAGTACCCAAGGATAAGGACGCTGTTAGACGTTTTGTAGCGTTCGCAAATTACTACAGGCGTTTTACACTCAATTTTGCATGTATAGTAGCCCCATTGAATAACATTACACGCAAAAGAGTTAATTTTGAGTGGAGTGAAAAATGTCAAATGGCTTTTGAAAGATTAAAAAAGGAATTGGTCTCTCCGAAAATCCTTCAATACCCAGACTTTTCCAAGCAATTCATTATCACAGTCGATGCTTCAAAGGTAGGGTGTGGTGCAATTCTTAGTCAAAACTTTGATGGACACGATCTTCCAATATATTATGCATCCAAATCTTTCACTCATGCAGAACAGAAAAAGGCAACCATTGAGCAGGAGCTTATTGCAATATATTTCGCAATAAACCAATTTCGACCTTAGGTTTATGGGACTGAATTCGTGGTCAGAACTGACCATCGACCATTGGTCTACCTCTTCAATATGAAAGACCCTTCTTCAAAGTTGACGAACATTAGACTCAGACTTGCTGAATATAAATTCATAATTGAGCATATAAAAGGAAGGAATAATGTCGGTGCTGACGCACTTTCTCGAATGTCATTCGACGAGATAAGAAATGAGGCAACCTCTGAAACAATTTTAACTGTGTTTACGCGTGAAAGATCTAAACGGACAAAAAAGGCAATGAATGAACCGACATTGGAGCATCCTAGGGAGAATACATTAAGGGTATATGACAAGTTTCCACAGGAAATTAACAGGAAGAATGCGAAAGTAAGGTTCGAAATATGTCACAGGGATGGGATCGTAACTAACGTAAAGTTTAATATTTACATGAAATTTAAATCAGTGGCAAATGTTAATATTGTTAACAAATCATTGAATCTAGAAGCAATGCTTTTGAGGCTACAGAAAGAGGCCAACAATAATAACATTTACACACTTGAATTGGCAAAGGATGACCCAATTTTTTCAATATATAGTATTCAGAACTTTAAGATGCACGGTAACGAAATTTTGGAAACAATCGAGATTCTATTAGTAGATACGATTGAAACCATCACTGAGGAGAGGAAGAAGCTTGAACTTTTGAAAACTTATCATGAAGACCCGTTAATAGGGGGGCATTGTGGACGCAAAAGGCTATATGCTAAATTGAGAACTAGGTATTACTGGAAGAATATGACCAAGGATATATCCTCATTTGTTAGTAAATCTGCAAACTGCAATCTGAACAAGGTAAAAATAGGTAACAAGGAGGAACTGATACTGACACCGACACCTATTAAACCGTTTGATATTGTAATTATAGATACAATAGGTCCTTTGCCCATGTCCAAATATGGCAATAAATCTGCTTTGACTATGATTTGTGACTTCACAAAATATCTAGTTACGATACCGATACCGGAAAAAAGTGCGAAAACTATTTCTCAGGCAATTTCATTGAGAATTTCATTTTAATTTATGGAAGAATGAAGACCATTATATCAGACCTTGGTACTGAATTCAAGAATGAAATATTTTGTGAATTATGCAATCTTTTGAAAATTAACATCAACTTCTCAACAGCCTATCACCACCAAACGGTAGGGACAGCAGAGCGAAATCATCGCGTTTTTAACGAGTACATTAGATCTTACATAAGTGACAATATTACAGACTGGGACACATATTTGAAGTATTTTGCATATTTTCACAATACATCTACAAGTACGGTCTTCGACAACAAATTTACGCCATATGAACTAGTCTTTGGCCGAAATGCAAATATGCAAAATGATTTAGATCTGAATAAAATTGATCCAAATTATAATGTGGAAAACTTTAGCAAAGAGGTTAAATTTCGTCTACAAAGCTCTCAAATATTGATAAGGAAACTTTTGGAAAGACTCAAAAATAGGAATAAAGAACAACACGATAAATCAGCTAAGCCCAGTAACTTCAAATTAAATAGTAAAGTATTTTTGAAAAAAAGAACCATACGAAAAATTTAAAAACCTATTTGAAGGCCCATATATAATAAAAAAAATACAGGGTGTAAATGCAACTATTTACGATGAACAATCAAAGAAGAGTAAAATAGTACATAAAAACAGATTAAGAATATATAATTCAGAAACTTATTAGGCTCTTTTAAATGATATAAACTACAAAATAAGTATACAAAACTATCAATCATAACATGAAAGAGAAATTTGGAAATTAATACAGTTAAGTGAAAAATGTTAACTATTTTTATTATTTACATATAAAATTTATAAATATTTTATAGCATGGTAAGATGATAATTAATATAAAAGAAATAGAACCCAAAGACATTTATCTTAATATCACTAATTGAAAATGTAATTATATAAAATTATAAAAGTATGAATAAAGAAAAAAAAAAAATATTGAATTGACGGATCTTAATTAACAGTATCAATTCAACATTTTTTTTTCCCCCAGAAGGGAGGTGTAATGATAACACTGTATTAATACAATTATATGCATCAATGCATCAACTATAAATCCGATGTCTGATTGTTTTTTGACTGCGTTAAAAATACACATTGACGACGTTTTGAAATAGAATACATTGTATATATTTTGTACAGCGGCGTAATGAAACACGATACTTTGTTCAAACACAAAGCAACTAACATTTTGGAAGGCAGCCAGTGTTGTATTGTACGATATACTAGAAAATGGCATATCAATTAATCTGATGTTTTTCTGGAGTTGAGTAAATAAAAGATTTGCACTAAATATTGTGACATACCCTGCCTAAACAGCAATTTTTATAAATAATACAAGATTTATTGATTTCATCTACAATTGTCGAACCTACAATGAATGTTCGAGCACGTTAACAATTGGCGATGTTAAATTAATAAATTCAGTATTAAGGAATTTGATGAGTACAGCATTTCATTAGTTCAGCGACACATAGTTTAATCATGGAACATTTGTCTGCTAAATTTCTATTACAACGAAAATAAGAATATGTAGTCTCATAAGAATTCTCCAAAACTGTCATAACTACCCTGCAGCTAAATTTTAAACTAGTTACGTTTTGGGACAGTCATATAACTAGTTGTAAAAAGACTGTAGACAAAGTGATGGATACGTTCTAGTCAAAATAGAACAAAAACAAGACAAATTAAATTTCGACTGAACTGATTTGAAAACATGTTGTCAACTTATTACTTTTATCACTGTTTTTAGTGATTTTCAAAAATATAGACGCTTTTAAAAATTGAAAAGTTGACAACATTGTTTTTGATTTTTTTATTAATTATTATTTTAATGTCACTTTTTTATGAAGAAAATAAAGCTACGAACGATTTTTTATCAATAATCAAATCAAAATTTATCTTAGGCAAAAGGTTAACAAATATTAATAGTTTTTTTAAGGAACCCATAGATTCCATGATGATTGGAATTTCCTCTGCCGATGTATAGCCTTTATGTGATGTAGAAAAGTTTTCAATTTTAGAAATTAACTTCAAATTTATGTGCATTCCTAGTAATGAAAAAGTAATTTAGTACCAATTTTGCAATAGTAAAGATTAGATTAGTTTAAAACTACTTTGAAAAATACTAGTAAAAAACTATAAATAAAAAACTATTAAGTACACTAGTGTACTAGTTTACTGGTTATTTAACTAGTATATAACTATATACAAATGAACTAGTTGGCCTCCTATGACAACCCAATGTTAAAATCGATAGTTCGATATATGAAAAAAGGACAGATATGTTACTAGTCTAAAGTTATAAGCAACTAGTATATTTCTAACCTTATACTAGTTATTTTGTCTGCAGGGTAGTGCAAGTCATTGTATAAAGGAATGTCTTATGTCAGTGTGTTGTTTTACTGCCATTCCGGTTATTGTTTTTGTCATTTGCATCAGTAATTCGTTTACATTTTGATGACCTTTAATCTACACATTTCAGAATACAGGAAAATTAGATAAAAGCAACAACTAACTGATATAAAAGAAATAAAAAACAGAATCTACAGAATTTTCGTTAAACAAATGGATTTCGTAATTCATTCATTACTGTTAAGCTTTAATTGAATGTTAAATTTACTGTCAATTATTGTCTTGTTTAAGCATGAATTATTTATAAGCACCATGTCAAACGAATAATACAAAAAATTCGGATATTAAATGTAATAGGAACAGTTTTCAAGTCTTTATAACATTAACCCAGATATGCCGACGGGCGTACTAGTGGAACAATCTTCGTAATTTTCCAAAATAGCTTTATTCGGACTGATTATATTACAAAACTGAAGAAAAAATAAAAAAAAATATTTTTTAAATTGGATTTTGAGCCCGTACTACATGTAGGACGCTCCGCACATATGGGAACAAAATACAGTATTTTCTTGGGATTTAATTAAATTTTTTATTGTTCATTATTACTATTTATTATTATAGCCGTATACTATATAAGTAAAGAAAAACAAATTAATAAATAAAAATTATTTGGTGGTGTGGTACTTCACATTACATGGAGCGGCACATCAAATTTCATGCAGCGTGTAGTGGTCTTATTGTGGCAATGATTACAACTTTGCTGTTTACATTTTCCATCGTTAAGGCTACGTTTGAACCAAGTCCCATTTCCTTATAGATATAGATTTCCTGTTCACATGCTGTAACAATAGGCTTTTCTTACAGATCGTGCTTTACCCATTTTACTGACATACATTTGCGTTTCTTGGCCTATTGCAGTAACGCAAGTGGAATGTCGTTTTCACTATCCGATTCAGTAGAATAAGAATTTCGAAAAAGCTCAGCCTCAGCATTTAATAATAGGGGAGGTAGTTTTCAAAATTCACTTCATCTTCTTCTTCAGAATCTTCGTCTGTGACGTAGTTTGAGTGGGCACAATTGAAATGCCGTAAAAATTTTGCGAAAACTCCTCATCACTTTGCTCTAGAGCATTTATTACCTCATTTAATGGTAAAAATCTAGAAAAGAAATAATTTTTCTTTTTCACAACTTTTACACACTAATGCCGAACGTACTACATGTAGTACGTCATCAAATACATCAACTAAAATCACACAAAATTTTGTTTTTCACATATAATTTTGCCAAGAATTCGTTTTTACATCTATTATAATTAAAACAACATAGAAACGCAACAATAATAAAATATGCAAATACAACTTTTTCTAAGCGATTACGAGGCATCTTCAGACTTTTGCCAATTTCAAAAAACTGAAATCTTTGATTCAAAAAAATACACATAAGCAATTATCCTAGACAAAATTTATCAAGGAATGCTTTGTTGACCGTTATATTCTGTAGCACAACAACAAGTAGATTTGAAAATGTAAAGCACAGTAAACGCAGAAACCTGAACATAATAGGTGTACTACATGTAGTACGCTCGGCATATCTGGGTTAAGATACAAGGGTCGGGTCAACGCATGAAATAATGTGCAAAAATTTTAAATTGAAAGAACTTTTATTTTTTGCATCACCCACAAATAATGAATTTATCTCCATCATAACTTAATTAAAGCCTAATTGAAAATGGTTGATAAATTTCGGAGTTGACGATATGAAGAGGCAGATTATTATTTGCAACAAATTAAAAACCGAGATAAATCGGCACTTTCGAACTTTGATAACAACCATCTTCTTGTGACTATATCTGTCAAATTATTTGTTATTTATTCAGTCTGTTCTGTCAAATCACTATGGAAGATCATATACAACGATGTATGTTCACGAAATGAGTTCTGAAGCAGTTTGAAACTGACGCAAATTTTCATCGAAAAATCATTTTTAATTATGAGGCCTATTTTTGAATGACTGTTTACGTGAACAAACAAAATTGTCGAATTCGGAATGATACTTATCCACATGAGATCCAAGAACATTCAATGTGTCTCGAAAAAGTCGCAGTTTCTTGGAGAACAACTTTGGTAAGGCTTTCACTGTTAACGGGGAAACTACGATTGTCAACTTTTTATGGTCTGAATTCGATAATCTAGACACCAATGTCATAAGGTATTAACAGGACGGCACTACATGCCCCATGGCTTATGAATGGCTGAACGATCCATTTGAGGTCATGGTCATCTCATGTCGAGGTGATGTAAGGTGGCCATAAACCACAGCGATTCTCCAAGCCAACATAACCAATGCCGACGGCCAAATTCAAATTGTTTCAGGTCCCAGAGCCATGAGTCTCACCCAGAGAAGTCTTTGCGGACATTTGGACAATGTCGTAGTCCACACATAACAGCATCAATAAGTCTTTCAAGTGAATTAAAAATTTTGGTGATATATCACACACTCTTTATTTAATTTAAATTTTAAGTGTTAAATGAAAGACACGATAGAAGAAGAGTGTTTATGTCTAACGAGCCACAGTTTCCATTCCTGGTGGCATAAACAGGATTGTTTGAATGATGGGAGTCAGTTCTGAAAATCTGTCAAAAAATAACTTCCTATCTTTTATGAAAAGGTTAGAGGAACAAATTTGTATATGTAAGTGTCCTAATTAATTGAGCATGAACACATTATTGTAGCAATAAAATAGGAGTTACGTTTAAGCATATCAAAACTGTTTAATTATTCCCTAAAAGTGAAAATTACTTTTATTATTGAAGTGAATTTTATTATATCCTCATCAAAAACTTAGAAGGAAATTAAAAATTTATTTAACGTGTGATGTGTGATCAGAAAGTTAATCACACTGCTTTAAAAGTCATATCTGCATAATCGTATCCATGTACATACACACTAGTGTTTTTCATTTCATGGACTTATTCATTTCCCGAGAAACCGGGATTGATTTTGAAATTTCCCGGGATCCCGGGAATTCCCGCCTAGAACATAAAATCATATATTTACTTTGTTAAGTATGTATTTTTTATTTTAAATTCATATTATCGAGATCAAAAACATAAAACAAAATAACAATAGAAACATATCGTTGGTCTCATGTAGAAAGGCCCTAACTCACACTTTTTTCGAAGTTGATTTTTTTGTGCTTCCAATACATTTAACACAAATACATACACCTCCTCACAAAAATTTAATAAAAAAAATATGCGAGTTAGGGCCTTTCTACATGAGACCAACGATATAAAAGGAAGAATTCTTTAAAAAAGTAAATAATTCAATGTATTTTAAAAACTAGTTAAAAATATATACATAAATCATATAAAAACTATATACATATCTATTAAATAAAATATCATATAAATTAAATAAAATTTTTCTTTTTCACAATTTTTACACACTAATGCCGAACGTACTACATGTAGTACGTCATCAAATACATCAACTAAAATCACACAAAATTTTGTTTTTCACATATAATTTTGCCAAGAATTTGTTTTTACATCTATTATAATTAAAACAACATAGAAACGCAACAATAATAAAATATGCAAATACAACTTTTTCTAAGCGATTACGAGGCATCTTCAGACTTTTGCCAATTTCAAAAAAAAGAAATCTTTGATTCAAAAAAATACACATAAGCAATTATCCTAGACAAAATTTATCAAGGAATGCTTTGTTGACCGTTATATTCTGAAGCACAACAACAAGTAGATTTGAAAATGTAAAGCACAGTAAACGCAGAAACCTGAACATAATAGGTGTACTACATGTAGTACGCTCGGCATATCTGGGTTAAGATACAAGGGTCGGGTCAACGCATGAAATAATGTGCAAAAATTTTAAATTGAAAGAACTTTTATTTTTTGCATCACCCACAAATAATGAATTTATCTCCATCATAACTTAATTAAAGCCTAATTGAAAATGGTTGATAAATTTCGGAGTTGACGATATGAAGAGGCAGATTATTATTTGCAACAAATTAAAAACCGAGATAAATCGGCACTTTCGAACTTTGATAACAACCATCTTCTTGTGACTATATCTGTCGAATTATTTGTTATTTATTCAGTCTGTTCTGTCAAATCACTATGGAAGATCATATACAACGATGTATGTTCACGAAATGAGTTCTGGAGCAGTTTGAAACTGACGCAAATTTTCATCGAAAAATCATTTTTAATTATGAGGCCTATTTTTGAATGACTGTTTACGTGAACAAACAAAATTGTCGAATTCGGAATGATACTTATCCACATGAGATCCAAGAACATTCAATGTGTCTCGAAAAAGTCGCAGTTTCTTGGAGAACAACTTTGGTAAGGCTTTCACTGTTAACGGGGAAACTACGATTGTCAACTTTTTATGGTCTGAATTCGATAATCTGGACACCAATGTCATAAGGTATTAACAGGACGGCACTACATGCCACATGGCTTATGAATGGCTGAACGATCCATTTGAGGTCATGGTCATCTCATGTCGAGGTGATGTAAGGTGGCCATAAACCACAGCGATTCTCCAAGCCAACATAACCAATGCCGACGGCCAAATTCAAATTGTTTCAGGTCCCAGAGCCATGAGTCTCACCCAGAGAAGTCTTTGCGGACATTTGGACAATGTCGTAGTCCACACATAACGGCATCAATAAGTCTTTCAAGTGAATTAAAAATTTTGGTGATATATCACACACTCTTTATTTAATTTAAATTTTAAGTGTTAAATGAAAGACACGATAGAAGAAGAGTGTTTATGTCTAACGAGCCACACTTCCCATTCCTGGTGGCATAAACAGGATTGTTTGAATGATGGGAGTCAGTTCTGAAAATCTGTCAAAAAATAACTTCCTATCTTTTATGAAAAGGTTAGAGGAACAAATTTGTATATGTAAGTGTCCTAATTAATTGAGCATGAACACATTATTGTAGCAATAAAATAGGAGTTACGTTTAAGCATATCAAAACTGTTTAATTATTGCCTAAAAGTGAAAATAACTTTTATTATTGAAGTGAATTTTATTATATCCTCATCAAAAACTTAGAAGGAAATTAAAAATTTATTTAACGTGTAATGTGTGATCAGAAAGTTAATCACACTGCTTTAAAAGTCATATCTGCATAATCATATCCATGTACATACACAATAGTGTTTTTCATTTCATGGACTTATTCATTTCCCGGGATTGATTTTGAAATTTCCCGGGATCCCGGGAATTCCCGCCTAGAACATAAAATCATATATTTACTTTGTTAAGTATGTATTTTTTATTTTAAATTCATATTAACGAGATCAAAAACAAAACAAAATAACAATAGAAACATATCGTTGGTCTCATGTAGAAAGGCCCTAACTCACACTTTTTTCGAAGTTGATTTTTTTGTACTTCCAATACATTTAACACAAATACATACACCTCCTCACAAAAATTTAATAAAAAAAAAATATGCGAGTTAGGGCCTTTCTACATGAGACCAACGATATAAAAGGAAGAGTTCTTTAAAAAAGTAAATAATTCAATGTATTTTAAAAACTAGTTGAAAATATATACATAAAACATAAAAAAAATATATACATATCTATTAACATATTTATTTAATACTTTTAAAATGAGTTTTTAAAACGGACAATGCGTTTATTGATTCATCTGAAAGTCGGTTTCTAATTTTGGTAACATATTGACCCGCGAGAGAGAAAACTCTCTCACTTTCAACAAATGTTGGCTTAATAGTTAACAAGGCCTCTCAAAGATTTTTTATGTTTTCCGTCATTTTATATTTAAATAAAACTCATTCAAATATCTTCAAGATAATTTATAATTTTATTTATTTCGTCCTCTGTCCATTTTTTATTCGGCTTTTTCTTTTAATTCGTTTTTTTATGTTGTATATTTCCATTTTTTTGTGACTTTATTTTTCAATGTTTTTATTTTTATGATCAGCTGTTCATTTGCTTAAGTATGGCAAATATAAACTATGGTTTTGAGTGTGGCATATTTGCCAAACCGTAGCAAGGGTATTTCTGTGTATTTTGTTAGAGTATGGTAAAAAAAATGCCCAACATTTGCAAATGCCACGATGCCAGGCCATTTGCCCAAGAAGTATTAATTGAAGAAATTTGTTGGCATAAAGTATTCACACTCACATCAACTGTTATAATATTAACTTCTCGCCGACATAAAGTTTCCACAGCTAATTTTATTGGTTTTAAAACGTCCAAAAGGTTCCTCAAATTATTTAGATTGGATTCTATCCATAGATCACCCATTTCCAAATCAATGAGACTTTTCTTTATTGCATTTTTTAAAAGTAAAGTTTTTTCGATCATTGGGTCTAGAAAAAAATTTCTCGGGATTTCGGAATTGAAAAATTTGCGGAATTCCCGGTAATTCCCGTGAAAAACACTAATACACACATATGATATCCTTGTGAGTATACATACAGTCATGCACAAAAGTCTAAATACCCCTAACATTCCTTCTACATATAGAGTTCCAAAAACGTGTTCAAAAAAGTAATTTTACAGGCTTTTTTCAAATTCATTTGTATCAATAAAAACAAAAAATTAAATACAAAAAAAAAATTGGTTAGGTTAGGTTACAGGGTAGCTTGAGGTTCACAGGTGTTACTTACTGTGAGGTATGCTTCGGAACCACTTTATTTAGTGGCATGTCCTCCACCATGTCCAGATCTTTAATGTTCTGTCACTCATAAAACCGATACCACTGTTTTGAAGTACAAGGCACTCACCTAAAAGGCGTTGTACCGATTCCGTTTCTTCTACATCCTGGTAGTTTCTGCAGTGTCCCGTAAGAATTCCTGTTAGAGTACGAACATTTCTCTTGTTGAACTCAAGTAGCTCTCTGGTTTTACTGCTGTTCACTGCTGGACACAGCAGTTTTGTAATTCTGCAACCTACGGTTTGTTGAAGTCCATGCCGTATTGCCGTAATGGCGTACATATATATCATCTCTGTCGTCTCTTCCTAAGAAATCACCAAACTTTACGTGCTAGATCAGTCTGTGTAGACTTATACGGTGTAGAGAGCTCTATGCAACTCCTGGCGCCTTTTGATTTGACGAGGTGGTATCCCAGCGCTTTGATTGAAGCTTGACTGTCCACATATATAAGCAAGTTCAAAGGAGATAGTTTCCTGGTTCCAATAATGTGTGCAGCTCGTTCAATAACAAAAATCTCCGTCTGAAATACTATGGCCTGGTTAGATAATCTGTATGACCCGTTCAATGCCAGGTTATCGAAATAGACCCCAGATCCAGCTACACATACCAATTTTGAGCCGTCGCTGAAGATCGCTATACCACCCTCACCGAAGACAACTACAACGGTGTGAGTTTTGTACGTTAGTCCGAAAACGGTCTCTGGTGTCATATAGTCGCATCTAAAACCCGGGTGATTCGATTTTACTTCATTGAGAATTGTATCGCATACCACCGTACATATCCGAGAACCTAAGTCTCAGTGCTGTTCTAGCAGCCATGCTTTAGAGGATATTAATAATAAATTTTCAGTTAAAATTAAAATTGTAGGAAGAAAGAAAATAATGTTGATTATGGGTTCAAGCAAAATAACGCGCAACGTTAGAAAATTGTTTGCTAAATTAAGAAACGAATGGAAATCTTATAATAAAGTATGAATGTAGCAAAAATTAGAAATTTAAATCGGTCGACAGTATAAACTAATATAAGAAATTAAAATAACAATGGTGCCGTCGCAAACAAACCTCACAATGGTGGCCAAGGGAAGGTTGTTGGCAGAAACGTCAAATTTATTCTTCAGCAAAAGCGGAAAACCCAAGAACTGATATCTCAAAGTTATTGTTGAAAGATAAAGAATATCAAATGTCTGCGAACTTTTGTCACTGGGTTTTTTTAATTATTTTATTATTGTTACTTCCCTCAGTCGTAATTTTTGTTTTTGTTATTAAAAATAAATTTAAAAAAATCTACTAGTTTTTAAAAATTATTGTCTTTCAAGACTGAAAAGATATTTATTTATTTATTTATTTTGTTATTGTCAATTGATATTTTTATCCATATAGCCCATTTACACTACAGCGAAATCTAGTAGATTAGATTTCAAATCTTGCTCAAAATCGTTTACACTGGATTTATTTGACAGTAGTAAGATTTCATTTTAATAACAAAAACAGCTGACTGAAAATTAAAAGAAAATAATATATTTCCAAATTTAGTTTAATACCAAACAAAAATGAAAAATATAGGACATTTAGTATCGTTTTCATCAAGACCAAATAAAATCCAATGAGAGATAATGTTGTTGCAAAAAAAAACGTCAGCATTTGTTGAATTAAGATTTAAAAAAATAATGCAAATGTATTACTACACACAATTGTTAAATAGCAGAATGGAATGGGTACATGTTTTTAAATTTAACTGTCATTTTTTCCTGCTCAGCGTTATATTTTTAAGTACTATTTGGCAAAACACATAGTTGTATTGTTATTTTTACTAGATTTTGAGTAGATTTTGCCGAAATCTACTAAATAAGTAGATTTTTTTTTGTATGGGAAATCTAGTTAAAATCAACTAGATTTGGCTCGAAATCTCACTAGATTTCGCTGTAGTGTAAATGGGGTATTACTGACTAAATAATATAAGTTAAGTTCCTCCTTGTTATACTTATCAAAAAAATTAATGATAGTGGACGACCACTGTCCACTCCACAAATGAAACACTTTGAATTCACTTTGAAATTACAATTTTATTAAGTATCGGTCACAACAGTATTCCCCAAAAGACTAAAAACTAATTTACAATATTTTAATATATAAAGTAAAAATTAAAAAGTAAAACGCTGATTCTTCATATTGGCAATTTCACAATGTGGGAAATTTTGCAGAAGAAATATGATCTGCATCTAATTTCCGTTGGCTGGCGCGTGTGCAACGTCAGCACAAAGTTGAGGACATGAGTTAACTTCATGCACTTAACTTCATAACACCTGTGAACCTCAAGCTACCCTGTAACCTAACCTAACCAATTTTTTTTGGTATTTAATTTTTTGTTTTTATTGATACAAATGAATTTGAAAAAAGCCTGTAAAATTACTTTTTTGAACACGTTTTTGGAACTCTATATGTAGAAGGAATGTTAGGGGTATTTAGACTTTTGTGCATGACTGTATGTATACTCACAAGGATATCATATGTGTGTATTAGTGTTTTTCACGGGAATTACCGGGAATTCCGCAAATTTTTCAATTCCGAAATCCCGAGAAATTTTTTTCGGGAATTCCCGGGAATTATTGTGAATGAAAAATTTTTACTATTTGGCAACATTTACTTGGAATACAACATCACCTTTGAAAACCACATACTCGCAACAACAACCGACGGCCCAAATGTTATGAAAAAATTTGTCAGACAAAGCCCAGTTGATGGTGTATTTTGCCTTAACCACGTATTACATTTAGCAGTTGTTGATGTTCTGTATAAAAAAAACTGAAGTGGAACCATTATCTGGAATTGAGCGACAGTAATGAATTTGAAGATGAATTAGAAGACGACTGAAGATTATGTTTTTGTAATCAATACTAATTACAAATTGGTATTAGAACAAACTCGTTGTGTTATTAAATTGTTTAGAAAGAGTCAAGCAAAAAATTGTGTGTTACAAAAATATGTATTGGCCGAATATAATAAGAAAATTTGCCTTGTATTGGATGTAGTGACCAGATGGATTTCTCTAGACCCAATGATCGAAAAAACTTTACTTTTAAAAAATGCAATAAAGAAAAGTCTCATTGATTTGGAAATGGGTGATCTATGGATAGAATCCAATCTAAATAATTTGAGGAACCTTTTGGACGTTTTAAAACCAATAAAATTAGCTGTGGAAGCTTTATGTCGTCGAGAAGTTAATATTATAACAGTTGATGTGAGTGTGAATACTTTATGCCAACAAATTTCTTCAATTAATACTTCTTGGGCAAATGGCCTGGCATCGTGGCATTTGCAAATGTTGGGCATTTTTTTTACCATACTCTAACAAAATACACAGAAATACCCTTGCTACGGTTTGGCAAATATGCCACACTCAAAACCATAGTTTATATTTGCCATACTTAAGCAAATGAACAGCTGATCATAAAAATAAAAACATTGAAAAATAAAGTCACAAAAAAATGGAAATATACAACATAAAAAAACGAATTAAAAGAAAAAGCCGAATAAAAAATGGACAGAGGACGAAATAAATAAAATTATAAATTATCTTGAAGATATTTGAATGAGTTTTTATTAAATATAAAATGACGGAAAACATAAAAAATCTTTGAGAGGCCTTGTTAACTATTAAGCCAACATTTGTTGAAAGTGAGAGAGTTTTCTCTCTACCGACTTTCAGATGAATCAATAAACGCATTGTCCGTTTTAAAAACTCATTTTAAAAGTATTAAATAAATATGTTAATAGATATGTATATATTTTTTTTATGTTTTATGTATATATTTTTAACTAGTTTTTAAAATACATTGAATTATTTACTTTTTTAAAGAACTCTTCCTTTTATATCGTTGGTCTCATGTAGAAAGGCCCTAACTCGCATATTTTTTTTTTATTAAATTTTTGTGAGGAGGTGTATGTATTTGTGTTAAATGTATTGGAAGTACAAAAAAATCAACTTCGAAAAAAGTGTGAGTTAGGGCCTTTCTACATGAGACCAACGATATGTTTCTATTGTTATTTTGTTTTGTTTTTGATCTCGTTAATATGAATTTAAAATAAAAAATACATACTTAACAAAGTAAATATATGATTTTATGTTCTAGGCGGGAATTCCCGGGATCCCGGGAAATTTCAAAATCAATCCCGGGAAATGAATAAGTCCATGAAATGAAAAACACTATTGTGTATGTACATGGATATGATTATGCAGATATGACTTTTAAAGCAGTGTGATTAACTTTCTGATCACACATTACACGTTAAATAAATTTTTAATTTCCTTCTAAGTTTTTGATGAGGATATAATAAAATTCACTTCAATAATAAAAGTTATTTTCACTTTTAGGCAATAATTAAACAGTTTTGATATGCTTAAACGTAACTCCTATTTTATTGCTACAATAATGTGTTCATGCTCAATTAATTAGGACACTTACATATACAAATTTGTTCCTCTAACCTTTTCATAAAAGATAGGAAGTTATTTTTTGACAGATTTTCAGAACTGACTCCCATCATTCAAACAATCCTGTTTATGCCACCAGGAATGGGAAGTGTGGCTCGTTAGACATAAACACTCTTCTTCTATCGTGTCTTTCATTTAACACTTAAAATTTAAATTAAATAAAGAGTGTGTGATATATCACCAAAATTTTTAATTCACTTGAAAGACTTATTGATGCCGTTATGTGTGGACTACGACATTGTCCAAATGTCCGCAAAGACTTCTCTGGGTGAGACTCATGGCTCTGGGACCTGAAACAATTTGAATTTGGCCGTCGGCATTGGTTATGTTGGCTTGGAGAATCGCTGTGGTTTATGGCCACCTTACATCACCTCGACATGAGATGACCATGACCTCAAATGGATCGTTCAGCCATTCATAAGCCATGTGGCATGTAGTGCCGTCCTGTTAATACCTTATGACATTGGTGTCCAGATTATCGAATTCAGACCATAAAAAGTTGACAATCGTAGTTTCCCCGTTAACAGTGAAAGCCTTACCAAAGTTGTTCTCCAAGAAACTGCGACTTTTTCGAGACACATTGAATGTTCTTGGATCTCATGTGGATAAGTATCATTCCGAATTCGACAATTTTGTTTGTTCACGTAAACAGTCATTCAAAAATAGGCCTCATAATTAAAAATGATTTTTCGATGAAAATTTGCGTCAGTTTCAAACTGCTCCAGAACTCATTTCGTGAACATACATCGTTGTATATGATCTTCCATAGTGATTTGACAGAACAGACTGAATAAATAACAAATAATTTGACAGATATAGTCACAAGAAGATGGTTGTTATCAAAGTTCGAAAGTGCCGATTTATCTCGGTTTTTAATTTGTTGCAAATAATAATCTGCCTCTTCATATCGTCAACTCCGAAATTTATCAACCATTTTCAATTAGGCTTTAATTAAGTTATAATGGAGATAAATTCATTATTTGTGGGTGATGCAAAAAATAAAAGTTCTTTCAATTTAAAATTTTTGCACATTATTTCATGCGTTGACCCGACCCTTGTATCTTAACCCAGATATGCCGAGCGTACTACATGTAGTACACCTATTATGTTCAGGTTTCTGCGTTTACTGTGCTTTACATTTTCAAATCTACTTGTTGTTGTGCTACAGAATATAACGGTCAACAAAGCATTCCTTGATAAATTTTGTCTAGGATAATTGCTTATGTGTATTTTTTTGAATCAAAGATTTCAGTTTTTTGAAATTGGCAAAAGTCTGAAGATGCCTCGTAATCGCTTAGAAAAAGTTGTATTTGCATATTTTATTATTGTTGCGTTTCTATGTTGTTTTAATTATAATAGATGTAAAAACAAATTCTTGGCAAAATTATATGTGAAAAACAAAATTTTGTGTGATTTTAGTTGATGTATTTGATGACGTACTACATGTAGTACGTTCGGCATTAGTGTGTAAAAATTGTGAAAAAGAAAAATTTTATTTAATTTATATGATATTTCATTTAATAGATATGTATATAGTTTTTATATGTTTTATGTATATATTTTTAACTAGTTTTTAAAATACATTGAATTATTTACTTTTTTAAAGAATTCTTCCTTTTATATCGTTGGTCTCATGTAGAAAGGCCCTAACTCGCATATTTTTTTTATTAAATTTTTGTGAGGAGGTGTATGTATTTGTGTTAAATGTATTGGAAGCACAAAAAAATCAACTTCGAAAAAAGTGTGAGTTAGGGCCTTTCTACATGAGACCAACGATATGTTTCTATTGTTATTTTGTTTTATGTTTTTGATCTCGTTAATATGAATTTAAAATAAAAAATACATACTTAACAAAGTAAATATATGATTTTATGTTCTAGGCGGGAATTCCCGGGATCCCGGGAAATTTCAAAATCAATCCCGGTTTCTCGGGAAATGAATAAGTCCATGAAATGAAAAACACTAGTGTGTATGTACATGGATACGATTATGCAGATATGACTTTTAAAGCAGTGTGATTAACTTTCTGATCACACATCACACGTTAAATAAATTTTTAATTTCCTTCTAAGTTTTTGATGAGGATATAATAAAATTCACTTCAATAATAAAAGTTATTTTCACTTTTAGGGAATAATTAAACAGTTTTGATATGCTTAAACGTAACTCCTATTTTATTGCTACAATAATGTGTTCATGCTCAATTAATTAGGACACTTACATATACAAATTTGTTCCTCTAACCTTTTCATAAAAGATAGGAAGTTATTTTTTGACAGATTTTCAGAACTGACTCCCATCATTCAAACAATCCTGTTTATGCCACCAGGAATGGGAAGTGTGGCTCGTTGGACATAAACACTCTTCTTCTATCGTGTCTTTCATTTAACACTAAAAATTTAAATTAAATAAAGAATATCACCAAAATTTTTAATTCACTTGAAAGACTTATTGATGCCGTTATGTGTGGACTACGACATTGTCCAAATGTCCGCAAAGACTTCTCTGGGTGAGACTCATGGCTCTGGGACCTGAAACAATTTGAATTTGGCCGTCGGCATTGGTTATGTTGGCTTGGAGAATCGCTGTGGTTTATGGCCACCTTACATCACCTCGACATGAGATGACCATGACCTCAAATGGATCGTTCAGCCATTCATAAGCCATGTGGCATGTAGTGCCGTCCTGTTAATACCTTATGACATTGGTGTCCAGATTATCGAATTCAGACCATAAAAAGTTGACAATCGTAGTTTCCCCATTAACAGTGAAAGCCTTACCAAAGTTGTTCTCCAAGAAACTGCGACTTTTTCGAGACACATTGAATGTTCTTGGATCTCATGTGGATAAGTATCATTCCGAATTCGACAGTTTTGTTTGTTCACGTAAACAGTCATTCAAAAATAGGCCTCATAATTAAAAATGATTTTTCGATGAAAATTTGCGTCAGTTTCAAACTGCTCCAGAACTCATTTCGTGAACATACATCGTTGTATATGATCTTCCATAGTGATTTGACAGAACAGACTGAATAAATAACAAATAATTTGACAGATATAGTCACAAGAAGATGGTTGTTATCAAAGTTCGAAAGTGCCGATTTATCTCGGTTTTTAATTTGTTGCAAATAATAATCTGCCTCTTCATATCGTCAACTCCGAAATTTATCAACCATTTTCAATTAGGCTTTAATTAAGTTATGATGGAGATAAATTCATTATTTGTGGGTGATGCAAAAAATAAAAGTTCTTTCAATTTAAAATTTTTGCACATTATTTCATGCGTTGACCCGACCCTTGTATCTTAACCCAGATATGCCGAGCGTACTACATGTAGTACACCTATTATGTTCAGGTTTCTGCGTTTACTGTGCTTTACATTTTCAAATCTACTTGTTGTTGTGCTACAGAATATAACGGTCAACAAAGCATTCCTTGATAAATTTTGTCTAGGATAATTGCTTATGTGTATTTTTTTGAATCAAAGATTTCAGTTTTTTGAAATTGGCAAAAGTCTGAAGATGCCTCGTAATCGCTTAGAAAAAGTTGTATTTGCATATTTTATTATTGTTGCGTTTCTATGTTGTTTTAATTATAATAGATGTAAAAACGAATTCTTGGCAAAATTATATGTGAAAAACAAAATTTTGTGTGATTTTAGTTGATGTATTTGATGACGTACTACATGTAGTACGTTCGGCATTAGTGTGTAAAAATTGTGAAAAAGAAAAATTATTTCTTTTCTAGATTTCTACCATTAAATGAGGTAATAAATGCTCTAGAGCAAAGTGATGAGGAGTTTTCGCAAAATTTTTACGGCATTTCAATTGTGCCCACTCAAACTACGTCACAGACGAAGATTCTGAAGAAGAAGATGAAGTGAATTTTGAAAACTACCTCCCCTATTATTAAATGCTGAGGCTGAGCTTTTTCGAAATTCTTATTCTACTGAATCGGATAGTGAAAACGACATTCCACTTGCGTTACTGCAATAGGCCAAGAAACGCAAATGTATGTCAGTAAAAGGGGTAAAGCACGATCTGTAAGAAAAGCCTATTGTTACAGCATGTGAACAGGAAATCTATATCTATAAGGAAATGGGACTTGGTTCAAACGTAGCCTTAACGATGGAAAATGTAAACAGCAACGTTGTAATCATTGCCACAATAAGACCACTACACGCTGCATGAAATTTGATGTGCCGCTCCATGTAATGTGAAGTACCACACCACCAAATAATTTTTTTTTATTAATTTGTTTTTCTTTACTTATATAGTATACGGTTATAATAATAAATAGTAATAATGAACAATAAAAAAATTTAATTAAATCCCAAGAAAATACTGTATTTTGTTCCCATATGTGCGGAGCGTCCTACATGTAGTACGGGCTCAAAATCCAATTTAAAAAATATTTTTTTTTATTTTTTCTTCAGTTTTGTAATATAATCAGTCCGAATAAAGCTATTTTGGAAAATTACGAAGATTGTTCCACTAGTACGCCCGTCGGCATATCTGGGTTAATGTTATAAAGACTTGAAAACTGTTCCTATTACATTTAATATCCGAATTTTTTGTATTATTCGTTTGACATGGTGCTTATAAATAATTCATGCTTAAACAAGACAATAATTGACAGTAAATTTAACATTCAATTAAAGCTTAACAGTAATGAATGAATTACGAAATCCATTTGTTTAACGAAAATTCTGTAGATTCTGTTTTTTATTTCTTTTATATCAGTTAGTTGTTGCTTTTATCTAATTTTCCTGTATTCTGAAATGTGTAGATTAAAGGTCATCAAAATGTAAACGAATTACTGATGCAAATGACAAAAACAATAACCGGAGTGGCAGTAAAACAACACACTGACATAAGACATTCCTTTATACAATGACTTGCACTACCCTGCAGACAAAATAACTAGTATAAGGTTAGAAATATACTAGTTGCTTATAACTTTAGACTAGTAACATATCTGTCCTTTTTTCATATATCGAACTATCGATTTTAACATTGGGTTGTCATAGGAGGCCAACTAGTTCATTTGTATATAGTTATATACTAGTTAAATAACCAGTAAACTAGTACACTAGTGTACTTAATAGTTTTTTATTTATAGTTTTTTACTAGTATTTTTCAAAGTAGTTTTAAACTAATCTAATCTTTACTATTGCAAAATTGGTACTAAATTACTTTTTCATTACTAGGAATGCACATAAATTTGAAGTTAATTTCTAAAATTGAAAACTTTTCTACATCACATAAAGGCTATACATCGGCAGAGGAAATTCCAATCATCATGGAATCTATGGGTTCCTTAAAAAAACTATTAATATTTGTTAACCTTTTGCCTAAGATAAATTTTGATTTGATTATTGATAAAAAATCGTTCGTAGCTTTATTTTCTTCGTAAAAAAGTGACATTAAAATAATAATTAATAAAAAAATCAAAAACAATGTTGTCAACTTTTCAATTTTTAAAAGCGTCTATATTTTTGAAAATCACTAAAAACAGTGATAAAAGTAATAAGTTGACAACATGTTTTCAAATCAGTTCAGTCGAAATTTTATTTGTCTTGTTTTTGTTCTATTTTGACTAGAACGTATCCATCACTTTGTCTACAGTCTTTTTACAACTAGTTATATGACTGTCCCAAAACGTAACTAGTTTAAAATTTAGCTGCAGGGTAGTTATGACAGTTTTGGAGAATTCTTATGAGACTACATATTCTTATTTCCGTTGTAATAGAAATTTAGCAGACAAATGTTCCATGATTAAACTATGTGTCGCTGAACTAATGAAATGCTGTACTCATCAAATTCCTTAATACTGAATTTATTAATTTAACATCGCCAATTGTTAACGTGCTCGAACATTCATTGTAGGTTCGACAATTGTAGATGAAATCAATAAATCTTGTATTATTTATAAAAATTGCTGTTTAGGCAGGGTATGTCACAATATTTAGTGCAAATCTTTTATTTACTCAACTCCAGAAAAACATCAGATTAATTGATATGCCATTTTCTAGTATATCGTACAATACAACACTGGCTGCCTTCCAAAATGTTAGTTGCTTTGTGTTTGAACAAAGTATCGTGTTTCATTACGCCGCTGTACAAAATATATACAATGTATTCTATTTCAAAACGTCGTCAATGTGTATTTTTAACGCAGTCAAAAAACAATCAGACATCGGATTTATAGTTGATGCATTGTTTGGTTACTTTGCATATCTACATATAGTTTATATACAGTAGTAGAACTGCATACAAACTTTGTATTGATACATTTTGGAAGGCAGCTACTCAGTTAAAAAAGTAAACAAATGTTTGTACATTCAGTGGACACCAAAAGTCTAGGTACCCCAATATATTTAAGTAATTTCATGAATTTTAAGCACTAATAGAAAAAATAAAACTATGGCCTCGGTAACACAAAACTGTGGGGATGTGTATCGGTACCAGGTGTGGGTAGTTTGGAATTTATTGAGGAAATAATAAATAAGGGAGAGTATTTAAACATTCTGAAGAACGAATTCACCTAATCTTTGGAAGATTTAAGAATTCGTAATGGTTATTACTTCCAACAGGTCAATAAACCCCATTATACTGCTGTTAATGTGAAGATGTGATTTGCTTACCAAAGGCTTAATAAACTTGTATGGCTCCCAAATAGTATTTAAGATATAATTTGTAAGAACGATTTTGTAGTCGCTACACTTCAAATAAATGAATGAATGGCGGAAAATATGAATAGAAAAACTGGTATATTCAATGCCAAATAAATAAATTGAGTTTTCGACCTCAATGTCGATACGCTAATGCTGTGAAGGAAGGCATTCCCTCCGCCAGTGCGAATACTGAAAGCTCGATTGACACTCTCATACAAACAATGAGTAGTTTTATGTCTAACATGCAGAATATGTTACAGCAGTTGCTGCAAAATCAAAATATGCTTATGCAGATTTTAGTAAATAAGATATGAACTCCCTTAAACTCTGTTTCTGGAACGCGAACGGCTTAAGCCAGCATAAAAACGAAGTAGAAAACTTCTTGCATATTAACCAGATTGACGTCATGCTAATATCGGAAACACATTTCACCAATAAAAACTGTTTCAGAATCAATACCTACCACACATATGACACTAAACATCCTAGTGGTAGAGCTTGATGCCGATTTGGAATATTACAACGCATCTGATGCCTTCCCCACTACTAACCACTTGTTTCAACCAAATTTTGAATTTAGTAACGTGACACAGTATGACGTTGTTGAGAGCATTTTGGCCGTTAAGTCTAACTCCATAGGAAGTGATGGAATTGATCCCAAATTTGTGAAATTAATTTTGCCATATGTTCTACCGTGCATGACTCACTTAATGAATACGATAATTACATCTTCTACTTACCCTGCAATGTGGAAAAGTGCCAAGATAATACCAGTGCCGAAACAAGATAAAACTTACCGACCAATCGCAATATTGTCATACTTATCGAAAATTTTCGAGAAATTAATTTATAAGCAGATGACCCGATACTTATATGACAATGGCGTGCTTTCTGAGAGGCAGTCTGGTTTCAGACCTAATCACAGCTGCATTTCTGGGCTCATTGATGTTTCGGAAGAGTTGCGATTAAGTGCGGATGACAATATGACATCATTTTTGGTTTTACTTGATCATTCTAAGGCTTTTGACACCGTTAATCATACTATTCTCTGCCAAAAGTTGGAACACATGTGCCATTTTTCGAATACTGCTGTCAAGCTAATCTCGTCGTATCTACGTGGTAGAAGTTAATTTGAGTATCATGATGGTACTAAATCGGACAATTTTTTAATATCTAGAGGGCTCGATTCTTGGTCCACTTTTATATTCGATATATTCTAATGATCTGCCAACTAAGTTGAAGTTTTGCAAGGTACAAATGTACGCAGATGATGTTTAGTTGTACATTAGTTGCTTGCCATGTGATATTACAAATTGTATAGGGAAAATAAATTGTGATCTGCATAATGTGTTTCAATGGGCGTCGATTAATGGTCTTTGCCTCAATCCGAGGAAATCAAAAGCTTTATGGTGTTTTCTTTTCTACCAAAAAATGTGCATTTTATTAACGCAAAATGCAATTTTGCGTTTGTTTCTTAAAAATGTTTCGCCCTCTAAAAGGGTGGTATGTTTTATTCTAAATAATTCGCACTTGCCAATGGTGGAGGGCATTGCATTTTATGCCCTGTATAAATCGAGAGTGCTGCTAATGCGCTGTAAAGCAGATGACTTTTGTTTATTTATAGGGCTACCAGATGAAATTTAAAAAAAGTCGCCTGGTATTGTCATCCAATTTGAAGTTAATTTTTTCATTGTTTTGTGGAGTAATCTTAAGGAAATATTACATTATTAAAGCCACATGGTCAGCAGTATAAAAAATTGCATTCAATGTTAGAACAGTGTTAAAATATTTTTTTTTTTGTAATAAAAAAAGCGTGCAAAAAATGAAGTCGAAAAATTAGCGATCTGGCAACACCTTTGAACAAATTGGCATTTCCTCATTCATTTTGTTAATAAGTGGTAAACACAGGGCATACCCTTTTTTAATATTTGTGTTATGTTCTTCTCAAGTAAAAAATGACATTACAACAGGGTTGGTCAAACATTTTTTTAATATACCGTGTAAGAGGGTGACATTTTCTTTGTAGAAAAGAAAACACCATTAATAATAGGCAAGGTAAACTATTCGGCACAGCTAACACCATTACTGATTAATAATACTTCTATTGAGGCTGTACATAGTGTTAAGAACCTAGGAGTTATCTTTAATAACAGCCTTAACTGGTCCAACCATGTGAATTCTATCTGTGGTAAAACGGTTGCCATGTTGCGAAGTCTTTGGCTAACGCAATATTTTACTACGTTTGATATTCGTATGGTGCTCGCGAAAACATATCTCATCCCCACTCTGCTGTACGGATGTGAACTGTTTTCTATTTGCGACTCAGTAAGTAGGAACAGACTCAAGGTCACTTATAACAGTATTGCTCGATATGTTTTTGGTCGTACAAGGTACAGTAGGATATCTGAGTTCTCATATCGAATCTATAACACATCTTTTGGGAATTTGTTGAAATGCCGTACTCTGGTGTACCTACATAAAATCATCTATATTAGGAAACCTCATTATTTGTTTGATAGATTAGTTTTTTCAAGATCTAATAGAGGCTTGAGAATTAATAGCGTTAGATACCGCAGGCAGATATCTGAGAGACACTTTTACATCAATGCAATTCGTCTCTGGAATGAACTCCCAAACAACATACAATTACTAAGCAATGCTAAGCATTTCAAGACTGCAATAATTAAATTTTTGAATGAACATAATGCACATACGTAATTAATCAATCATATTTTTTTAATATAATTATAAATTTTGTTTTTAATAACATTTGTTATGTTAAGTCGCCGTAGTCTAGTAGATAGTGTGTTTGCTTATTAGACGTAAAGCCAGGGTTCGAGCCCCAGGCCAGACATCAAACAAAATACAAAAAGTATTTCTTCGGCGATTTCCTCTCAGCAGATTTCTGGCAAAAACTCTGAGAGTAAATAAAATTGTCATGAAAAGTTTCTCAAAAAATTTGTCGTTCGGAGTCGACTTTAAACTGTAGGTCCCGCCACTTATGTATAAAATTAACACACACAACATAAGTGGTGTGAGAAACTAGGTCAATAATCCTGACTGAAGGGTTGTAATGACCAATTATGTATGTATGTATGTTAATTTATTTTTAACGTTATTATTTTGTATTTTCTTATATTTTGTTATGCCTATATCCTTAGCAGTACTATTAAATAAATAAAACATGCGGTGGGGCAGCTATTCTTGTTCACAAGGATATAAAGCACTTTCCACTGCCAGAGTTCGATTAAGATTATATTCAGGCTACATCAATAAATATTCCTCACATGGGTCTTATAAATCAGCACTTTACTGTCTCCCAAGATATAATATTTGCACAGATCAATTTACCGATTATTTTAATACGCTGGGTCAGAAATTTATTGCAGCAGGTGACTACAATGCAAAACACACATTCTGGGGATCACGTCTTATCACCCCGAGAGGAAGACAGCTTTTGGATGCAATTTCTTCACACAATATGGATGCCTTGTCTGCAGGTCATCCTACTTACTGGCCCACTGATTTAAACAAAATACCAGATGTGATAGATTTTGCCGTAATGAGAAATATAAAACGTGAACAGGTCTGTATGTCACAACAGACCAACAGTCATTGGATTTGTCTTCCGATCATACACCAACGTATCTAACGTTAATTTCTGATACAGATCTTCTAGAGCAAAGTAACCAATATTATCCCAATATGCGGACAAATTGGTTCAAATATAAAATGTTTGTAAGCTCGCATCTGCCGCAAAATATTTCTTTAAAGAGTGAAGAGGAAATTGAGTCTGGAGTCCACCGCTTTACCAACATCTTGACTGAAGCTGCTAGAACGTCAACATCTTTTGCCGAACGTTTCACTGTACTGAAAACATAGAAGCTTTATTACGCCAGAAAAGAAACTTAAGACGTCAATGGCAAGAGTTTCGATCTCCAGGTCTCAAATGACAACTGAACCAGTGTCAAAGGCTCTTCCGTGCCGCTTTGAAGAAGGAAAAATAGTCGAGACTGCAAATATATTTAGAAAAATTAGACGCAACGAAGGAGTCAGACTACAGCTTGTGGAAGACGGTAAGGAAAATGAAGCCACCTATTACTTATGAACCCCCCTTACGACTGCCTAATGGCGAGTGGGCAAAACATCCAGAGCAGAAAGTAGATGCTTTTGCCTCACATATAGAGAATGTTTTTACGCCTAATAGTACTGGTTCTAGTATTCCTCCTGTTATTATTGATGATGTGGTTCGAGGTCCAATCAGGTTCCAGCTTCCTGCAGTGATTGCCGCCATTAAAAGCTTGAAGCCAAATAAATCACCTGGTTGTGACAGAATATCAGAATATCTACTGTGCGTTTTATTTTATTTATTTTTAACTCTATGTTGAGAATAGGTTATTTCCTGCCTCTTGGAAAATATCAGATTTGGTAATGATACCTAAACCGGGTAAGGACGTTACGCAAGTATCATCATATCGTCCAATAAGTCTTTTGCCCATACTTTCTAAGATGTTTGAGAGAATGCTGCTAGACAGTTTGGTCACTCATATTGATGCCAACGTTATAGTTCCCGACCATCAGTTTGGCTTCAGGCAGAAACACAGTACCACACAACAAGTGCACAGAATAACAAATCTGATAAGAAGTGCTTTTGAGGAGAAGCAGTACTGCTCAGCCCTATTTATTGACATATCTCAAGCCTTCGACAAGGTCTGGCATGATGGACTTTTATTTAAGATCAAACGATTGTTGCCTGTGAATGTGCACAAATTGCTGAAAAGCTATTTATGGAAGAGGCATTTCCAAATAAAATCAAAAGCCGTAACCTCATCACGTAGAGAAATAAATGCTGGTGTACCTCAGGGGAGTATCCTAGGACCGTTTCTGTACTTATTGTACACTGCTGATATGCCTACGAGTGCAGTAACCCACACGTCTACATTTGCTGACGATACTGCATTTTTAAGTAATCATAAAGAGTCTGCTGTTACGTCCCAAAGACTTGAATCTCATGTCAGTGAGCTAGAGAAGTGGAAAATAAAAGTCAACGCTACTAAGTGCGTGCACATAACGTTCAAATTGAGAAGGGGAAATTGCCCACCTATTACAATTAACGGCGTTAGAGTGCCAGAACACGATAGTGTGAAATATCTTGGTATTCACCTTGATCGTCGCCTTACGTGGGCCCAACATATAACTGCCAAAACAACCCAGCTAAAACTCAAAACAGCTCAGCTTTACTGGGTTATTGGAACTAAGTCAACCCTTGCCTTAGATCTTAAGCTGCTTTTGTACAAGGCAGTATTGAAACCTATTTGGCTATATGGTATTCAGTTGTGGGGGACAGCTTCACCTTCCAACGTGGAAAAGCTTCAAAGACGGCAGTCTAAAATCCTTAGAACAATTACTCGAGCTCCATGGTACGTAAGAAACCTTAACATCGACAGGGATCTCAAAATACCTTTAATTCGAGAGGAAATCAAAATAGCGAGTACCAATTACCTCACTAAGATTGCAGACCATCCCAACCGTCTTGCAAGGGACTTACTTTTATTCGAGGGCCACTCCCGTCTCAAAAGGATTTAAACAACTGATCTGATCCGGTAATTATCTGTATGATGAGCACTTACAGTTGTCGGTTGCAGTGGCAATAACAACTTTTATTTTTTAGGTTAAGATTTGAATACTTATTGTAAATTCCGTAAGGAAAGATCCAATAAATAAAAAAAAAAATGTCGATAAGGGAGAACATTTGAATATATTGGGCTTTTGAATTTACTCTGAAGATACGGTGCAAAAATGTGGAGTCACCAAAAACTTTTCCTTTTTTTATTCGTTTGTGGAAAACATTAAAAATTTTTTGTTCTATAATAAAATAGAAATAAATAAATAAAATAAATATAAAAAGCAACAATCATTTTTACATATTATTGCTTAAAATGCATGAAATTTTTACGTTATGATACCAAGACTTTTGCTGTTTACTGTATGTACAATAAATAAACATTAGACAAGAAGAGAAGATTAACCATAGGTATCTTACGAAGTTCTAAAATTAATTTTTGCTTTTTGAACACACCCCTTAAGGAAGAGTTCACATGCAGGAAAAATCACATATACGTCTATACCAGCATACATTTATTGACTTCTGGCCTGGTTAAGAAATGTAAGCATTTGGAAACTTTTAATAAATAACCATAAAGAAGTCTTGATTGCATACATTCATGAAATCAATGTCAAAAGCCAACTCAGAATGTCAAAGACGTTGTCGCTTTCATTACTGATAAAAATTCTATTTAATCTTGCCTTATGAACAATTCAGTAAACGACTGTAGATGACATAGAAATCTTCCTAAGCCGTAATCTCGATGAGTGTATACGTAGATACAGTATTCGTAAACTGAATTGATTAAAATGAAGAAAAGAATTCAAAGATGAAGAAAACATAGAAGAATTTTTTTAAATTATTTTACTCTGTCTACAT
The DNA here is from genome assembly GCA_927399465.1 of Sarcophaga caerulescens. Classification (NCBI taxonomy): domain Eukaryota; kingdom Metazoa; phylum Arthropoda; class Insecta; order Diptera; family Sarcophagidae; genus Sarcophaga; species Sarcophaga caerulescens. The sequence goes on from OV656867.1 coordinate 39,170,367, forward strand.
GACGTTTCTTTCAGAAGAGCTCCAGAGATTAATTAATTATTTTTTTCATTTTTCATTATTTACAGTGCACAACATATGTATGTAGGCATTTTTATGAATTTTAAGCAATAATTTATAAAAATAATTGAAGAAAAGGGAGTACATTTTAAATTCAAAGGACCAAAGATGTTATAGCTAATATTTAGTACGATATCCCTTAAGGTTAAGCACTCTATTTGTTTACCAATAGTTTTTCCAAATGATCCCTTTAGTACTTTCTTGGGACTTTTTGGAAGAATGTTCAGTCTATGGAGAATTTTGTAAGCAACTCACACCTTCACTTCAATTGGAAGTATTTCTAATTTAATTTAGTTGAAGTTTAATGTTTTAAAAAATCTTTAAACACACTGTCTTATGCATTTTTCCTCAATAAATAGCAAACTGTTAACACCTGCTGCCGGCACTTATTCCTACAGCATTATAGTACAATCACCATGCTGAACTATTTCAAGCAATTTTTTTGGATTGAGCTCATTTATTTTTCTTCCTTCATATTAAAACACATCAAATGAATTGTAGAAAAAGATGATTTTTTTAGACGAGTCAATGTATATAATTTTTGGCTCAACCGGAAGTACTCTAGGGTAGAGGAAAAGAAACAAAGAGCTCAATTCCACGAAATGGCTAAGCAAGTTGGTGATAGTATATGGTGTTATTATAGCTGTCTTATTCATACTCATCAATTTTTTTTTCGACTTGAGTTCTTCAACACTAAAGAATAGTTTGTTATCGGATATGAATACGCCCAATGTTGCTTATTGACTCACAATGCTATAATAATATTACTTCACCTGCAACTTTGGGTGGTGGTATAAATATTGGAAAGCTAGAAACTCTTGATATTCTGGACATTAAAATTCAAATCAAAATTCGCTGGTATCAGCATATTTTGTAAGTGTCAAAAGAAGAATTCAAGAGTTTCGGTTTCTTAAAATTGCTCTCATTATTATTTACACCACTTATATCGACGGTCTAATGATGGTAGGGTATACAACCCTGTTGATTCATTGAAGCACTTTGCAATATGACTTGTGTTTCGATATTCTATTCCTATTATAACGGATTCTGATCTAGCGAAATAAAAGGACTTGTTCCCAAAAATTTCGTGTACTGCCACCAAAGTTGTTTAAATTTGATTTGTCAGACATCTCAATCAAAATGATATATAAAAAATTTTTCTTAGCCAACTTCCGCTCGACAGATCTCTGGAATAAACTCTGAGAGTAAAGAAAATCGCCATGAAAAGTTTCTCAAAAATCTGTCATTCGGAGTCGACTTTAAACTTTAGATTCCGAGGCTTAAAGTAAACTGGGTTAAAGTAAACTGAACTAAAATAAATATAGTAAGCGGACTGAAAACATGAAACATGATAAAACATGAATACTTGAATGAGTCAGAAAAAAAATTGTTTTTTTATAGCAAAGACAATTGAATTCTTATATATTTGACAGCCGAGTCAAGCAGTTCGATTTTGAATTTAATTAAAAAATAAAATAAAGATTGTTTTAAATTATTGTTTGTTAAAAAATTTGATAAATTTTATTTCAAAATCAATTTATATCTTTAAATATAAATTAAGACATATTAAAACTTACAAAATGGGGGCTCAACCGAAAAGAAAATACAAATAAAAGATGCCCACAAGCTGTACAAAAAAGATAACCCTTGTGTCAAATTGAAAAAAAAGGATAAGAGCAATCAGGAAAGTTTTGGAGCATAGTTTATATGACGACTATTATGTAAAATTTGACCTATTATACTCGTATAAGAACCCTGATAGAGAACTAATAGTTATACCGAGTAACATGGAACAGGAGATTATGCAAACAGCGCACCGTCAAGGCCATTTTTCATCTCGTAAAACCCAAAACTTAGTAGAAAAATCTTTTTATATACCTGAATTGAGGACCAAAGTAGAGAGGGTAGGGAAGAGTTGTGTGGAATGTATAGTATCGGAGGCTAAGAGAGGCCATAAGGAAGGACTTTTGAATCCCATAGATAAGAATGATAGACCTTTAGTAACATACCATCTGGATCACGTAGGACCAATGGAAGCAACACATAAGAAATACAATCGTATTTTAGTAGTAGTCGATGTTTTTTCTAAGTTTGTGTGGTTGTGTCCAACAAAAAGCACAGGGACAGAAGAGGTAATAGAGCGACTCAGAAGGCAAGCTGCAGTGTTTAGAAACCCGGATAGAATTATTACAGACAGAGGTTCGTAGGAGTCGTCTTCCTCGCAGAACTCCAACGTTTATGGTCGACTGACCAGTGGAACGCACTATGCGTTACTTGGAAAATTCATTCTTCACGAAAATTCATTCTTCGTATATGAAACGCCCTACCAGTAGAACTTTTTTCTATTGTTTACAAAATAAATAGATTCAAATCTAATATATATAAACACAACTGCCTCCTTCCACTGTCCCTAAACTTTTTTTTTGATTTGCAACACAATACACTGCATGAGTAGAATATAATAAAAAAAATTGGGGGAAATTAGGTCGTAATTGACTTCAACTTTAAACTTCACCAGTACTTAGGTGGACGACCGAAATCAGTTTTAAATGAAATAAAATTTAACTGTAATAAGTTTGTGATTTGTTTCTTCAAAATTAATAAAATAGGAATATGTAGTCCACTATTTATCACTAACATATACCGGAAAATAAATGAAATGATCTCGTGCAATAAAATGTAACCTGTGATGTTTTCAAATTTATCAGTACGATTCAAAGTATATGTAGCATTAGACAATCAAGCCATATGTTAGTATAATCGAACTATTCTGTGTGAAAGATGTAAAGATATAAGCACAATAGAAGTAAAGCAGTATGTACAACAATTTTCCAATTTCAGCCCCAGGTACGCTGAATGCACATTAATTATATTAAAGACAAAGCATAAGCAAAACAAATAAAAAATGGAGCGTTCATTTACTCTTTATCAATGATGCCAATAAAACGTTCTTTCGCATTATATTTCATTCATCGAGTTTTAAAAACCTCTATTTTATGTATATTATTGTGTTGACAACACTAATTCTCTTATTGCAACCCTGCAGGAGATTAAGCGTCAATTGTCTAAAAGCTACTAGTACAAGTACTGGTACAGCTGGCACTGGTTTACACCGGGTTTAAGTTTTTATAGGAAAATACTAGTAGTAGAAGTAGTTTAAATACACCACTCATAGACTGATTGAATTTTTTGTGTAACAAAACAAATATTCACATACTGTTTTTTGGAATTAAATTGTGAATGTTTCAATCAAGCCATTTTATTGTGAAAAATAAAATTTTTTGATGCAAAATGCTAATTTTCTATTTAAATTAATTGTTTTTTAAAGACTTGACATATCACACCACTGTAATCGCCACTCATTTAAAACGAGAAGTTCTCTAAGTAATATGGCAAGCCCGTATTTTATTACATTATTTCAATGTGCTGTGTGTTTTGAAGTGCGTCAAAAATCTTTTAATTTAAAATTTAAAAAAAATAATCCAAAAAATCAAAATCAAAAAGAGTGTTAGGTGAAAATAGTGTTTCGTTCAATATACATAGTCTTCTACATATAACAGCCTGTGCAGAGGAGTATGGATTTTGAACTTCTTCCTCTTTTGCACAGCTGCTTACCACAAAAATGCCAAAAGATTGCGACCAACTGTCTTCAGAGGCAAAATTGAAATATCACCAAACAGGTATGTATATTTAATCGACTTAAATCAATGTATATGTTTTACTAACCGTTCTTTTCTTCTAATGTTTGTTTTTAGCCGACAAAAAGTGCATTCATTGCCAAAAGCTCTCACTAAGAATTCAGTTACGGCGAATGAAATCTTTGTTAAAAGGAAATGTTGGACGATACCTAAATGAAATTTTGGGACCAAACATAATACACAAATTCAACGTTGATGGTACCCATGGAAAACAAAGCTTTAAACGACTTGAAAGCTTGTATACTGCATTCATAGATGAGTTAATTACCGATTTATAAATGTATTAAATGTTAAATTCTTTGTGTAACTTGTTTATTTGATTATTTATATGCTATTGCCGTATTTTCTGATGAGCCCGATATAGCTTTAAGAAAAGCTTTCCAGGAAGATTAAAAAATGAGCAAAATGAATCATCTACTGGGCAATGACTTAAACAATTTTAAACTATATTATTTAAAATTGTACATTTTTTATAAGGTCTAGCCAGCCATGAAAAAATGGGCCTATTTTATCTTGTTTTAAACTGTGATTTAAATGACTATAGTTATTTTAAGTTTTTTTATGTAAATATTTTAATAAATAATTATACAAAAACTAATTTTTTTAACTATTATTTTTCATTTAACCAACAAAGGAACCTACCAATTTTGGTAACTTTTTCCATACAAAAGAACTAGTAATAAAGTGGTTCCCAATTATATCCAAATATACCAGTACGAAACTAGTACCAATGGTACAAGTAATTTTTCAAACACAATGCTATCTAATTTGATCGTTAAGATGGTATAGAAAAGTTGGCAGTTGAGTACTGCTACTGGTGGTTTTTGTACTAGTTAGGTACTAGTTTAATCTCCTGAAGGGAATATATGTATCATGTTAAAGCTAATTATGACACTTCACAAGTTTGCGTTTGGTTTATTATTTGCTGTATTTTGTTTATTTCATTTTTGTATAAAATTTAGTTCTAATTAATGCCAATTTAAATACAAAACTAATTATAATTTTATTGGCACAATTTAAATAAGAAATGCAATCTAGTTACCATAGAACCACTTTTTAAACCACTTTCACTGCTAATTAGTAACATTGCTGTTAAAACTAACTGAGTTTGTGTGTGATGTATATTGTGCCTAAGCGATGGGATAATTAGTTCTTCAACAGTTGGTTTAAATTACGTGCAAACTGAAACATTATAAATTGTTTATAATTGCCAATAAAAATTCAATCACTGACGCACTGTTAGGTCCATATGTATATTTGCGTCATGAATGAAATATGTAAACATATTGTTACGTTTTTACCTTTTTAAAAACGTTTAAATATTAGTTCGTTGATTGCAAACCAAGTAAAAACAAATATGTGTCTTATTTTAATTAAACTCTCTTTATTGTACACACTTTCTTATGTGCCACTGTTCACACTTAACCGATACAACAATAATTGCTGGTTCACTATTATTCACACACAACTATTCGATATACTGCTCACAACGGATATCTTCAAACCGCAACTGATTAGTTCACACGCAACTTCACTCAAGACTGACTTAATTACAACTGAATAACTGCCTGCCTTGTCTTGCCCTTTTATATGCGAACGTCTTCAGTCTGATGATGGTTCTCGATGTGGAAGGTTCGCGTTCTCGCCTTCTCGAGAATTCTTTTGCGACTACATTGTTTATTGTTGCTGGTTTATTTAGAAGATGTTCGATGTATTTCTTAATGTGTATTTTGTGTATTGTGTACACATTGCCTCTTGTTCGTTGTGCTTGTGTTTTCTATCTCTTTCATGCTCATGGTCTTTGTTTGTTTGTGGCTTTTGCTTATTGTTTTTATTGTTAAACGATATTAGGTCGTTTCGTTTGTTCTTGCGTAACACTGCCGCCCACTTAAGCCTGTTCGTCCCGAATAGGCTCATTATCTCTTTTCCCATATTTTGCCAGTCGCTCTATGTGTACGACCTTCATTTTTGTTCGGGGGCTGTTAGCTTTCTGTATCCTGTAAACGACATCGTTTAACCGTTTAATTATTTTGTACGGTCCATCCCAGCTGGTTTGTAGCTTGGGAGATAATCCCTTCTTCCGCTTTGGGTTGTATAGTAGAACCAGTTGTCCCTCATGGAAGCCCTCCGTGTTTGCTGCACGATCATACCTGGCTTTCATTCTATCGCTGACCATTTTTATTCGGGTGCGCATAAATTGATGAAGTTCATTTAGGCTTTCTTCTTTTCCAGTGTCATCCCTCACTGTGGCGGGCTTAACTCCAAACTCCAAGTCACCGGGCAGTTTTATTTCATTTCCAAAAATTACCTTGGCGGGCGATCTAGATCGGTACGCCAGTAGAAACCTCGGAATGTGTTCGTCCCAGTCCTTCTGTTGCTCGCTCACTACTTTCCGCAAGTACTCTTCCAGGGTTCGATTAAACCGTTCTACCATTCCGTCAGACTGTGGGTGAAGCGGCGTCGTTCGAGTCTTCTTAATACCGTATACTTCACACATTTCCTTGAATACAGCTGACTCGAAATTTCTTCCTTGATCGGAATGTAGTTCCATTGGAACCCCGTAGCGGCATACCCAGTTGTTCACAAAAACGCTTACTATTGTGCTCGCCTCTTGATTGGGTATGGCATACACTTCCGGCCATTTGCTGAAATAGTCCATCACCACGAGAACATATCGGTTTCCGGCATTGCTGACTGGAAAAGGGCCTGCTACGTCCATCGCTATCCGCTCGAAAGGTGCGCCTGAGTTATACTGTTGCATCTGACCTCGACTTCTTCTTACTGGACCTTTAGCTGCAATGCACTGGGTACAGTTTGCTATCCAGGCCGCCACTGCTTGCTGACATCCAACCCAATAAAGGCGTTGTTTTAGCTTTTCCAGCGTTTTTGTCACTCCAAGATGTCCTCCGCTGGCTCCATTATGGAACTCCTTTAACACATCTTTCGTTTTGGAGGAAGGCACTACCAATAAGTTGGATGAGGTCTTGCCATCAGCGCTTTCCCAAAGTCGATATAGGCACCCATTTATGATCTTTAAGCTGTCCCATAGTGCCCAATATGATTTTGTAAGAGGACCTTCTGCGGATATCTCATTTCTTGTTGGTCGTTTATCCTCCTCTTTCGCTGCTATTATCTTCGCCAATATTGGGTCACTCCTTTGTGCTTGGGACCAGTCTTCGTTGTCTTCAATCCGCGTTTGCCGGATATCGACGATGGATTCCTTTTTCTCAGCTTTCACGCAATGTTTACACTCCAAATTACAAGGTCGGCGTGAAAGAGCATCGGCATTCCCATGTTTTATGCCTCTTCGGTGTTCAATGCTGAAGTCGTAAGTCTGGAGGCGCTCAATCCAACGTGCTAACTGTCCTTCAGGGTTCTTGAATTGCAGCAGCCATCTCAGTGCCGAATGCATCTCAGTGCCTTAGCAAAAAATGTTGGCCATACAGGTACTTATGGTAATGTTTGATGCACTCCAGCACTGCAAGTAGCTCACGTCGAGTCACACAATAGTTCCTTTCAGGCTTTGACAGTGTCCGACTGTAGTAGCCTACGACTTTCTCTGTGCCATTGATCACTTGGGAAAGTACACCACCAATACCATATACGCTAGCATCACTGTCTAAGATGAATTTTTCTCCTGGGACTGGATACGCCAAAACTGGTGCAGCACACAATAGATCTTTTAGAATCTGGAACGCCTTTTCTTGTGACTCACCCCATTGATACACTTTTGATTTCTTGTTGAGCTCATGCAAGCTTGTAGCCACGCTAGCAAAGTTAGGCACAAAGCGTCTGTAGTATGTGCATAGTCCCAAAAAGCTGCGTAGTTCATGAAGATTCTGAGGGCGAGGCCAGTCCTTTACTGCTCGTATTTTATCTTCATCCGTAGATATTCCATCTGCTGTAACAAGATGCCCCAAATATTTCACCTGTTTTTGGAACAATGCACATTTCTTTACGCTTAATTTTAGTCCAGCCGTTGTTATTCGCTGCAGAACTTCTCCCAGGTTTTTGAGGTGTTCGTCGAAAGTTCTGCCCATCACTATAATGTCATCGAGGTACACCAGGCAAGTCTTCCAATGCAGTCCCTTGAGTACACGTTACATAAGCCGCTCGAATGTGGCCGGAGCATTACAGAGTCCAAATGGCATAACTTTAAACTGCCATAAGCCGCCGTTCGCACTGAATGCAGTTTTCTCTTTGTCCTTGTCTGCAATCTCCACCTGCCAATACCAGCTTTGTAGATCTAATGTGGAGAACCACTTTGTTCCGGCTAGCGTGTCGAGTGTGTCGTCAATTCTCGGTAGCGGGTAACTGTCCTTTTTGGTGACATCATTCAGCTTCCTGTAGTCTACACAGAATCTTGTACTGCCATCTTTCTTCTTTACTAAGACTACAGGTGAGCTCCACGGACGGTTCGATTACACCGCTCCTCCTCATTTCGTCGACTAGCTCTTTAACCTCATTACATACCCAGGAGAAAACCACCCGTTGATAGACAACTTTAAGACCCAGGCGTTTGTTAATGGAATACGCGACGCAGACATC